>VZTE01003148.1:1067141-1124639 GCA_013397775.1 Eulacestoma nigropectus
AAAAAGAAGCATCCTCAACTTCTTGAGGCCTTTATCTGTTCAGGGTGAAAACAAATCCTGGGGATCCCTTAGAGCTGAAGCGCTCAGGGAGCTGAGGAGGGGAGAGGTTGCCTGCATGGTATTGGAAAAAGAGAATTTTTTTTTTTTTAAAAAAAGGACAAAGCTCAGACTAATCTGGTATACTTAAAACTGGCACCAAAATAACTATCAGAATTAATTCATACTAGTCCTTCTAGTGCCCTGGTATGTGTAGACAAGCCCTCTCAGGCTCAGGAAAGGATATGGGGTCAAACAGCTACTGTCTCACCTGCCAGAGTCTGGGACAGTGTCCTGTAGTGTGTGTTCCCAGACCAGGCCAGGAAAAGATAGCAGGGAAGAGCCTGGAACCAGGGAAAAGCCCAAGCTGCTGGAGGTGCCAGGTCTCAACACAGTGTGGTTGCATTTGCTTATGCAGTGCCCAAGCCCTCAGCCCTGCTTGTCAAAATGTGTCAGGATGGCCCAGACCTGCAGCAATTCTTAGGTGGCACCTCCTCAGCACTGGGGTCTCTGAGCTGTGGGGGTGCAGCAGGGTCTGTAACTGCAAAACCCAGGACTAGGCAGTAGGTCCAGGGGTGCTGCAGAACAGGGGTGTCCCCTTCCCCACCCCAGAGCTGAGCAGGACACCCCACCGTGGGCTCAGAGCGTGTCCTGCCTTCTCCTCCCTGGGCAGCGGTGCCAGAATCACCTGAGATCAGTGTCCATCCATGCAGTCACAGACTGGCATGTCTGCAGTGCAGGGCTGGGGACCAGGGCCTGGGGACTGGGACCTGTCCTGGTCTGACTGCCTGGTGCAGAGCAGGGCACATTCTCAAGGCTGCTTTAGTGACCAGGATGCTCCTGTGTGAGCTTGGTGCTTCCTGTGCTGCACCATGGGGCAGGGGCAGCTCACAGCCTCCTGAGATGGGGTTTACTGAAGCACCACAAAAACGCCTCACCCTCAGCAGAGAGGAAGCACCTAGGGGTTGGGATGAGATGGAACTGTATGGCAGAGTAACCCCAGTCCTCCAGTGTGACAGACCCTTTAAACTGCCTGCTGTGTTCTTCCCAGGTTACTTCAGCTAAATCCCTACAGTCAGAACAGCAGGGATGAGGAGAGGTGTCCTACAGAGAAAGTGTAGACTGAGAAAGTTTTACAATATAAATAGCATTCAAAATTATTATCATTAACAGTAAAAAGGATCTGGAAGAACAGAGGAGTGTCCCATTCCCACCCCTGCTCATTCATTAATGCATCCTCATTTATGTGACAATAAATACCCACTCCCACCCTGGCTGTCTGATGCCATTCATTTAATGCTGGAGAAAGAAGGGGGAAGGGTGGAGAGAGAGAGCACACTCCTCACCCCCCTCCTTCCCACTGGCAAAAGCTGAGCTACTTGTCTTTGTGACACCAATTCCTTTAATTTTATATATGTGTGTGTGTGTGTGTACATTATATAGAGACACACACACAAATATATATTTCTAAAATTCATTACCTCTTGTTCCCACCCACCCCCCTCCAAGACGTGGAGATTATTATTATTATCGTACAACTGAAAACATGGAAAAATAAAACCCAGAAAGAAAATTGGGGGGATAGAGCCCCACCCATAACAAAGGGTCCCCAGATGGGCACAGGCCCCACGCACCATACAGGGAGCAAGGAAAAGCAGCAGGTACCCTCAGGGTTCATGTCCATACAAAGGCTATTTTTTGCTGCATCCTGCCCCCTTGTTCTGGGATCTGTAGAATGGAGTGATGCAGCACCAGTCCTGCCGCGAGCAGATCTCTTATGGGGCCTGGGGAAGAGCAGGGGTTTCCTTCCTTCCTCTCTCTCATTTGTGGCACGGAGTTTGTTTTTCATTTGCCATCCCCATCTTTGTTCTCGCCTCATACGGGGTCCTCTTAGTAATTCTGTGTAAGAGAAAAACCAAACCACTGCCGTTGTTGTCTCTAAGATTAAGGAGAAGCTGCTGGAGCAATGGTGGAGGCTGAGGCAGCAGCTGGAGCTGGAGCAGGAGCAGAAGTTGGGGCTGGAGTGAGGGCTGGCTCACCCTGTGGCCTGGAAGCATCGCCATGGTCTGCGGAAGAAGCACCCTCCTCTGGTTCTCCATCTTCTTTAGTGGCCAGGCCTTCAGGGTCTGGCAGTGATTCTTCAGAATCTGTGTTCAGGTCTTCCTCTTCCTCATCCTCCTCATCGTCATCATCGTCATCCTCCTCTTCATCATCCTCCTCTTCTTCATTCATCTCCTCCTCATCATCTTCATCCTCTTGGGAAGAGTCATCCTCATCCTCCACATCACCAGAGCCAGATGCCCCTGCGCTCCTCTCCTGTGGCGCGGCCCCGGCTCTGCCTGGGGACGGGCCCTCGGTGACTTCTGCCTGCTTCTTGCTGAGGTCCAGTGAGTCATTGAGGCCCACGCCAGCCGCGTTCTGCAGGAAGAAGAGGGAGCTGTTGTTGTCAGTGCTGAGGTTGAGGGAACTGTCCAGGTTGATGGAAGAGTTCTGGATATCATACTCAAGAGTGGAGTGGGCAAGGCCCTCGGGGCCGGGAGAGATGGCAGGCAGCTCCCCTCGCTCCTGCTTCTCGTGTTTGCGCTTGTGCGAGTCCATCTGTGACATCCCCACCACTGTGTGTTTGCAGCCGGGGTAGGTGCAGTGGAAGTGGGAGCATTTGAGTTTGTACTTGCAGTCAGGCACCTCGCAGTCCACGCTCGAGCTGAACTGGCAGAAGCCGGCGGCGCTGATGACGTCCTGCTTGCCGTGGTGCTTGCGGTGGGCTGTCACCTTGGTGCTGTCAGTGCAGCGGAAGCCGCAGCGCAGACAGTGGAAGTGTGTGCTATTGCCAGAGAACTGACAGTCTGGGAAGTTACAACTCAGTGAAGACTTGAAGCGTTTGAAATCATCCAGTACTAGGTTGTCAACACGGTCATGGTGCTGGGCATGCTTATACATGTGGGTACGGCCGCAGAACTTGTAGCCACAGTTCTCCCGTGTGCAGTGGTAGTGGGTAACCTTGAGAGAGAACTGGCAGCTGGAGTCCTTGCAGTCCTCGTAGAGGTCATAGCGCCGAAATCCCTCCAGCATCATCCCTTCATCCAGCATCTTGCGTGAGGATGCGGTCTTGCGGCGCTTGCCAAATGGGGACATGTCCTCAATAATCCAGAAACGCTTTTTGGCCCCTGAGGCAGTTGGCATAGTGATGGTGTTCCCTGAGGAGAGAAAGCGCAGAGCGATGTTGCTGACAGCCAGGTCTCTCCATCTCCCAGCCATCCTGGCAAGCTCTGTATTTGCCAAGACACGATGCTGCAACTGCTCCCACCCTGCAGCCCATCCCTCGAGCTCTAAGTGAGCCTGAACTCCAGGATCGTGGGCTAGCTGATGCCTGCTGGACATCACTTCCTCAATTTTCAGCATATCCTGCCTTGTCTCTGATTGCTGCTCTGGCAAACCTGATCTTGTCCAAATGCTAACTGTTGCTTCTCTGGTTTGCTACTTTCACAGTTTCTCTTGCTGCTTAACTAATCTCTAGTCCTGTTTTCCTCAAATCAGACTTTTGCAGGGAGGAGCTGGCTTGTGTCCAGTCCAAGGACTGAGGTGTGTTACTGTAGTTCACTGGGGTGGTAAAAAGAGTTGCAGTGTGCTAAAAGCTTGTATGTGTGCACTGTTTTCCCCTATCCAGGCTCCTGTAAATACACTACAATTGCCAAGGACAGGCAGGAAGTGAAGGAAGATCCCATGCATGATTAGAACTGCAGTGGGGGGGGTGGAATTTATAGAAACAGGATGGACTTTGGCCAGGAGACTGCAACATCCCTCACTGTAATGAGCCTACATATTACAATGAGTGCACTTAGAAAGACAGATGGACAGATGTTCAGTGGGGCTAATTCTCATCATCACTAGCCAGTGGACTCTGAGAGAAAATACCAGTTCTGCAGCATTCCCTTGGGTCTCAAAAATTACACGATGCCCCTAATATAAATAAAGATCCCTCATCTATCTTCCACTTTGATTCACAGGGCCAGCATAACTGGCTAGTGCTCGTGTCCCCTAGGATCACACTGACATCAAGGACTTGACCTCAATGTATTATTAACTTTTTTCCTTCTCTGCTTGCTCTTACCAGAATCAACCCACAATCTCCAGTATCAACATGCAGCACAGACAAGGTTGGAGGCAAGGATTTCTCACCAGGTGCAGAACTGTGAGTGTAATTAGAAATTATAGCTTGCAACTAACACATACTTTTTTTTTGCCTCTCTTCCTGCTGAAACTGCCATCTTCTTAAAAGAGGCACGATTTGTGACACACAGTGCCTGGGGCCTGAGAACCCAGAGCAGTTTGCATCCTTGTCTGGGAGACTGAAGGGACAGTCATCCGTTTGACTGGTGTAGAATTACTTCCTTGGTGGCTGCACAGGTATTACAGGTGATGACCCTTCAGTGACAGCCCCTCAAGAGAAGGTGGTGACCACTGAAGGAAACCTCCCACACGAGCCAAGGGGAGTGGTGGCAGAACCTCCTCTCCCACCTGGCTGGGCTGTACAGTTTGTGGGATAAACAAAGAACGAAAGGTTTTCCTACACCATTTGTTAATGGCTCTTGTGCTCAGACTGTGAATCAGGACACCAGCTTAGGTCATCCATGGTGAGACCATCTGAGTGACATGGAGCTGGTGGAAACTGAACGCTAAGGCTGATCTAACCAGCTACCAGTGAAAGAATAACTTTCTGTCACTGGAGATTTGAAATTGGCAGGCTCTTAACTACAGAATCCGTGACCAATTTACTCTCTGCTACCCCCTAAACATCTGGTATTGTAAAATCTAGTTCTCCACTCCCAGCCAACTCATGTAAGTGCAGTGGTGCCTGCACAAGTTGCTGCTGTCCAGATTAACTCCTTTTAAAAAAATTACAGCCAAACCCTCAAGTCCCTTAGCATTAATTAATTAATGCTCATATTGTCTGTCTTCGGACGGGAATATGGGATAACTCATCTTAGAGGAAAGACTCTGGATGGGAAATAAGTATAATTTAAATTTTACCCATTTAAAACTCTGTATCTACATAGCTTTTAAAATAGTTGAAACAGATGTGCTTAAAACTTTAGTTAAAAACCAATTCTGTTTTCTCATACAGGCAGTTTTGGAGTAAGGGCATAATGAAGAGAGATGACACCTTGGTGCACTCTCCTCCTTCGCCAACGTTCAGTCCCTGCACCCCGTGGAATATTACAAGCCTCAGTGGATGTGATCGCCACCAAATCTCAATGGTAAGTGTTTTCCATAAGCTTATTTCTTTAACCACTAATAATGTGAGCATTCACCAAACTATACCAAGGTAAAAACAAAAGACACTTAAAAATATTTGGTTAGAGGAAGCACAGCACAAGGTTAAGATGTTTCAGGCTGCATGCAATTCAGTTAAAAAAGAAGCAAAGATAGAGTTTCTTGTGATTTTTTTTTTAATTGGCACACACTCCTCTGGACAAGGCAAGGATCCTTCTCCTGCCAAGTCCCTTGAGAAAAACCTATGAACTGGAGTTGAAAACCCATGAAGTTGGTTCTCCAGTCATACTCCCAACCATTGACCTTGGATTTATGTATTACTAAAACTGGCAGGAAGAATGACTGGGACATTTGTAGGCTGCCAGAAGCCTCATAAGTGTGAACTTTAAGCACAAAGATGTCCTTAATTAACTAGAAAAGAGCTAGGAGTTGAGAAAATAAGCCAAAACTGAGACACACCCTAAAAACCATTCCCAGATGGAATGAGAATCCCCAGCCTGAGACATCTCTGATCTTAATCACACATGGGAATCATGGCAGCTTAAAACTGAAATCTATCTGTATTTTCTGCAGCTGATTAGAGCAGATATAAATAACAAATGTGAGAAACAGCTCAACCTGTCTGATGATGTCATCATGTGACACTGCCTGTACTTCATTCCTCATCCTGGGAAGGCACCCCTGAACTTTGCGGCTTCATATGAAGTTTGCAAGATCAATTGAAACACAGGACCTGGGTACCTCATCAGACATTCACCTGCTGAGATCTGTGCAGCACACTATGGCAGGCACTGGCTTGGGTGGCCTGGAAGATCTAACCAAGAAGTCCAAGTCCCATTAACGCCACCTGAGCAAAAGTTTGCTCTGTGGCCAATTTGATGTTATCAAGACACTGAAAATGCATTTTAACTGTGGATTTTGTTAGGTTTTTCTCATAGTTAGGAATTGGTAGCAATTGCTCTCAGGTATCCATCCAAATGTCTGTGAATGATTTGCTGTGGTTTGGTTCCCCTCGGCTGTGGTTACTGTGTCAGCAGGGAAAAGGAGCTGGCATGGATGGGCCCTTAGATAACATTAGATAAGGCACAGAGTGGTCTTTTCTGCTCTACCAACCCAAAGGTGCAGAGAAAAAAAATGTGAGCAGGGTGAGTGGGGATGGAGCTGGGCACAGGACATGGAGAGAAAGCAAAGAAGTGTTACCTGCTGCATCCTGCACTAAGGGAACATCACTTTTTACTGGAGTTGGAGTGGCAATGATGGGCGAAAACCCAGCGGTGCTGGCGGTAGGCATGACAATGCCTCTGCTGGCTCCCAGAGTGGCACTGAGCAAGGAGTATGAGAGACAAGATGGAGAGAAGAGATAGGGGAGGGTGGGAAGGGGAGATCTAAGCAGGGCTTGTGAGAAAGATGGAGGCAGAGATGGTGGTGGAGGTTGTGGTGCAGTGTGGGTTGCATCATCGGCAGCAGCAGTAGCAGTAGAAGGAACCAGGCAGCCTGGAGAATGTGGAGAGAAAAAAAGCAGAAAAAAAGAAAAAAAAGACAAAACACAACAAAACAAAACAAAAACCAAAAAAACAACAAAACAAGAAACAAAAGAACTGAAATGAGAATCCAGGAGCAGAAGCAGTATGATGAAAATGGAAAATACATTCACAAATGTATGAAACAGAACTGCAACAGAGAAGAAACAGAAGGTGAGGAACTGACAGCACCTGGAAGAGGAGAGTTGTCTCTGCAGGAGGTAAGGTTGCTTTATGGTATGGGGGAAGAGACATAGGCTTTCAGGCAGGAATTCCAGATTCATTTGGTCTTTCTGGTCATTGTTCATCTACAGGGTTCCTGCCTGCTTCAATTAACAGCTGTAAGGGTGCTCCGGCACTCGGGGTGGGTGGAGCTGCTCGCTACCCGGAGAGCAGCAGGGGCATTTCCTAGCACTTGGGCCACTACTGACACAGAAGAGAGTGCCAGGAACCACTGCCCCACCAGAACCCTCTGCAGGTGCCATGATGCCGTGGGGCCAGTGCCATGACTGAGCAGTGCTCCTACAACGTTTCACTGTGCTGTGATGGCCTTTATCTGGGGTGGGAAAGAAAACTAGGAAAATGTGTACGGAATTAAGGCAAACTGAGGCAGCCTATGCAGAATATCCCACTTAACCCTGGGAAGGACAGCTGAGAGATCCCTGGTCATCACTATATGATGGCAGAATTCCTACCAGGTCTGACTCCTGACAAGCTGACTCTGTAAAGTAGGGCAGGGGGAGATGGCTCTGCATTATCCTGGCAAACATGGCAGGAACTTACTTCCCTGAAGAGGGGATGAAAAGGGTCTCCTCTGTGCAACTCAACAAAGTGGAACAAGAGTTTTTGGGTGAGGAAGGGAGCTCAGTGAGCTGCTTCTAGATGTTGCTTTCTGAAGATAATGATAGGTTTTATCCCCTGTGTATGTCATATCTGCTGTTGTACTTCATCAGTACAGGAAAGTGCCTGACTTCGGATGCTGCTTGAGGAAATACAAAAAGGTACCAGAGGAAATGCCAAGTACAGAAGGGGCACACAGCTCTTTTTTTTTCTATTCTTTTTTTTTTTTTTTAATCAGCTATTAAAATAGACCTAACTCCAAGACCTAGGATAAAAACATCTCTTCATGGGAGGAAAAAGATATGCTGCTAGTTCCTGGATGCTTGAGGTGTATATTTTGATGGACTTCTCTCAGGTGCTGGAGAGAGCTGGGTTAGTGTGAGGCACAACTGAAGTTGGCACAGTGTGTATTTTAAGGTGCAACTCTCCCTTGGCCTCTTTTTATGAGTTTATCTCCCAGGAGAGCAGGCAACTGATGATCCATTTCACACACACCCTTCTCCCTTACCTGCTGATGTACTTTCATTGCCCACTGGAGTGCTGGAGCAGCTGCGGTCCATATTGGAAGATTCGGAGGAGATACCCCCAGGGCTACAGCCAGTGTAATCCATGTACTCTTCTGTTTCAGTGTCCATCATGCTTGGGGGTCCCTGAAAGGAAGCTGGGGTTCCTGATGAGGCTGGGCTGGGTGCCATGCTGCCAACCTGGGGGAGATTTTCATTTCTTGGAGTGTGGCCAATAACCTGCAGCAGGAAAACAAGACAGGGACTTTTACACCAAAAGCAAGATACCAGGACCAAAACCATCTGTCTGCATGTTTATCTCCCTCCGCCACAGTTCATGAGGGATAGCTGGCACATGATTGTGAGTGGAACCCATGGCACTGGGGCCAGGAGCGTGAATCCTCCTGCAGTGGAACTCAGAGCATTAAACCTGGCACATGCATCCTGGTATGTGAACTGTGCTGCACTCGGGAACTGGGAGTGTTAATCTTGGCACCAGCATCCTGGTGCGTGGATTCTGATGTGTTCACAAAGAGGAGGTGTTAATGTTGGCATTGCCCCCTCACTGTGTAGGTCCTGCTGCAGTCAGATGCTGGAAACATGCCTGAGTCATCTCAGTACTGAGACCCTGCAGGGGGAACACGGACTGACACCAGGGCCACATGTGTGTGTGGTGGTCACATGCAGCTGCAGTGGCCTGGACAGGTCCATGGGTAGGTCAAACACACCATGAACTGCCTACAGAGCACTAAGGCATGGAGAAACTGGGGGTTTTATTTCAATTCAAAAGGCAGTGGGAGTCCAGCAATCTGGTCAGCTTTGCCACATGCCGTGAGCTGTGGTTTCACCCTCAGTTTTCTGCACTGCTCCATGGGCTGAACACAGCAGTAGATTAGGACAAGTGCTCTGTGCTCCCAGGATTGCTCAGGCCACTACTCCTGTTTGTTATTGCTAACAATAACAGGATTGCCAGTGAAAGAAGATGGAGGTCAAACACAGCATTTTCTGCCCAGTGTGCACTAGAATTCTTAGGGTTAGACTCAGCATATGCTGAAGAGCAGTGAAGACAAATTTATTTGTTAAATCTTCCTAAGTTTGATTCTTGTACCTAAACTTTTTATTTAAGACCAAAAGGTCCCGCAACAGCAATACCAGTTCCTTGGCATCTGTGAACTCATTACATCCAACAGCACTAGACTCGAACAGTTCACTTATCGACTGTAGTTAATAACTAACAGGGACCTCTCATTCCCATGTTGTGGAATGAAAGAGGGTTCTCATCTTGCTTCCACAGATGGTCCCTTTTGTTTTCCATATACCAGATGATGTTCTTAGGGTCAGATCAGCCACAGGCATTTAAATAAAGACAGCTTGTTTCATCTACCAAGCCAATGAAAACTAAAACAACTAAAGAATAAGAACGAGGGAGAGGTGGCAGGGATGCTGTCCTTTGGAGCAGCAGTTCAGTGCTGCAGCTGAAACTCTTCCATTTCTTCAGGAAACAGACAAACCTATCTGCCAGTTGCTCTCCATGTTAGTAAAGCAGCAACCGCATCACTCTGCTACTTCCTGAGAGAGGACAGGGAATGCCCCAACTAAATCCACATCAATAAGGGAAGAGAAATGTCAAGATTGGTATTTCTCCCATCCTAGGTGAAAGGAGCAAATAATTCTTTATATGCAACAGGAAATGTCTGCTTTAACCAGAACGTTCAATTCTTCCACATCCTAAGCACGTTAATTTTATTAAGCCAACTGTATATATTGAAAGAGCTGGGAGAAAGTGCAAGTTGTAAACATGAGTATTTTAGTGTTATCCTTCTCAATTTTTTTCTACATAATTTACAAGGAAAAGCTGTTTGCACTAACCAATGCTTTGCAATCCATGCTTCATCATCTTTACTCATCTTCTGTAAGTTTGCCAGGTAAAGCTACCTCAGGTGTACTCCCACCTCCCAGTAGCATCTGCCAGAGCAGACACACATCCCTTAAGAGTCTGGGTACAAGTGTCTTGGCACTGCAGCAGCTCCGCAACCAAAGGGGCCAACACTGCATGTGGATCTACAGCTTCAATAACAAGAAGTTACCTGAGTAGGAACACGATCAAAGTTCTTCCCCAGCATCCTTCTCATGTGCTTCCTGGCATGGGATGTCATTTGGTGCTTGAGCAGGAAGGAGAACTGGCAGCCCTCTCGGATGCAGTGGAAGTGGCTGTTCACCTGGTTGTATTTGCAACCTGCAGACACAAAAACCATTTTATGTCACACATGAAGGGATCGAGAGGGGACCAGACCAGAGGGAAGATGATCGGACAGGACAAGGCTGCTGTCCATGTGGATTTCTGATGGACCAAACATTATCAGTGGTCACGGGTTATTCAGGAACAGTCTTGAATGAAAAAAACCCAAACCCACGATCTACTGCCTCCTGAGCAACTGCAAGAGAGGATTACAGCATACAGAGACTTAAGACATGAGCCTGAGCCTAGTCCCATCCCTCTTTGTGCCATTATAAAGGAAGGAACATTGCCATTACATCTAGTAGTGCCTAATGCTCTTCAGTCTTAGCTAGTGCCTTTTCTTTTACAAAGAGAACAAAACCAGGACATTTAGCTGTATCATAGAAGTTACAATCAAAAATACACTCTCATGATTAGATTAGAAATGAAAAGTTCTTTTTTTTTCCCCTCTAACTGTGCTCTCAGAAAAGCAGTCTCATAGCAGCTCTAGCTCTGGACAGTGTGTGCACTCTGGTCAGGCAGGAATGAGCCAGGAAGTGTTTATTGCACTCCAAAACGGTTGTGTAATAGGGGCAGCTACTGAACAACAAGCAATCCATATGGGTTCTGGCATACAGTACTTCACATGTTCTGCTCCTCGAGGCCACGGCCACGTGTGCCAGGAGTGCACGTATCATTAACAGACAATCCCAAACAGCCACACTGTGTAGCTGATAAACAATGGCTTGTCATAGTTCAAACACAGCTACATCAGTGATCAGGATCTGCTGTTTCCCATTCTCCCTTGGCCATACCCTCAGATACACAGAGGTAGAGACCTACAGACAGGCTCACTTCTACTTATCTATCTACACCCATCTACCTTTACTTATATATGTATGTTTCACCTCTCTCTCCCCAGTCATACACACTTATATAATTATATACACAGAAACATACATTAAAAAAATCTGTTGTGTATTTTTGTTCAGACATTCACGACCCTTAAAACAGGCCAGTGCTTTCTGCACCTGCTATCTATACATACACAACATAAACCCCAGGGATGTACAGACATGTAGAAATGAATCCACATGTTGGTATAACCATACACACCTACACCATCCCACCACGCTGCCTCTATCTATGCAGGCAAATGCAGGGTGCTGGCTAAACGTGTGTCTACTGCACAGCAGGGCCAGCCTACAGGCAAATGTACATACTGCTGGATGCATGTACCTCATCCCTCCCAAAACCAAACACTGCTGACACATGCAAAGGCTGTAGCTGCCTCTCTGCCAAACAGCTCCTGACTCACCCAGCTCATGTGGAGCTGACAGCCAGCGTTTCATGTGCAGGCCAAGAGTGTGTTTGTTTAGGTCTCATTTTCCCCACCTCGCCCGCCCTCCCCATCCCTGTGCTCTGGGACTGGGAACAAACAGTGCTGCGGGACTGGAACACTATCACAAAGGGCAGGTGAGGGCTCGCCTGTTGCCAGGGCATCCCTGTGGGCTGGTGTCACGTATCACTGCCCTGCTTTGTCTAGCCCCTGCTATCACCTGAAACACCAAAAGATGAGTAAATAACAGCAACTGCTGAATCTACTGCCATGTGTAAATAGGACCTAGGTAGGTACTGGCTGTGGTGTGTTTACACTCATTACCCTGGTCACCACAAACAAGCTTCCATTGGGGTACAAATTCTTGATGTATTCAAAGCTGAAAAGTTTTGCTCTGGCTACTGTGGCTGTTTTCCTGCAGTGGGAGGGAACAGCACCCAGAGGAACTGCTTTATGTTTTGTTGCCTTTCTTGTTTAGTGATTTAATGACCAAATACCTCTTAAGCATAACTTGCTTAAGGTTCTAACTTATGGCATTCTTGGCCTGGACATGGGACACGCCACATGAGAAAGGGAACAAAACTCACCTAGTCTGCCACATTCTTCCCGCTTGGTAAAATACTTGAAGCCGTTGGCTGCCCTTCTCTCTGCCTTCTCATGTTTTTTCACGTGCCAGGGCAGCTTGGTGGTGATGTTAGTCACGAAGTAGCAGCCAGGACGCAGACAGTGGTAATGCCCTCGCATCCGGAATTCACAGTGCTAGAGGGGAGCACACAGGCATGGTGCTTTAGGCAGGTCTAAAACAAATGCACTCTCACCTGCCTGCTACTAATGGTGTCCCTTCTGAGGTGTCAGAGAGGCCTGCACTGATACTCCAGATCCCATTTTATCTTCCACAACCTGCCATGCACTTTGTTCCCTCTTGAGTCTTTTTGCATTGCTGTCGTGTACTCTGTAATACTCTATTCTACGTTGAAATATCCCAAACTTTATTCATGGCTTTCCCTGGATTCATCACAGATTGATCACAGATTTTTATTCAATTTCATCTTGTGTTTCTCAGATCATTCTAGTTCCCTTGTCCACTTCACCCAAGTCAAAGAAACACAAAAGCATCATGATTTCCCATTTGATAGAAACCAAACGTTTTTCCAGACCACTTCCGTGGTAATTATCACTTCCGTGGTTCTGTAGTAATGCCAAGAATGCCAGACACAGCCTCACTTCCTGCTGGGGAGTCAGTCTACCTGATCCTTCATCTCCTTCTCCCAACTCCTGCCAGAACACTGCTCTGGAATAGCTCTTACCTGGTTCGGACAGAGACACTGCAGGGAGTAGTAAGCAAACTGGTCTCGCACATTCACCAGATTATTGTTGGGGTTGATGTGGTCCAGGCAGTGGGATTCTGCTTTGCCAGAGGTTTTGCATACATACTTGCAGTTTCCAAAGAGACAGTGGAAGTGGAATTTGTTGGCGTACTTGCAGTCAGTTGCCAAGCAGGGATCACTGGAATACATCCAAAACCCAATCATCACCGTCACTCATTTCACACATTTGTTTCTTTGCCAAAATTTAATTCAAGGGGAGCCCAGCTGAAGCCTCTGTTCCAAACGTGGCCCACAGATTTCCCATAGCCACCTTCCTCTTCAGGGAAGTTGAAGCTGGCAACGTTACTGCAATTCCACCCAGCTACTGCACTTTCTGGATTAGGATTATTAGAACACAGCAATGCACGGTGGGTTCTGTAGTCTTTGAGGGCCACTTTTCCAATTTGAAGTTCAAAGGAAACACAACTCTTGGGTGTGGCCATTGCAGGATGCCAGGGCTTCCCCTGATCTGACAAAACCAGCACTGCCCGTCTCATCAGCTAAATGGGTTTGATACCTTCCGCCCCCCACTCAGTCCATGAATTTCTGGCCCCATAACCCTTCATTGTCAAAAATACTGCAAAGACAACTGTCTTTCTGCACAGCTCTCGCAAGGAATAAAACACGGATCAGTGATAGATCAGCAAGTTCATTTATCTTCTAAACTCATGCCTAAAAGTGCTCTCAGATGCACTCAAAAATCTTAAAGTATTTCCTAGACTTTACAGAAGCACATTTTCTGTGAGGTCAAGCCCAGAGTACTTTCTAGACAGGTTTCTCAGTGGGTGAACAGAAGTGTAGTACTGCAGCTCTGAGGAGAGGTACAGAGGGGACTGCAAGGCTGGGGAGAATAGAAGGAGGCAAATGGCAGCTAAAACTTACTTCTCCTGGAACTGGAGAAATCCAGGTTTGACCTGAGGCTTGGCATTCTCCAGGGAAGTCGTTGCCAAGGGTGAAGCTGCCAGGTTAGGCACTGATGCTGGGATCTGAGGCATCTGGGGTATGGTTGAAGCCAGCTGCTTCCAAGCAAGTAGTGTGGGGGCAGAGGGCACAGTAGCTGGATTTGGAGTGGGCATGTCAAGGGCAGGAGCACTGGCAATGGTGGCAGAAGTAGCAGATGGTGACGAAGGGGCCAGCGAAGCCTTATTCTCAGTAGCAGTTGAGAAGGGAGACTCAGAGTTGCTTTTCACAGTTCCGCCCTCAGTTCGGAAGTGAAAACTGCAAAACATGACATTAATTCAGACACAAATTCTTGACCATTTCATGTAATTTGATTAAACATCAACAAGAATGTGGCAGGAGCCTGTAAACAAATTGGTGTTGATAAATCCTAAAAGGGGCTCTGGAGACTTTGAGATAAGATTTAGGACCCTCCTAAACCATCTATGAGGAGAAGAGAATTCATTAAGATGGGTGGAGACAGGTGCCAAACTATGTTAAAATCAGAGAAACACAAGAATCACTGCAGCCACCGAGATCAGCTGTGGGGCAGCTTCCCAGGGCTGTTGGGAGAAGCCATTAATTTCCTGCGGTGAACCACAGGGAGCCATCCAACAGGAGAGACCAACTGTGCTAGCAGATCTGTCTTAAAATTTGCAACATCTCCTTCTCTATAAGCCCTTCAGACTCAGGCACGTGAATGGCCACTGAAGGCCTTACTCATTCTTTACTTGGACATTCCATTGCCTTTAAAAGGAACTTGGGGTGGTCTTGACCTGTAGTGTGCATTGTAGAGCTTTCTCAAGCTTCCCAAGCCTCCTGCTCTCCTACTCACTTGGCGTGCTTGATGGCTCCATCCAGGGTGCTGAAGAGGGCTCCGCATTCCTCCACCACACAATGGAAATGCACCTTATGGAGAAAGTCACACTGGGCATCGCAGAAATCCTTGGTACCAAACCTGGCCAAAACAGACAAGCAGACATCTTAGGGAGGGCCCCAGGAGAGAAGTGGAGTTGGAACAGACATTTTTTTCTGTGTTTTTCAACTCTATTAGCATTCCCACAAACAACAGTCATTCCAGGGAACCTAGATCCAGAATCCACCCACCCCTGCCCTGGACAGGAGGGTATCCCGCAGATGGGAAAGATGAAGCATCACCTATATGGCAACTACAGCCTGGACTGCTGAAATACTGCACAGCACCATTCCTGATGTGCAGAACAACAACCCTGCCATGCAAACCCCAGAGCAAAACCCACCACGTTATCCAAGATATAGCTTGTGTCATCTTGGAGCAAATAGCCAAGAGGACAAAACCAGCTCAGCGTGGTGTCACTGCTCACCCACTGCTGAGATTCTCTGGACTGAGTAAGTGCAGCACAAATACATGTGATTTCAGGAAACTCCAGAATCACAGGGAATCAAGAAAAGTAAGAAACACTGGCAGGAAGGATTTGAAACTTAACAAGGGAATCTTGCATAATTAAGGTACAACAAACTACAGTTGCTCTGATGAGCAGGAAAGCAAGAAACAAACAGCAGCCTGTATGGTCCCAGGAGGGACCTCTCACCAATGGAAGGGTAAAGGAAAGAGAAAAACTTGTACTGGAGAAGGAAGGTCTATGGATATACAATATGTGCTGTCAATTATGGCTTGCAGGGAGAAGAGAAAGGAAAGTAATTGTGTGGTAAGAGAAAAGAAACCAATTTATTGCAAACTAAAGGGGCTGTTTTATCAGAGATGAGAACTGTAGAACCTAGAAAGAAGGCCCCCCACAAAAAGAGAGGTGATGAATCAAAAATGGCTGCATAATAAAATTTACTTTGGATGAGAAAACTAAAGACAGCAGAGAATCTGGGATGAAGTGAAGACCTTCTAGAAGAGCAGATAAAGGAACTCATTCCAACAATATAAAAATGCACAAATCAGTCAGTCTGGATGATATATGTCCTGAAGTGCAATGGAAATTAACTCCCAAACTGATTACATTACCATTTGCTGGTTTTTAAGCCATAGAGAAGTGGGAGGTACTACATAACTGGAAAAAAAATAAAAATTAAACAGTCAAGGTACTGGTTCTTTCAGAGAAAAAAAAAGACAAGTCATCTTCAGCAATTACCATACCTCTGGCCTTAACTTCTCCTTCCAGTAAAGTAATGGAACAAATATTAAGAGGGAGGAGAAAATCATTAAACATCTAGAGGATAAAGGAACCATGAGCAATAAACAGCATCAGGATTATAAAGAATAAATCTTGCCAGACAAATTTAATTGCTTTTTTGGATAGAATTACAAAATTAGTGGATGAAGGGATGCAATATATTTGGATTTTAGTAAAGCATTTGATTCAGTCTTGCATATGCTTAGAATTAATTCCAATTGGCCTGGATGTAATGCCACCTCATGGCTTGAAACTGGCTGAGGGACCATAAACAAAGGCTGATGACTACCAGCACCACTGGGAGGAGAAGGCAACGAGTGCTGAGAGGAGGACTTGGGTTAGTCTGAGTTTATTTAACATCATTAGTAATCTAGGAGTAAACAGCGTGTTTATGAAATTCACAAAGATACTAAACTGGGAAGAGGTGGCAATACCAGTGCAAGAGGAGAAAAAGAGCACAGAGAGGTTTGGCAAGACAAGGGAGAAGAACAGGAGAATCACGTTTGGAAACACACAACAAATACACCTGGGTGTGGGAGGTGTTTTATACATTGGGGACTCACCAAACAACATTAAAAGCAATTCTGTGTCACAGAGGATGATAAACATGGTACTATACCTTACTCTGTATAGATAGAAACAAATTGTGAGCTGCCTATTTAGGAGCAGGAAGCTTGTTCTGTTGTGGGGGGCAATTCTGCACCATCCAGGGAACAACAAGAAAGCAACAGGACCCACAGGCAGAAGGGACTAACCCAGAGTCAGATTAAAGGAAGTAAGTAAGCCTGGTTAAATGGAATGCTGAAAGTCTGTGACTGAAGGGGCTGAACTCCAGCTGCAGAGAGGAATGATCTGCTGTGGTTCAAGGGGATATAAACATTGCTGCAACAAAACTACAGGAAGGGAAATTCAGGCAGCATACCATGGAAAAAGTTGTGACATTGAAACTTACTAGGTGGTAGAATAATGCTCCCAGAGACAAGAAAATAGCCACACTGCCTGGCAGAATTACAACCAGACTGGACAAAATGCAAATGGACTGCGGGGAAGGTTCTCACACCAGCCAAGGGCTGAGGGACTAGAAGATTTTCTAGTCTTCTCCATTAAAGCCTGTGATTTATAAAGAAGTGTCCACTGGCATTTGTAGGTGACTCTGTGTCAGAGCACAAACCTATGTGTCTGCCTGGGTATATCTGTATGTGCTCAAAGCACGTGTCTGTCTGGGAAGGTATGTGCATGTGTCTGTATGTGGGTGAGCTTTGTATCTGTTCCATTTTCTTTTTGAGTCTCCTTTCCTACAACAAAAGCAGCAGAAATCATCCCAGCTCCCATACCCCTTTACTTATTCCCATGCCTCTACATCCCCCAAACTTGTTTTGTTTCAGTGGCCTTCTCAGAGGAAATGCCACAGGACGCATGTTAAGGCTCCAATGACCTGTGTGTAATAACTGGCCATGGTCTCACACAGGCCCAGTGCTAAGAGCACAACTGCACTGGGTCCCCTGGACTCACAGAAGTCCAGGATAACAGAACTGCATGAAGATCTGTGCTTGTATTTGGTTCTCAAGATCACTTCGCAAAATAATTCTATGTGGGCAGGTATTTCTTACCAGACATTAACACCTGCTGCAGGTAGCTACGACCAAGGGCTAAATGTGCTCCAGGTGATCAGTGTCTGACAGAATTAGGCCTTTACTTTCAACAGAACTCTGTGTTCAGGGTGAACAGTGAGTCAAGACACTTTGCAAAGGAAGCACTTTTCCCCTTCCTCTATTCCAAGTTCCACGCTCTCCTTACCGGCGCAGGTACGTCTTCCATGGCTCAGAGAGCTTCTCCTGGACGAGTGCCTTCACTGCCTTGCCCAAGTACTGGGTTGGCTCCCCAGCCCCAGCCTGGCTGCCTTCGCCTTCTGTCTTAATGTTCAGCAGGTTGCCAAGGCTGGCACTGGTCTTGGACATCTGGAACAAGAACACAGACACTGCATCAAGCCCAGCACACAGACACAGACATGGACACCCTCAGGACTGTCCCACAGAGAGCAGTGTCTTCAAAGATTAAAAGAGAAGACAAAAAGTCTGTGCAGGCTGCTCCAACTGCATCAGCAAAACTTAGCAACACCTCACTCTTCTGCATCTTCCACCCAACTATCATAAAGCACTCAGGTGCCCACTGAATATTCATGGCTCTTGTTAGAGTAATGAAGCATCATGTCTGTTTTATTCACGAGGAAACTGAGGTGAAGAGAGACATCCCCTATTTGACTGCGGAAAAGGTGTGTGGACTTCAACAGTAATAGCCCTGTGTAGCTCCTACAAATTGCTGGTGGTAGAACTGGTAAGCTCTAGTTTATTCAGTCATCTTATCCCAGCCGCAAGGATGTCTCCTTTAAAGTGACTATCAGGTATGTGTGAGGGTGGAAGGATGAAAATCTCATTCAACTGGGGAAAAATTCTGTCTCAAGTTCCTGGAAAATTCTTATTAACTTCAATAATAAAATCATGTCACTTTTCTGTGCTAAATGGAAACATCTTCCACGAAGCAGGATTTGGACTCACAATCTGCATTTCATGAAAGGCTTCAAATACAATCTACACAGAGAAGGTTTACAGGTCCAGGTATATGATGTGCAGGATAGAAAAATGAAGTTACTCAAGCCTGCCTAGAGGGAAAATTTTTTTTCAGAGTAAATGTACAATTTCCCAGACTCTTCCTTTCTCTGTTGTGCTCTCAATTACCTCCAGTAACAACAGAGAATGTCACAGCATGAATAAAATGCAGGACCTGGCCCAATACTTGCACTGAAAACTCCACCCACTTGAGGGTCTCGAAGCCCTTTATAAACATCAGTTAATTAAGCCTGACAGCCCCCTAAATAAACTGCAATAGGCTACAGGAATCCTGGTTATTTGAGGCTCTCTTAATGTCCCCGAAGGTAAAGCCCCTGCTGCTGTGTGGAGACTGCAACTCTTTATGCCTGGTATCAGAAATTCAGGTCATGTGTTTCCACTGGTAATTCCATTTCTGTAAAGCGTTCTTTTTCCTAGAAAAACAATGAAGGATTCCCCCATGGACAGAAATTGTGTGCAGCAAGAGGAAGAAGCAAGTGTGATGTGTTCTTGAGCAGACTGAGCTTGACTCTGCAATCTTTAGTCTTGGAATTGGTTCCATCATTCACACACACAGCGGGTTCTACTCTTTGCTGGTTTATCTCACTGGTTAATCCTATTCCTTTAACCTGACTCCTAGTTTGCGCCTGTGCTACATTTGCTTTGCACAACTTAAAGAACCTTATGTCAGACTGCACACAAAGAAATGCTTTTTTTCTAAACATATACTTAAATCACATATTATCCTGGAGATTTCCAAGCGAAGTCTCTGCTGAAAGAGTGTTTCCCTGATCTGGGACCTTCAGATCAACTCATGACCCCAGAGAGCAGAGTTACTAAATACATTTGCTCACTAAAGAAAGACCTGCGTATTTGGAAACACTAAAGGGACAATACAATGGAACAAATAAGAAATTAAGTTTAAAAAGGCAAATCAAAACCCCAGGGTAACAGAGAGCCAATGGAGGAGAAAAGTGACATAAGAATAAATGCAGAAATTAAACAACACAGAGAAAAACAGTGATAAGAAAGAAAGGAGGTGGGAGATTACCAGGCAAAGTCACTTTGCCCTCTCTTGAGGGTTATATGGCCTTGATGCATGTAACGCCCAGAGCCAAGGGGATGGCAATAGTTATGCCTGTAAAACCTATCACATAGCAGAATATTAAAGGATGGCTCAAAGGGCGCCCTGATCTCCACTGCAGTTGTATACAGCCACAAAATTAATCTTCATACAGTAGAATTTATCATGTGAAAGAGAAATATATATTTGAGATGATGTTATAATTTAAGGAAAAAGTAAGGAAAAAGAAACTGTGCATTATCTAAAATAAATATTCTAGAACACAGTAAAGGGAACTTTGTTAGACACTATTACTCATACCAGAAAGACAGAAATTGATGATTTTGGCTCAAAACTTCTCATTTTTTCTTCTTTTTCATAAAAACAGATTATTCTCTCTCTCCTCAAATGAAGGAAAATGTTTTTAAGTAAGTAAACAAAATGAATAACTATAAAAAGAGAGCGAGAGAGAAGTTGCCAGGTTCCGGAAACAAAACCAAAACCAAACCAAACCAAACCAAAAACCAAAAAACAACAACAACAAAAAAACCCAACAAAAAAAACCCCAAACAAACAAACCAAAAAAAGAAAAATAAAAGAAAAGAGACCTTTTGGAGCCCTCCTCTGTCTAGAAAGGATGGGAAGAAAAAAGGTGTCAGAGGCTGCAATATATTTCTTCAGCCAGTTCATTAAATTAATTCGTAAGCAGTGGCTCTGAAATTATACTCGATGAAAAATGGTCTCAAAATTTAAATGGTACAAACTCATCTTATTAGAGGCAAAACATTAAAAAACAAACGCATCTCTTCCCCCCCCTTCCCTACTATCACAGCTTTAATTTCTCTTGGTGGGGGGAATGAAAGGCGTTTGATGGATGGCTCTTACCTTATTCATAAGCGAGGATAAAAGAGATGAATTTGCCGAGACTGTGTGGCCATTTGATTCATTACTGAAACACACAAACCAACAGGGTTTAGTTAAGATGTGCACAGGGACTGTGAGCGCTGAGATTAATCCTTCTCCCTTCAAGCTGCCTCACTCCTCACCTACTAGAGCCAGAGGAAAAGAATGATGCCAACCCTCCCCTGGGCAGGCCAAACTCGCTTACTTGTGATAAACAAGAGGGAGAGAAAGAGGGTCCCAGGTCTGCAGAATTTAGTTCTTTCAATTTAGAAAGGATTTAGTAAAATGGCCCAGACCTCTTCCCCCAGTGTCCACTCCATCACACTTCATTTGCCAACTCATGACCTTCCCCAGGTTTTACCCCTTCATCCCATAAGAACTTTCAGAAATACCACAAAAATACCACAAAAGCAGGGGGGATGTTGATGAAGGCTCATACTGCCAGGGACGTGGGTCCCCTGGGCAGTACCGAAGGCAAGGCACAATCCAGCCCTGAAAGGCAGCCTTAGGATCTCTGCAGTTGGCTCCAAGTGCTGGACTCCCAAAGGAAGGCTTGTTTAAATAAGGTATGGACAGGAACGGATACAAAGGTCAAAGCAGAGCTCACTTATCCCCAGGACGAGTTCCTCTGCACTTTTTCCACCCAGCACAATCCCCAAACACTCCTGTTCTCAGTAGAGATGCTGGGCAAGTGGGACACATGCTTTGAGATAGGTGCATTCACATCTGCACAACTATCACCATAGCTACAGACCAGCCTATGCCAGACCCAGAGCGGAGCTAGCCTGACACCCAGCTGTTCCGTGTGTCCAGTTTCTCTGGAATGTGCTTCCCTTAGCCCTGGTTCAACAGACTACAGTGGTGCAAATGCTGCTGCTAAGAGTGTGCTGAGGTGGGGCACTGGGGCAGCTTCAATCAGCAATTGATGACAAGAGGACCAAGTGAAACCAGCTTTGCCAGTGGCTCAATTTTCAGAAGGGAGCACAAGAGGTGGAGCTCTTTTTGAAGAGACAGTAGGTGCCTGTGAGCCCAAAAAAAACCATCTGGAGAACATACACTTGATGGGGAGCAGAGTGAGACTGCCTGCCTCCAGTTTTGGGGTGTCCAACTTAACCACTGTGAAACTGCCTTTCACCAACATGCTGTGTCCTCTTGAATTACAGGTATGGAAACTTCCCACAGCCTGATGCTGGGAAGGGTTGAGCGTGCCTGCCCACCCACTTCTCTCACCCATGGTCTTTGACGCTCAGGTCCAAGCTGTGCTCCTGCAAGGGGTCCTGACTGGTGGCAGATGACGGTCCCATGGCCTCCACAGGTTCCTGCTTCACCTGGACTGGATTGAACCGTCCGGGAGGTGCTGGCTGTCCATTCCCTGCTCGAGAAAGACATCGAAATTAAATGCTAAAAATAAATTAAAAGCATAGGTCTAAAATGAGGTTACAATGGCAAGTAAGTAAGTTAAATCATTGGCATCAGTGCCTAAATGGAAAAAGCAAAGAAAAAGGGGGGTGGGAGGGAAGTACTGGGATTGCTGGTCAGCGTTTATTGCCAAGTTGACATGATGGGTTCTGACGTCCACTCCAGCGTGGAAATTCTTCAAGTGATAATTATTGCAAAATTATGTCAAAGTTGTCCAGGCTATGGGCCCTTTAAAGGAGAAGGGCGGAAGGAGCGTGGGGGAGACCTGATTCTCTGCACAAACTGTCATAACTAATTTGCGGGGCTGCCTCTTAAGCGTTTATTAAAGACTCTGTTAATGCTGAGGCAATGTGGCAGCTTTCGACTGCTAGTCAAGCCCCTTTCCTCGTCCCCAATCCCAGCGTTGCCGTAGCGACAGCGCTGGCCCGACACTGCGCCTGCCCAGCAGGAGCATCTGCCCCGCCGGGACTATCGAAGGTGACAGCAACGGGACTGGTTCAAACTGCGCGACCTCTTGCCACTGCCCTCTCCATGTCCCTGCAAAAAGGGGGAATGCTTCTTTTTAGGGAGGAGGTTTAGTGCCAAGCCCATGAAAGAAGAATTCAAATTGAAGAAAGAGAGGAAAAGAGGAAGGGGTGGGGGGGGAAGGAAGGAGAACAAATTAAAAAAAAAAAAAAAAATTAGGAAAAACAGCAAAGAAAAAAGGAGGGGAAAAAAGTTGCTGACAGGAACATGTCTGCAGAGCTTTTTTCCACAATCCCCAAGTGACTAAAATATTAATTTACCCTCTGGCAGTACAGCTGACGGCGAGCTGCTTCTCAGACAGCAAGTGGCATTTTATTAAAAAATAAAGGAAAATAGTTCCCTCAATGACCTTTCTCTCCTTTAGGAAACAATTTTTCAAACAATAATTTTAAAAGTATGTGAAAGTTCCCCTCCCTCTTTAATCAGATCACTTTCTTCTACTCCCCCGTTTGCTCTTGGGAAGATGGGGCCATCAGCAAGTGCTCCCAGTCCCATGGGCCAGCAGCTCCGGGCTTTCCACACTCCAGGAAGGAGCCTGGGGCAGCCCAGTGCCTCGGGGTGCTGCCAGGCACAGCCTCCCCTTCACGGCCCCTTACTGCCCACCGTGAGCTGATGTTCAGCCGACTGGGGAGGTTCCCTGTGCTCTCATGGGAGCCCCACATCCATCTGTCAGGGCTGGGATTGAGCTATGACCTGCCTCAGGTCTAGGTGGCAGCAGGAAGAGCTCTGGGCTGCCCCAGGGAACTTGCCCTTCCCATCTTTTACCCCTCAGGTAGCGCAGGGAGAGGGGAACGCAGCTTGCAAGAACTGACCAAAAAGATGGTCCCGTCTGTGGACTGTACCAACACTTTCTCCAAACCCACAGCTGGGACAACAAAGCTGAAGCACTGAACAGCCCCCCAAATCAGAAAAATGACTGGCCATGGGCTACAGGACCATCAACACTGGGCCCAGCTAAAGCTTGATACAGTCTCAGTAGAGCCTCCAAGTACTGGCTAAGGTACTTTTTTTTCATTTCCATTTGCAATACAGTGCCTCTCTCTTTTCAGCCTACAGCCAATTACACATGGCAACACTCTTCAGCTCTGGTAAGAGCCTACTCTCTTCGTGGGCAAAGATGTTTCTTGCCTCTCTTCTGGCCATGTGGGTACAGCCAGGCTCCACAGGAAACCATGCCAAGACTGCCCTCTACAAGGGTTAATTAGACACAACCTAATTAATTCTCCCATTTATTTTCTTTTACTACCTCCTCCCCAACTGCAGTCCCATGGACAACTGGGTGGCTTCTCATTCACTCTCCTCCAAGTCATCAGGCACTGCTCTGCCTCCCACCACGATCACAACTGATGAGGAAACTCACCTGCTTCAAGTGCCACAGAGGGCTTGAGTGCAGCTGCTGCCAGCCTGGCCATCATAGGAGAGATTAATCCCTTGCTAGCAGAGATCCTTTCCATTATAGAGGCTGCTGGAGCAGGAGAAGAAGTAGCCACTGGCTCACCAGATCCTGAAGCTGCCTGGGATGAGGAATCTGTAGGAGCAGATGATGTTGGATTGGTGCCAGAAGAACCAGCAGTCATCAGATTAGCCGAGCTGGCAGGAAGTGGTGTTGAGACCCGACTGGGGATGATGGGGAAGAAGGATCCAGCTGTTCCAGGAAGTGCTGAGTTGGAGAGTGCCAGGGCCAAAGGTATATTGCTGGGAAGAGCCTGGGAAAGCAGGCCAGAGATCTTTGTGGCTGGTGTCATGCTGTTGGCAGACTTGGTGGCCTGTGAGGAAGCAAGCTCAGCCGCAGAGGAGGGTGCAGCTGGGACGATGAGAGAAACGGAAGACTGCTGACTGGTCGGGGAGGCACTCAGGCTGGAGTTCTTGGAGCTCATGGCAGAGAAGTCAATAAGGTCATCATTACTGGACTCCTCTTGCTCGTTATCCTTGGAGCCCAGGAGTGAGGTGGGCAGGCCCAGCACTCCTGAGCTCCGGATGTGCCGGCGCTCGTGTTTGCGTTTATGGGAAGTCATCTGGCTGGTGGAGGTGAAGGTGAAGCCACAGCCTGCCCTTATGCAGTGGAAGTGGTTGGTGGCCTTGCTGTAGACACAGCCCTCATACTTGCATTCCTCGTACTTGTAGAACTTCTTGAAGCCATCCTTGGCATAGGCATCATCTTTGATGTGGTAGCTCTTGTGCTTCTCAATGTCACACTTGTTCTTGAAGGTGAACGTACACCCAGGTCTCCTGCAAGGGCATCGAGGAGAGGGTGGTTGGCTGTGTAGGCAGAGCTGCTGTCTCCCGCCTCCCTCTAGGATGAGGGCTGGGGCCGGAATGAGACAACCGCTCTGGCTGCAGAGGGGCTGAGGAGTTGTCTGTGGGTTAACCTGGGACACCCAGGCAAGCAGATATGCTGCCATGTGGGAGAGTTGGGAAGCTCACTCCACTCTGTGGAATAGCCACAGGAACATGGGAATACAGGCACCCTCCACTAAAAGTTCCAACAAAACAGTAGGTAAAAGGGGACTAAGGTACAAACTGTGCTTTCCTACTCTTCCTGAGAACATAAGAAATCAATAGAAGAGCAGTTGTGTACAGAAGGCTAAGTCTGGCCCCAAAAGGGATGAGCTGGCTGGAGAGAACCCTACCATAGAAGTGCCATTAGCAGTGTATTAATGGCCCACTTCAGTTGCACTCTGAAGAGCACTGTGATCTCTTTCCCAGATGATTCTAGGCTCTATTTTCTAGTGGGTATCCACTCCTCAGATCATACTCCTGCCTTCAGAGTGGTCTGTGGCACGATCCTGGAAATCACGTCTGCCCTGGTATATGAGTTCTCTCAGGAGCAGTACTGAGAAGGTCACAGCAGGGCAAATCAAGTCCCTGTGCATACTCCTGAAATTATGACTTGGCAGAAGGAGGCAAACAGACCACACAGCTCTAAGGCAGGACTCCTCCCCTTCCCTGCTGTCTCACCTGCAATGGAAGTGAGTGGTTTTCTGCCCGTAGAACTGGCATTCCACAGTGCCGCAGTCTTCTGTGGCACGGAACCGCTGGAACCCGTCGTTGATGAGCTGCGTGTTCTTCTTGTGAAAGTTCTCATGGGTCATCACATCAGAGGTGCTTGTGTAGACCTTGTTACAACCCACCTACCCCAGGCCCAAAGAGGAGTCATCAACACAGCAGTTTAACAACCTGACATTATTACCAGCAGCAATAAATACATGAGCAGCAGATATACATTTAATAGTTCCATTTGTGTGCTTCTCCTAGGGGTTTTAAGTCATCGCTTTAACTCCCAATCTAAAGACTGATAGAGCATAGAGCAGTTGTGAAAAAAAAACCAAACCCAAACCAACTCTCTGTGCATGAAACAGTAAGAAAAAAAGGGAGGATGAGAGGGATAAAACACCAGCTCGAGATAATCATGCCTGCTTGGGGAAGCAGTTAGGAGGGTTCCTGCTCTTAAAGAGAACAGAACACTAACAGATGCTGTTGCTTTTTGTTATCTTGGAGTGACACAGAACAAAGTAGGATTTCATCTATTTGGGGAATACAAAATTGAGTGGGAATAAGTTATTTACTTCTTTAGTCCTTCTGGGAGGTAAGGCATGCTGGTGCAACATGAGGCCAACCAATCTTTTGAGCTTGTAATAAACGGTTTCATTCTAGCAAATCTTAAACTCCACGTTCAGCTGATTTTAGCAAACTGGTGACTTTTTTTCCCTGTCACTGTTCAAGACTCCCACTTCAATAATTTTAAACTTGTGCAGCGAATGGGAATGGTGTGACAAGGACGGAATGCTGAAAACCTGCTTTCCTCTGGGTAAAGCAAGGCAACTTTGCCATATTGAGTAAAAACCCACTGGAATCTGAAAACGTCCTCAGCCCTGCTGAGGGAGGATTTTTTTTCTTTTCTTCCAGCACAACATGTGCCAATGCCTGCACCATCTCAGAAATGAAGAGAAGGAAAACACCACCCCTTAGTTCAGCCCAGGTTGATTCAAACAGGCAATAACAAAACCCATGACAAATACCCAGAGAAAAAAAATAAAAAGGATCTCCAGCTATTTCCAATATAAAAGAGCCTCCCTCTCTCCACACTGACACCTTGAAAAAAGACAGGCCCTGCATGGCATTAAAAAAAAGAATTAAACAAAAGCGTCCTTAGGAATAATTTGCAATGCAGCTCTTGGTGCGAAAGCCTAAAAAAATGTCAGTTTATATAAACAACTAACTGAATTTTATCCACACCAATTATGGACATAAAGAAAAAAAACCCCATGTGATGGATGGCACAAATTCTGCCATTTAAGCAGTATTTTCTTTAATTGGGAGTTTATATTCTGACACCTTTCCTGTAAGACACTGCTTACGTGGGCACTGCTTTACTGGAAGACGGTGGGCACAGGATGGAATTAGCCATATATAGTTGTGTAAGCGAGGGTCTCTATTTGAACTCGGAGTGACATAAAGCTGTGAAACACTCCTCGTACTCTAAAAAAAACCAAACAAATCCCACCCTGCTCAATTGAAGAAACGAAACAATCAATATTATGGAAGCATAACAGCAAATGTCCTTGAGAGAAAGAAACGTTAAGTTCCCAATTTATCAAATGCTGTAAGCACATGCTTCAACCAGCCCCTATTCAGGACAGAACTTGAGTGCATGCCTAACATTTAAGTATGTGCTTAAGCCCCATTGACTTCAGAAAGCTTACCTGACTTCAAGTTAAACATATGCTGAAGTCTATCCTAGCAAACCATTTAAGCATGTGATTAAGGCCTTGTGACTTTAACGGGGGTTTTAAACTGCTGGGACAGGTCAGGAAGTGAGCCTGACTTTTCAGACCAGAAAATCTGTCACCAAGGCTTGGCTGATCACTCTGTTTGTAACTGCAGCACATTCTCAGGACAATGGTTTAGGCCACAATTCTACTAAAACGAGTACACGTCAAAGCCTTCAACCTGAGGAACAATCAGGGTAAGACCCAAACAATGTGGTGTGTTCATGTCTAAAAAAGTAAACGCATCACAGTGACACCTGTGCAGCAGCTCCAGCTCTGGCTACACTGCTGCTGAAGCTTGGCTGCCCCTGAAACATGGCCAGCCTACACCGCACATGAGTGCCACTGGCGAAGGACATGGAGAACCAGGGGTGTTAAGTGTAGATATGTGACATTAAGGTTTAATTACCTTAGAAATTGATTATGGAGGAAATTAACCCAGTGCTAAAGGGCAGATGTGCCACAAGAAAGTCTGGTGTCAAGGGAGGGAAAGATTAGATTTGAGTAGAGACAGTGAAGTGGCATTAAAGAAATCCCTGAGTCTCGGAGAATGGGACTTGCTTGAACAAGTCCAAGACTATGAGAAAACCTTGAGATCTGCTTTGCCTCGCTGCATGGACAAGGCTTCTAAAAACTGAGAATGGGGCTTGCCTTTGCCATTCCCAACACTAGGCAGGACAAGTGCAGTGAGGACAGGGCATAGACTTGTCAACGAGGTTCCTGAATCAGAAGTGAGCAAGACAGGCTATGAAAGTTGTCCCTCTGCCTTAGGACAGCCCAATGCTCTCTGACAAGGGAGCGCTGGGTGGCCAGAACTCACGAATCCTGCCAGACCACCCCAGAAAGGAGCCAGCTCACACAGAGGCTCCTGGGCTGCCGTTACCTGCATGCAGTGGTAGTGAGTGCTCTTCCCGTTCAGGTGGCAGCCGTGGTAGTACACGCTGCAGTCGTCCAGGGGGCTGAAGCGCATGAAACCATGCTGCAGGGAGTTATCACGTTTCTTGTGCATGTTGTAATGCCGAATCACATCCTGTTTACTAGTGAATCTCTGCAGAGATACAGAGACAGACAGTGAGACACACGTGATGCCAGTGGGTGGGTGAGTAATCCTGGGGGCAGGGTGGGTGTCTTTTGTTGTTGTTAAACTTATGGGACCAGGAGTTGAAAGCTTGGCAGTAATCACCCCAAAAGAATCAGATTAAAGAGGAATTGTGTGCAGGTATCTTCTTGGTAAATGGAAAGTAAATATACATGAAAAGTTCTAGAGTAAACATGACACTGGGGTGATGCCCAGAATCTGCTCCCTGCAGCTTTAAGATTGCAGTTCTTCTAACATAATTTTAGCCACTACTATCTCAAGAAGTGCTATAGTTAGAAAGCAAACCAGTGAACTGAACAGCCTACAAACAAGTAATCCAAGCTTCCAAGTCACTTACTGTAGTGGTTAACAAGACACTGGCTGCCACATTCATGCTGGACTAGAAAATGGGAAAAACCCTTTGCTCTCTTACACTGTCTTCCCATTCTAAGTCTCTTGCGTCCCCTAGAAGGCAGGATGATTTTATTAGGAAAACAGGGACACAAAACTTTCTTCAAGTCACAGAAAAAGATGCTTTTCTACAGAAAAAAATAGAGCTCAGAGCTAAATCCGTATGATCAGAATATCCTTTTCATCCTCTACCTGCTTGAAGCAATGAAGGGGTACCCCACTGTCAGGGCAGGCTAAGTGCCTTTAAAATGAAGCTTTTTATTTCTATTTCCCACAGACATCAATATTTACCACTGAAGGTGAGAAAGTAAATCTGATTTTTTTAAAAAGAAATCAATATACATTTATTTTGAGCAGTAATTGAAAAGGCCTGTATTCTAATGTTTAACAACTTTTCTAGTCTGCCTCATAGGAAACAAATGATTATCGCTTCCACTCTTTCCTCCTATAATATCAATCCTGATCAATCTTGTTGGTATTGGCACGGGAAAATATGGATATAGATTTCAACAGAAATCCCTTGGAGGCTGGTGGTATGATTTCCCAGGGCGTACATACAGGATTGCTATTGCCAATCATTGTTAATTTGTGCCCACTTATTACAGAGCGTTACTTATTCTAAAATATATCTCAGCCATAAAATAATTTGCATTTTAAAAAGCAGCCTAAATCCTTATTCCCTGCGAGACCAGACAGCTCCTTTGCAAGCAGCTTCCAGACTCCTTAAGAAATAATCATGAGGCCAATCATAATAATAGGTTTTTCTGTTTTTCCATCCTTTGTGTTTCTCTCTTTCTGGTGCAGGGATATCTGTGTCACAGCTGGGACAGACTCATCTTGATTACTCGATGCTAGGCTAGAAGGACCAGTACGTGCATCCCGGAGAGAAACTCTCCTTTGATCAATAGAAACCCACAGCCAAGCCCAGCAGCTCCAGATCAACTTCCTCTGCTGTGGTCAGACTCATCCCCGTGAGACCCAAAGGTCTCCTAGGGCAGGGCTGAAGTTGTGTCTGGTGCACGGCAGAGGCAAACTCTGGGATTCCTGCTCACGCATCAGCCTGACCACAGAAATGCCAGTGTCAAACTCCTGGACCTGGGAAGAGGGTAAACAAACACAGCACGTGACCTGCTGGCCTGACGTGGATACCCTGGCAGTTCTCCCAGCAATTACAGCATTGCTCCTACCCCCACGCCTTCCCCACAAATCCCGCACCGCTGCTGGTCTTACTGGGTGTTTTGTTGCAGATACTGCGGCTACAAAGTCACTCGGGCAGCAGGAGGGAAAGAGACAGACTAACAGATCAGCATTCCCTATTTTCAGGCACAGTTTGTAACACAGCACAATTTATGCTCTTGGTGTCTCACTGATATAAATGTGGAGTAGTTCCCACTGACTTGAGCTGATCTGTGTTCGGCTCCTCGTTGCAGTGGTCTGAGTTTGGTTAAATGATATTAGATTGAGTTAAATGGGAGCAAAATAAAGTTCTGTTAAATTCAGAACATATCTGGTCCTCTTTCAGAGCAGCAAAGTGAAAAGGCATGTGCATGCATGTGGGAGGAAAGCACAGGAGCACACACACTCCTCCCTGTATGTTCGGGGAGCTGTGCTGGTAAGTTTTGAGCATTGCTCTACCTGGTAGTTGCACTCTGGGTCAAGGCAGTGGTAATGTTCTCTGTACTGGTACGCGCAGTGTATGTGTCCACAGTGCTGACTGCCAGAGAACCTGCAAACAGGAGAGAGGGAGAGAGAATAAACCACTGTCCTGGCAGCAGTGCCTGTAAGCAAGACACAAATAAACTAAGTCCTGTTCCTGCCTTCAACTCATGTTTATGGCATTAAACCCCACCTCCTTTATCCCCTCCAGGGATGGTGACCCTCTCGCCTTCCCTTGCTTATTTGTCACTATTTAAAGGTGCTTCTTGAGCTGGATCACTCAGGTCTTGTACATCCCTGATCTGTCTTTCCCCTTGAAATTTGTCTCCGTTATCTAAGTTGTTTACTTGGGGAAGCATATGGAAAGAGGGTTCCTTGAACTAACACCACACAATTCTAGAACAGAATTTAGATACCACAGCAGCAAGTTTCAGAAACCTCCCATGACAGAAGGAGACAAATGAATGTTGGGCAAATACGGATTCTAAGCTTTCAGTACAAGCCCACCAGTAGGACATCAGAAAAGTTGCACACAGCAACTCCTGACATACAGGGTGGCAAAAAAGACCAGAAAGACAGAAATGCCATGTAATACCTACATACAAACAGCCAGTACACAGAATTTACTGACTGACAGACACACCAGGGATTGGCACAAGGGGATGATCCAGTAATGGGGTAATCAGTGCAATGAACTCCCTCGTGTATATTCTAGAGGACCCTATAAGAGCTTGAAAGGGAAAAGCAGTGGAGAGAAGGGGACTCAGAAGGGAAACATTCAAAGATAAAGTACCATCTGCTCAAAGGTTCCTCAAAGGCTCCTCACGTCACTTAAGTGCTAAACACAGCAGGAGTGCATATGATAAAGGGCATGGGAAAGAAATGAGGAAGGGCAACAGATAAAAAAGGAAAATGAGAGGAGTGAGGGTGTCCTGGGGCAGTCGAGGAACAGGGCAGGAGCAGGGAAGATTATGGATCATCGTAAGGTGAGGTAACACGAGGCTATAGGATAGAAAAAGTCTGGATGAAAAGCAATACTAAATAAGCCACTTCTGAAGCACAGTAAGGAAGAGGAGGTCAACTGTGGAGACAGCAGGGCCTCTAGGAGATGGAAAGGGGACTTAATTGACAGAAAAGATAGACATTGCTAAAAAATTAAATGACTTCTTTGCCTCAGCATTCACAAAGGGAGACAGGGACAGATGCCAGGAGCAGACATGCCTTTCCCTGGGGAAGGAGAAGAAATACTGCAGGAAATCAGGATCACGTCAGAGCAGGTGACTGAGAAACTGGAACAAACCTCAGCAGCAGAGAAGAAACAAACCACAAGGCAAACAGCAGGGCTGGCTGCACAAACAAAGGTGTGGAACTGAGAGCAGAGGAAGAGATTCCTGCTCAAGGCCTGGGCATCTGCTAGGCTTGTCCAGGGCAGCCACCAGAGCCACTGTGATACTGACCAGGGACATGCGGCTCCACAGCACATGTAACCAACTGGTCCTGCTAGTCCAGGGCTTTATGTCAGCAGCACCACCAGCAGCTCTTCAAGGAAAGAAACTACCCTGTGGGAACCTTCCTCCTTATTCCACTGATGTGATGGGGAAGAAAAAGCAAAAGGCTGTGCAGGGCTGGAGAACTGTGTGGTGCAGGCCAGGCAGAGAGAAGAGGAAGATACAGACCTTGCTGACAAATACAAAGCAGTTCAAAATATTAATTATCCAAAATGAGGCTACAAAATGATCAGAGATACCAAATGGAGTAAAAGAAGGGCCAGACACCAAGGAGATCTGACTCCAGGAGATGAGTTACTTGAAGCATCCTAGCAGGAAGAACACATTGGCTCAGTTTTAAAAACAACAGCTAAACAAGCACTCCAGCACTTCCAACTGCTACCCTCCTTTCCATGTGCCACAGAAAGGTGTGTATGGTGTCTAAAGGGAGAGACAAGTGTTTCACCAAACTGTGTGCTGGGGGAAGGAGGGAAGTGGCAAACCCAGCAGAAAGGGGAAATTCTGCTCCTTCAGGGTGCAAGGTTGGGCTTCTAAAGGGTTATATTATCCTGTGTTTCTTCTGACACTTGAAACAGTTCAAAGCTATTAATTTTTAAAGCACAGCATCTGTTTAGGTTTTTCATTACAGGAAAGCTTACACACCACACACTTACTTACACGCATACACATGCACACATTTACACGCACAGACTCTACAGTGCATCAACACCCCCCTGAATTTACATGAATGTACCCACAATTTCCACGCACACGAAGAGACACAAACACACACACCTGAAACAAGAAAACTCACAGACTAGCTCATCACACTGCTATACAAATCCAAACTCCTAAGTTGTCAATACAGACACATAGATTCATTTGCACGAGAACAACTCACTCCCTCTCCCTTTACATTAATCGGTTCACTTTTTTTTTTTGGCCAGAAAGAACTAGTCTTGATCTGGCAAGAGTTGATAAATAAATAATAATAAAAATAATAAATAAAGAAGTCAGCATGCTTAGAGAGTGTTTACAGACTCATTACTCTGTAACGATGATGTGAAAGAAGAAAAAAAAAAACCCACCCCAATTACAAGGGGGGAGGAAACCCACACAGAAATAAATATTTAAGCAAGTGCTGCCAGAAGCACCATCTGCTGAGGCACTAATAATAATAATAATAATTTTTTCTGTGGTCTTTTTTTTTTAATTATAAATATACACGGAGGAGGAGGGGGAAAAACAACCCAACCCAAACTAGCTAAGTAAGAGGTTTTGTTTTGTTGTGTGAGAGAATGGATTATCCCTGGGCAGCTTTTGGCAGTGGCTTTGGCAAACTCATTAAGCTAATTATGCAGTACAGACATAAGAGTGTTGTGTCTCTTCTCCCCCCACCCCTTGATTTTAAGGCTTTAAACTGTTTTTAAAAATGTGTGTAAATTGAAGGGAAATGGCTGTGCTGCCAACGGGTGGCTTGCAGAGCCTTTAAAGCAGGTTGTGGTGTCCCTGAGGTAGCTCACAAACCTCCCTCAGCTACCTGCCTGACCCAGGGGAAGGGGCTTGCAGAGCTCCACAAGCAGTGGATGTGGCTGAAGAATGTTTGCACAGGTCTCTTCTTGAGAGGGGAATGGGGGACAGAAAGGTGCCACCTCCTCTCCCACTGCAATCCCTGCAATTCCTGCAATCTCAGAAACAAAAGGATGCTGCTCCTTCTGCCCCATACAAAGAGTGGTTTAAATCCCTGCTTTCCTTCCTATATTCTATATACTCTACTACTGTACTCTCCCCTGAGGCAGTGAATTCCCACATGCACTTGAGGCATTGCTGCTTGAGGAGCTGCCTGTGGTGGTGCAACTGTCCTCTTTTCCCATGGGGTCTTCTGCCCCCTTCTCCTACATCTGGGATTTGGGCAAAAGGGAGGAAATTAAGCCACTTCTTGTTCCACTCTCGAGCTAGGAGAGTGCTGTTCCCACTCTTTTTCCCTGCTAAAGTGTTCCCTTCACCTTCCTAGCAGCTGACTGTCTCCCACAAGGAGACTCTCTGTGGGCTCTGGTAAGATGGGAAAGCACAGTCCACATTCCCTTCCCCTCTCATTAATAAGTGCCCAATGTTGGTGGGAGCAAACCCTCCAGTTTTTTTCCCTAGAGAGAAGTGTTTGCTTGCTTCCCTGCCTCGTGTCTGTCTGGATACAAGGGGCTTTTGTTGGGAGCTTTCTCACAGTACAGATTCACAGAGGATTCAACTGGCTGGGGGCAAAGCCTGATGGACCCTTGTACACCATGAGCTCTAAACCAGGCAGGTGGTATGCAATCATCTCCTCTGTTCCTCTGGCTCTTGTGGCATTACTCACTCTGTCCCACCACAACAGCCGTGGGCTCCCTCTCAGCATCACTGTCCTGACCTAAGCATGCCCACAGCTGTGATAAGGCACCCTGCTCTGCACCTGATTCAGTGAGGGTTTCTCAGACAAATGAGCTGCAAAAATTTTCTAGGATAAACATCCCATGTTGATGCCAAGAGCTGCCTAAACTCAAGTCACTTGTGAATTTCTCCAGCCTAGATTCTCAGAGGTGAGATGTTTCTGCTTGCCTCCTGCAGACACTGGACATGGGAGGGGAAAAAAGGCAGCGGACAGAAAGAACAACAGTCAGGAGGCAGAACTCCCATTTAAATCCTGGGCTTCTTCAGTGAAGCAGTTTTCCACTATTTGTCGCAAAGTCTAACAACTCCAAGGAGCTAAGCATGCTCTTGGCGTGACTGTATACCTCTCACAGCTACTGCTCTCCCAGGCAGGGGGACAGAGCAAGTACAGATGCCATGGGAAATGGAAGTGCCAATGTCTGGTTTAAACACTTGATCCAGACAAGAACTCATCTCTCCCACCACGACTCCACCTTCTTACTCCCAGCCCTCTCTCCAGCAAAGTTAAAGTTTTGCCTACCTGGCAATATACTTCTGGTAAATATTTACGTCTTCGCTGACGGCTGGTTTGTCAGTGGGTAATCCATTCCTAATGAGAGACACACAGGGCAGAGCTGGTTAGCAGGAACAGGGCACAGTGTAAACTCCTTGTTTCTCTCACACACTGCTGACAGATCAGGAAAAAGGGCCCAGGGAAGGGTACCAGCAGACACCCATAAGTTTAAATTCCCTCCCCTTTGCCCTTCAAATCCCATACCTTCTTTTCCTAGGGAAACACACAGGCTGCCTACCACCCTTCCTGCATGTTCCCTCTTTGCAGGACTCAGAGCAGTTTGTTGGAGAAACTGAGATGACCAACCACAAAACCTGTTTCTACAGAAAAAAATAAAAACTCCTATACAAAAAAGTGATGGCCACATGTAAATAAACACCTCTCTGAGGCACCTGGCAGCGCTGCCCTTGTGTGCACGGAAACTCTGCCCCTGGCTCAGCTGCAGGAGAAGAGTCTCTGTGCCAGCCACATTGTGAGCTACTGCCCATTTCCCTGTGGCCAGCTGCGCTGGTGCACTATGACCAGCACTGGAACAGTGGCTCCAGCCCCTGGATGGGGCTTCAAATGCCTCTTTGTTCCACAGATACCCCAAAACTCCAACAGACAGATTATGTATTTTAATCAATGAGAAAACCACCCCAACCTGGGGATAAGCCTGGATTATTTTACATCATCAGGAAGCAGACAAAAATAACATCCTTAGTGAGTTCAGGAAGAGGGAAGATGAGATGCAGGGCCAGACTCCAGCCTATCCAAGAGATAGGGCCACCCCAATGCACCTCCAGACAGGCTGCACACCATCTTCTTTGTGTGCTTCGCCTGTTCCCAACCTCCACTCCTCCTCCTGACAGCTCTGCGCCCTGGTTTAAACAAGGACACTTTTGCACAGGCTTCCCTTGAAGGTAGGTGAGTTCAGGGCAGGTTAATGGCATTAGATGTAAGGGAGTTTAAACCCATGGCAAGGGTGTATGTGCAGATGTGTGAGAGTGAAGGGTAATTCCTGTCAGGTTATTGAATCCTGTGGGGACTGGGAATGGGAAGCCACAGCCCAGATCCCGCAGTCAGCACTTCCTTCACCGGCACAATTAACGGGCTGCTGTCTTTTATCATGGAAGCCTGCATCTAGTGAGTAGCCTGAAGGAGAAGGAACCAGAGCTCATTCTGTACTGCGGTGTGTGATCAGGACACGGGAAGTGCCAGGTTGAAGGTCCTGGTCATCCTCCATTCCAGCTGCAGCCCCATCACGATGCCCTGGCTGAGGAAGTCCTGTGGCCAGAGGAAGGATCACCATGGTGCTGGCAAACCCACATCCAGCAAGAGGCAGGAAATGTGCAAGAGAAAGGAAAGCAAACTGGGATCCCAGTGCAACACCACAGCAGGTAAGAGGCTTGCTTATCTTGCTTGTGCCTTCAGGCACAGCTCTACAATGGCAGCTGAACGTTCTGAAGACACTTCAGGCACAGAGCCTTGGACCAAGTCACCCATCACAACAAGGCACTGAGTCTACAGGAGTATTTACAACACTGTTTTTTTAAGTAATAGGAGTCCCTGCCTGTCATCTGGAGCACATACAGGTTCATCTGTCATCTGGAGCACGTACAGGTTCATCCTGAGCAGGACCCTGAGTGGATCCTGAACATCCTGAGCAGATGCAGATGTTAATAATCCTCTGCCCTTTCCCATACACCTTTACCATGGAGCTCCCAGTCCGTCTGCAGGCAGTTGATAAAAAACCATTTCACATGGAAGACAGGTATCATTATATGGCTCTGCCTTCCATATGGGGAAACAGGGCAAGTGGGTGATGCAGACTATGCTGGGACTGCAAAGAGCATTCAAGCAAGGATTCAGCCCAAGGTCTCCTATGTCCACATACCAAACACAAAACAGCCTTTTTCCTCAGCAGAGGACCAAGCAGTAATGTGTGTATGATGGCACAGAGGGCAGGAGAGAAGGCCCTGGACTTACTACAAATGACCCCATGGGATTCACAGCTCACAACAGCCCCAGGTTCACAGTGAGAAACAAGTAAATCCAAACCATGACAAGAAAGCAGAGAAGTCTCTCCCTTCCTCCCTGCTGCAGCCTGACATACATATGTATCTCTTCTACAGCTCCCACCTCTGCAAGTCACATTAAAAAGTAATCCAAGGCTTGGCAAGGCCTTCAGATACCTCCATTCAGTCAATGGCATCACTGCAGAGACTGCTGGCAACGTGTGTGCAGGAGGTTATTAGTGGTAATTGGGCTAATGAGTTTGCCCAGTCTGAGGGGTAATTGAATCACCTCTGTTTGTGTAAGCAAATTGAGAAAACACAGGCCTGGCCCCACAGAAGTAGGTATATGCCTAAGTCCTATGGAAATTGATGGGAATTAGGCACCAAAATGTCTTCTGAGTTCTGGGACAAACAAAAACAGTACTCTTGCTAACAGTAAAGTCAGAAGAGTCATGCCTTTGAGTTAAATGGAAACAAGAATCAAGTTCTCCTACAGACACATCCAGATGCCCAGGAAACCAGAGGAAGAAAAAAATAAAGTAGTTCCAACCTTGACCTTAAGAGTGCTGACAGCACCATGTTCCCTCCTCTTTCATTTTAACATATGAACTCAAGAGCTATTGGACTCCAGATTCATGGCTATGACTGCTGATGGCAGGTCACAGCCTTAGTGCAGATCAGATAAATAGAGATGTAAGGTGTAAAAGAAGAGCAGACACTTCAACAGAGAGCAAAGAGAACCGTCCCATGAACAGTGCAGTATTTCTCACCGCAAGAACTTGGAATTGCCCACTGAACCACACACAGACTTCTGGTATGATCCCCCATTAATACACAGATAAGAAAAGTGGGAGGACACTTACTTTACCGTAGAGACTGTTCCAGTTGTGATGGAGTCTGTCTTGGAGAAAGTTGATTTCAGGTACTCAGGAGTGTTGAACGGCAATGAGATGGACTGCTCTGGCCCGGCCATGGGGGTGCTGCTGGGGGTACTGGCGAGGGAAGCAGGGGCCAGGCTGGGGACTGGAGCTTTTACTGGAGTAAGCTTCTGAATGTTCCTCACATCATACTTGGAAGGCCGGCCTACCTTGCCTGTCTTGAAGGCGATGGCCCCTCCCATATCTGGGCTTCCTTCCCCAGGCTTGAAAAGGTGCAAGTACTTGACGTTTTCTAGGTCATACTTGGAGGCCTTCTTGTAAGTGTTGCCATTTTGTGGCCTGATGCTCTCACCCGTCTTCAGCTTTTGAATGAAGAAGTCATATTTGGAGGCCCGTGACATGAGGCCCTGCATCTGGGAACTGCTGGGAGAGGGCAGTGGCAGGATAGTGGCTTTGGTCTCCGTCAGCATGGAGGCGTCTGGACCTGGCACCCGAACGGGCTGTGCCAGCACTGAGGAAGGGTCTTTGCCCAGCTTGGAGCCCAACTCCTCAGACTTGGCCAAGTGCATGGGCCATGAGAGCTGCTCTCCAGCTTTCAGTTTGCGGATGTACTCCTCGTACTTGGAGAAGCGGGCTCGTTTGCTCATGGCATCTTCGCCGGGGAGAGAGGCAACAGTTGCAGTGGCCTCTGAGGTAGCAGCGTTCAGCTTGTCGAAGCTGATCTTGCGGGCCAGCTCATCCCGCATGTTCTGGTCGTCGTAGCCGAACATGCCCAAGAACTCGTTCATGGTGGTGGCGGCGTAATCCCGCAGTGATGAAGCTTCCCCTGCAGAGAAACCAGAGGAGAGAGTCACACAAGGCACTGATTTTTCTTCTCCTTCCATACCAGCACTAGTAGCAGGAAGGGGGGGAGGAAGGGGAGAGGGGAACATGAGCTACTGACGTTTGGCTCACTTGTTAGGTTTTATGACTCTTAAATTAATTTGTTTAAAAAAAAAGTAATTAATACTGGGGTAAAATAAAAAGAGTTCATCAATGCCAGGAAAATCAATTTCCTAAATGTTCTAGCCGATGGCTTTTCAGTACATTAAACAAAGTTTCATAAATGTCTCTGCACTCTTGCCTTGGTCTAATATGAAGAAAAAGTAATTTTACTGGAAGTGAGACCAATGCCAATATGCCGAGGTTTGTACAGATCTGTCCTTGTGTATGTTTGTGTACAGAAGGAGGTGCACAGAGGATAGATGGCAGCATGTGTAAGGGGGAAAACCCATGTGAAAATGCTCTGTGTGTTGGTGAAGAGCAAGCAGGGCTGAGAGCAAGCAGGACAGCATGGTGTGAAATGGATAAGGGAGACGGGCAAGGCAATGTATGGGGTAGAGCAGGAGGAGGGCAGAATAGAAGAGTGGAGAGAGGAGGAGAGCAGCAGAGGTGGAGATGAATCAAGGCAGAAGAAGAGCAGCAAAGGCTGTGTGCATGAGAAACTTGGCAATGAGGAGTGGGGGAAGGAGTGGAGAAGAGAAGGCAAGACAGACAGGACAACTCCCCATCACTGTTGCAGCCCTTCCCTTCCCTTCCCTTCCCTTCCAAATTTTTAAGGGTTTGCTCAGCTTGCTCTCTTCCTTCTCAATCCCTATGACTGGACAGCTACTACTTGCCATGTGGAAAAGGGCCACAGTCCAGTGAATGCTGTGGAAACCTACAGGCAGCCTCCCGAGCAGCCAGGAACAGCTTCCAGTAACACCAGGAAAGGGGAAAGTCCACACAGGTGAAAAATAGGTAAGGAACAGCCTTCTCTCCATCAGGATTTGGACTGAGGAGAGAAAGCTGTTGTCCTGATGTGGGCTCCAGGGAGGGGGAGAAAGCCAGTGCTCTGGAGCATGGGTTGGGGAAGGGGCAGGAAGGGGTTAGTCTAATGGAGCCTGATTACAGGGAGGAAGAATGAGCAAAAGCTGTCCTTCCTTGGGTCTCTCCCTCCCTTCTTCCCTCCCCTACTCCCTCAGGCAGTTTCACAGGCCACCAGGATGGGAAGAACACACATCTGGAGGTCACCCAATATCAGTGTAAAGGAGGAAATAAAGACTGCTCTGACGTGCTGGCTTGGCCTCATTTAGGCTTCAGTCTGACACAGCGCTCCTCCTCCTCTCCCTCTTGCTTTCTCCTGCAGAGTAAAGATTTACTGTGTGCAGGAGTCCTTCAAACCTCCCTCGTCATCTTTACTGAACACTTGCTCTGGCTCTAATGGGCAAGCACACTCCTTCCCAGGCAGCCAGCACAGGGAGGTACGCTGGCAGCAGAAGGGAAGTTCTGGGCAGGGGTCCCACTCAAAACAAAGCAACACTGCCTTGAAACACAGTGGAAAGGGAAGGCACCAAGATGCTGCCACAGAACAGGTCAGCACATCCAAAAGATCCCTAAGATGTGGGGGATCTGACAGCCAGTGATGCCACTTGCAGAGGCAGGCACGTACACGAGAGCATTTCCGCGCACACAAGAGCCTGTCAATGATCACAGTCGAAGTTCAATAGCCATCAGCTCCCACAAATCAGTTTTCACAGGACTCTATGGAGGAAAAGACTGCCTGCAACAGGCACTAAATGGGCAAGACCATGAAGGTCACATTCCTGCTCCAGGATTGCCTGGAATAGCTGTTTAACTGCAGCAGAAGTGCTGCTGTGCTGGTTCCCTGTGTACTGGGTTCTGGGGGAAGGCAATGTGAAGAACACACCTGGAGCCTGCAAGGCGAAGGACAAAGCCACACCTGCTGGGATCTAGTTTAGCCCAAAATAACCTTCCAGTTCCGGACACTTAAGCCCAGCATTCTGCATGGGTTTTGGGATGCCCGATTCCAGAATAAACACCCTGTTAGTTACAGAATGGGTGGCAATGCCCCTGCAGTGTCAGGCTCAGGGTGTAGCACAACCTCATGGGTTGGTATTAATCTTACATGATGTTAAATGCAGAACCATTCCCCACTGGGTCCGGTAACAAGACTTGCCTGAATGACAACTTTATCTTTCACACACAGCATATTAAAAAATTTCATTCTGCTTTAAAGCAGTTCTCCTCTTCACCTCTTTTTTTTCTTTTCCCCACTTCCATTTCAGTGTAACCCTATGACGCAACAAAAGAGAATGAACCCACGAAATCCCTACTGGGTCTAACAATTTCCTGTTTTTGTTAAATCTGCTTTCCCTGTTCCGCTTTTCCTTTCTTTTTGGATCTCTAAAACAACCCCCAGCTTCCCTCATAATGCCCTGATTTCCAAGCACTGCATAGCAAAACTCCAGCCAGCCTGTGTCAAGCTGCAAGGGGAAAAAGAATACTGCACTGAGGAGCTGATACGAAATTAAACTATTAAACGTGAATTTTGCCAGCTTTAACCACTGCCCTGAAAGCCAGTGTGTCCCATCTTTGGTACCATGTGGCTATACCTCAACTGGTGTAAACAGTTAGATGAAAAATCCAAGCCTATAGGAAAGGGTAGGGGGTGGTTCGTAACTTCTTTTGAGCTTCGTGAAGTCTGAGTTCAAGTTTCACTGTCATGGATTTAATCCCCAAGCCCACTTTGAATTCTGCTTTTCCTTTGCTCAGACTTGGTTCCAGATGATCACAACACCCTCCCTGATCAACAGCTTTGCTGGTGCTGCTCAGTCTTTCCTCACCCACATTTGAGATGAAGTCCTGGCCAGTTCCCACTGCTCGCTGCCAGGAAGTGCAGCTCTACTCATCCAGCATGAGCCCAGCATGAGCCCAGCACATCCCCTGAAGTTAAGACAACCTGCACTTAATTGTTCGGGCACCTAATATGAAGGTCAGAGGCTCCTCCAGTGGAGGCACCTTACAGAAGGGAGCTGGCTTACCAGAAGCATAGTATGAGACACAGCCACCTCACTTCGCTTACACTTTCAGACAACGGTGAAGAGGTAATTAATATTACCTAATTGACAGAAAACCCTCCTTATATCCACAAACAGACAAAAACGAAGCAGGACAACAGCTGGGAATCACATCCCTGTGAGGAGTCCTGGAAGCCACAGGAAGCATTATCCCTGTGTTTTCCTCCCCCTGCCCTGCACTGCATTTTCCTCTCCTTTCCTGTGTGATAATAAAGGGCTCCCTCTCCCCTTGCTGCTGCTCTCCATTTGTGGGCATTGCCAAAGAGCAGAGATCTGTGTGTCTCAGAGCAGCTATCATATCACAAAGGATCCGAAGCTAGCAAAAAAGGCGCTAAAAATAGCCTGCAGCAGCACACTATATATGGAAGGAAAAGTAAAACAGCCCAAATGGAGTGCAAGGTCTGAATACTGGGGGATGGGACATCCCAGCCAGGGCTCTGTCTTCTGCTTGGGAGGGAAAACTCATAGACCTGGGAGATACAGGATGATGAGCAAGAAACTGGCACTTGGCATGTACGCTCTCCTAAGTGGAGTCCCCCCAGGAAATTAGGAAGAGAAAACCCTCCTGGCTGAAAACAGGGCCAATGAATATTCCAAGAGACTTAGCCAAGAAGCTAAGAAAAGAAAGGCAGATCTGAAAGCTTATACAGGGGGAAGCTCCTACTGACTACTTTAGCCCACTATGCAACAGACAAAGTAAAGAACACGTGTAGGAAAATCTCCCCGGGTATGTGTGCGTCAGTGAGTGACTGTGGAAAGGGATCTGTGTCAGAGACTGCACTGAGAAATCTCGTTGCTATATATAAATGTGCACAGAGAAGCATGGGCCGGTCAGTGGGCAAGAGAGGGTGCCTGAATGAATGAAGAAACATATCTGCGTGACCAGATCAGCTTCTGACACTCATCTCCTGACAGACATCAGCTTTGTGACTCCTAAATGTGCTTCCCAGGTGGACCAGGGAGGAGGCACACAGGGCAAGACCAAGCACTGACTCCTCAGTCCTGTTTTTCCAAGGGGAGGCTCGAAAAGAAACTCCATCTTATTTCAAAGCATGAGGCTTGAACAGCATTGACCGAGTCTCCGTGAACTTCTGCCTGATGCACAACAAGCCTTACTGTCAGCCTGGAAGGACACAAAGGTGGCCAGGATTTGGCAACAGACCACTAGAGGTGCTGGCGGAAGGCGTGGGCAGTAGCTGAATCCCCAGAAAGTGGACAATGTGTGTACACACCAGGACTCTGGGAAGCAGGACCCCTTCTCATCCCCATATAATTAGGATCACTTTTCCCACTGTCTCAGGGTGACTTTCAAACCAGGACACCCACTGACCAAGAAAGCCTGTTAGATGTAGGATTTGGTTTTCTGTGTGGCTCCTGCTTTTCACACAAGTTTCCAGCTGATACAAGTATGGGCTTAGTTTTAAATGCTGCTCAGCACCGTCAGCTCTGTACCCTCTGTTCTCATAGGGAACAACTGGTGCTCAGAATCTTCAAATCAAGGTTTCTGTGATGACTCCCCCAAGGCCGCTTTGACTGGGAGGGCAGAGCTGTATTCCTCTCCTTTCATCTGACTCCTGCTACCCCCCAACTTCTACAAAAAATCCCTCCTTTTTTAAAGAGGAAATTCCAAATCTTACTGGAATAAATTTAGCTCACACCCAGTAACATCAGGTCTTGAGAGGACTTGGTGATGAACAGCTGAAAATTCATTTCCTGAACACTGACAGAAAAAGTAAAGGAAAATAACTTCGTCCTTTCCAAAGCAAGGGATGTTTCTTGTGCTTTCAGGGAAGTGTTGCAAATGACATTTATAACAAGATTCTTGAAGCAGACGCTCAAGACGTGGCAGCACGTCTGTTTGCAAGTCAAATCCCACGTGGCTCTATATGTAAACTGGACCCCTCATGTGCCATTACCTGCCTTAGACATAAATGAAGCTTCAGTTACCGAACAGTTACCCATTTTTGCATAATCCATTGACAATACACCCCTGCAAAGGTATTTTACTGAAATCTCCTACCCCAGTGAGAAACCTCAGCTCCTTTTTATTTTCCCCAGTTTGGTAACATTTTTTTTACATTTAAGTTCCCCCCTTTTTATTTTCATAGCAAATAAAAGCTGCAAATGGTGGGGTGGGGTGGAGTGGTGTGTATTAAAACAAACTAAAACAGAGTCCAGGCACAATCACCTTGTGTCTGGGAACGACAAGGGCTTTCCTATCAAAGGAAACTGAAGGTCACACTTTCCCTCATTGATCTTGCAATGTTTGTTAATTACTCTGTCACTGATGTGGCGAAGGATAATTAAACAGCTCTGTTTATATCTTATATGCATAATTATGTGCGCTGCCACTGAACTCGTGAAGACTAGAGAATGTGCCTCTCCAGAAGGGGAACGGACAGACGGAGATGAGTTTCAGCTGCATTATTAACAGGAGGAGGAAAACATGCGCACACACAAAAGGAGGAAAGTTTGATGGATTCACAAAGTGCTGAGATCAGGGGAGGGGTGCGTGCAGGTGGAGCAGATTAGGGGAAGATCTTTCAATTACAGATCCAGCCCAGCTGAGTGACAAATGGGAAGGGAGCTGCTCTGCCCTAATGGAGAGAATTCAATTCACCCAAACCTTTTATCAAGGCTTAGCACTCATACACCCCCTCAGATTAATCTGGGGGAAACCTGGGTATCAGAAAGGGAGCAAGAAAGTCATCTGAGGCTTTTCCCAACATCTCTTGTTGAACTCAGCTTTTGAATGAACCACAAAAAAAAAAAAAAAAGGCAATCTGAAAATAGGAATACACAGCTGGAGGGAGAAGACACGAGATGGTGGGGGAAACTGAGGTTTGAGAGTGGCATTTTCACCAGCTCGATCCCAAGCTCAGGGCAGGCAAAGCTTCAGGACTGGGCCCCTCATGAGGGGAGGCAACACCACGACACGAGCGTCACCTCAGCTCCTCCGACCAGGCTGAGGGACCATGTAGCAGCAAGAAGGGATGGTGACGTTCAGTGTTGGGTGGCTCTGTAGGGGCTCTCTGGAGACCATCCCAGCCTTGCCCTGGCTTGGTTCGTCCTCCCACAGGCTCCCCTCGGTCCAGTCCAGTCCCTGGAGGAACACCTCAGTGGCCATTCCTTCCAGAACCTTCATCCCGGCGACTGCTCCCGTCCTGCCCAGGTGCGGCCTGGCCCAGCCCAGCCCGGGCCCGCAGGTGGGGCCATCCTGTCCCGGGACCGTGCTCGGTTCACCTGAGGTCCCGCAGGTCAGGGCTCAGCATCCGGCCTTGGGAGCCGCGGAAGGGGCAGCCCTGCCAGAGTTCCTGGCCCTCCCCCAGCCTGTCCCGGGGCTTCCATGGTCAGTAATCACTAATCAAGGTGCTGCGTGTGGCCATGAGTGTGGTTAGATAACCCAGCCAGCTCGTGTGTGGACACCTTGCAGAATCCACCTGAATTTGTCACAACAGCTCTCTCTGCTTCTCTTCCCCTTCATGGGAATACAAGACGAGGAAACCAGCACCCACCACAGCTATGGCCATCTGAGTGGTGTGAAGGAGTCTGGAGGGTGAGATTTGCACTACCCACTACTTGTGGTCTGGAAAGAGCTATCCAGCCACATCCACCCTCACACCACCCTTCTTGGGAATGGGAAGCTAAGCCACAGGCAAACTCCGTATGGTTCCAAAAGCAAAAGGACAGGCCTCTGCAAGGGGATCAGGGCTCTCACCCTTCCCCTTGGCTGCCAGGTGCTGCAGGAGCTGGTATGGACACAGAAAATGTAATTCTGAAGCTGCCTCATGTCAGGAAGTGGAAGGGACATAGGGCTTACCTGAGGTGGTTCCTGCCCCCAGCTTGGAGCCTGGTTCGCCACTGGAGGACCGGTAGGCATCGTCCTTCGCTGGCCCATCTGAATCCCTGTCGTCCAAGAAGTTACCATCCTGCGAGCCCCTCAGAGCGTCTGCCTCGTCCCCATTATCCTCCTCATCGCTGCAGCCCTTGGGCTGCACCATGTAAACCCCTTCGGGGGGCACCTCTGCGCTCTCGGTGCCCTTACATTCCTTGCCCTCTGCTCGCCCCAGCAACGGCTCCTCATTATACTCCCCGTTCACCCACTTCTCGATCACCTCCCTCCTTTTGTCCTCCTCGATCTTCTGCACACGGCTGAGTCCATCTGAAAACTCTGTCCCCAACTCCTTGGTCCCAGGCTGGGGCAGGTCCTTGTTGCTGCTCTCCTGCTGCGGCCCCTTGTCTGCACGTGCCTGCTCAGCTCCCCCGTGGTCGAAGACGACCTGGCGGCTCAGCTTGGCACAGATGGCATTTAGCTTCAGGCCGCCTTTGCGCTTGGCAGCCATTGTGGGTCTTCCTGAGGCTGCGTCAGTGCATATAGTTCTTTCAGCTGGGAAGAGAGAGGAGAAAGAAGTAAGGAAGGGCATTAGTGGGATCAGACAACTTGAACCAAAACAGCAATAGGATGGTGCCAACCCAGTGGGCTTTCATGCATGGCCAGCGTCATCCTTGGACAGGTGGAGCTACTATGTGCTTCCTAAGCTCTGAGTGGAAGCCCAGCCAGAACAGCTTGGTGAGAAGCATCCTCTGAACTTGCTGGGACCAAAATATGCCACTGGCCACAAGAAAGAGGCACTTATTTGTCCTGGGACAGAACTGGGCTTGAAAGGCCCCAAACATCTCAGGCAGGTGAGCACGGTACCAACCTTTGCTCCTGGCTGAGGCAGGATATGAGTTTGCTAAAAGCCCGGATTGCCCTCTCCTTCAGACTGCAGCACCACCTGCTTTAGGTCCCCAGCTCTATCCCAGGTGTAGTGGGTGCCAAAACCATACCAGCCAGCAACTGCACCCAAGCACCTCTAGCAGGGGCAACAGCTTCTCAAGACCAGTCCTGTGGACAGTGAGGAATTCACCTAATAGAGTCTGTGCATAGTCTCAGAGAAGAGAACCAGTATGGAGGGCAGGAGCCCTGGCAAGTGTGTGTGCTGGAGCACCAGAACCAGACTGGTGTGTCACAGTAGTATGGAGAAAATAGCTGTGGGCTGGTACTGGCTGATCAGGCCCCTTTGCCTGCTTGCTCTCACACACAGGAAATTCTGCTCTCATACTTCCCAGCACAATCAGCTAATTAGTGTGAGTTTGTTATTTTAATGTAGTTTATTCATATGTGACAGCTAGTAAAGGAGGGGTGAGAGAAGGTGGGGGGAGAGAGGAAGAAGGTAAGGTCTTAACTTCAAGGTCACAGAGAATCTTGAACTAAATGGTCTCTATCAGAGCCACTTGCATAATTACCGCACCAACAATTAACAAGGTTCAATCCCAAATAAAAGCAAAAAAATTATTCTAAAGCAGCTGCATTGTCTCATTTCTCTCTTTATTTCTGATACCTCTGAGAGATGCCCAGACTAAGCAGGGTTAAAGGATGGAAGGCTGCAACGGGCACACAGCCTGGCTCTTCCCCCAGAGCAGAGCCAAGGCAGACCCTGCCCTGCATTCGAGGGCTCAGGAAGAGCACTCAATAGAACACTTGCTGGTCACACATGCCACAGGAATTACTGTGGGGACACTGCTGGAGGTGGAGGTGTCCCTCCAAAATGGGCTCTTGGATTTTACATTGTGCTGAAAGAGGGGCTGGTCACGTGGAGAGCGAACAGACCACGTCTCCAGACCTCAAATGATGAGAACGGGTTCCTCCATTGCACAGGAGTGGCAGCTCAGCCCACACCTCCCTGCCACCAGCACAGAGGTGCTGCTCCACAGAGGCACAGCGAGATTAATCAGACCCCCTACAATGCACCCAGAAGCCACCGTGACAACCCCTAATCCTGTAAGATGACAGCCCAATACAAACAGACTGAAACTTTAGACCTGCTGTCCAACAGCCAGAGAGTGGCTGCTTAGCGTAAACTCCTGACAGCTTCAGACACGCTTCCCTGTCAAGGACTGCAAGAAAAATAACCCCCCGACAAATATATCAGCCCCCCACACAAAGGGAGGCAAAATGTACTCCTCCACTTTCCAAACGCACCCCCCGGCACTAACACCTACGTGCAATCATGCTTTCACGAAGGGAAAGCACACGATGCTCCCAAACACGTACCTCCCCATCTAGAAATTACAGCTGTTCAAAGAGCTGTGTGTATGCGCTGGCACACTCTGTAAACATAGTCCTACATGTACAGGTTAAGAAGTCCCATCTCCCCAAAATACATTCCTGTGCCTTCCCCCACGCATTCCCCTTTCACACATCCCCCAACACAAGCCCGCAGCCCTCGCGCATACAGATGGGCACAGGCAGATGCCCATAAAGCTGCAAGTCGCTATTTGCTGGCACCTTCCCTTCCAATTGCATTCCCACTATTTAGAGCACAAAGGGAAGGCTGATCCTATGCGCAACTGGTACCACATAGGGAATCTCAGGAGGCTGCTGTGAGCTCCAAGTGGAGCCTGGCCAGGACACCTACGGCTCACGCCTGTAGGCTCAGGCCAAGGGCCAGGAGAGCCCCGATGGCTGCAGGTGGCTGGGATGGAGACTCCATGCGGTGCCTGCCTAGGGCCAGGGCACTGGGTCAGCACGGAATCACCAGCCTCTCTCCCAAACACTGCCTGGTGATTCCCTGACCATGTTCTCACGATACCCAGCCCTGCTTAACTGGTGAGATCAGCACCGCTTGCAGCTGGAGATAACTGGGAGGCAGACATGTGGCAGCCCAAATCCTCACTGCCCTACCCCTTTCTGCCAGGAGGGCAGGTCCCATTATTCTGGTCTGGAGGTGAGCAGCCAAGTGTGTGCACCAGCTGGCAAGTGAATATATAAATATTTATTCAAAGGAAAGGAGGAACAGACGTTCCTGAGGCTGCACTTGCTGCGTATGCAGCAATTCCAGGGAGCCTGCAACTTATCTTCCATTCCTGTTCTGCCTCCTTCCATCTCACACACCCTGCCTTTGCCCCTCTACCTCTCCAGCTTCTGTCTCCCAGCTCCTGCTCTGCCCCTTGGCATCTTTCCTTTCCCTTCTCCTTGTGTTTGGAATTTTTCTCTTTAACATTTTGAGAATCTTTTCCTAAAGTTTAAGCTAAAAATAAAGCAAGTTCTGAAAACATACCACTTCCCTGATCTATAAAACTAACCCTCTCAGAGACCTTCCTAGAATGGGATTTGCTCTGAAATACCAGGGCTCTTGCACATCTACATCTCACCTATTCCAACACAGGTGGAAATCAGAACTCCCAGCTTCTCCTGCCAACCTTGCAACCACCTCTCTCCAAGTCTGGACACATTATTTTATCTTTCCATTCCCTTACTTCCTTGTCTATGGAATGGGAGGGACATTACCTCTACCAAAATTTCTGTTCCCCTCTTTTATGCTGTCAAGTCCACGAGCAGAAGGCAAACCCTTCTTACACAGAAATGCTGAAGATGACCCTCAGACTGGAGGAGACCAGAGCACCTGTGTTTCATTCCCTCGGGCAGAGGGAGAGAAACTGAGCTGCTGGATGAGGGATCCTCGTATCTGCCCAAGGTCGGGACTGCCAGACCCCCGAAGCCAGGCAGAGGCACCCTCCCCTCAGGCCGAGCTCCCCACCCCAAATCACTGTTTAAAGATTCCAGGCTAAGTAAACATCCCCCTTCATTTTCTTCGTCTAAATAGAAATGTTTTGATTTCACATCAATCTAAGGAAGCCATTTATAACCTGAGCCTGTCACACGGACTTTTCATCTCTGCCCGGGACAAACTCTCCCACAAGCTCTATTTACACTGAGCACTTCCTCTGAAAACAATGCCACTGGGAGTTTACTCCTCTTTCCCCCTCTCCACACCCTTCGAGGAGACACGGGCTCTTCCCCCTCTGTACCCATCCCCGTGGCAACTCGATGGCAATCCTCCCTTTGAAGGAAAGGTACAGCTTGCTGCAACCAGGGCTGGCAGAGAGGTCGACAAAGTTCACCTCCCCCTTTCGCTGCCTTGTCAGCCCAGGCTGCTGCCCCTGCTTCACCCTCTCCGCCAGGTCCCCACGTGCTGCCAGCACCTCACACGCAGACCCCGGCTCTCTCCCTCCATGCAGCCCCTGAAGCAGCACCGTCTCACCCATGAACTCCACAGTGGGGTGCTGCAAAGCTGGGCACGGCTTAGCCCTGCCTCCTCCGACGGAGAAAATGGGCTATGGGGGACACACGGTGTGCAGGAACAAAAGGATCTGCAGCCCGGACAGAAACGGGCCATCCCAGCCAAGGGGAAAACTGCTACAAAGATAAGTCCAGCTTTGTAGGGAGAGGAGGAGAGAGCCCAAGCCTGACTTTAGCTTGGGGTCAGTGAAAACACACCCTGGCAGAGGGGAGGAAGGGTCCCAGCTGGAAAAAAAGAGCGTATGGGAGCTGGACGAACCAGCTGGCATGGGTGGAGGGTAACAGCAGGAGCTTACTGCTGTGGGAAGAGCCAGGGTGCAGGGCGGACCCCTGTCCCTGGGGCAGGAGGGCCCGTTCTGGGGGGAGAGGGTTGCTGGCTGGGGAGGGACAGCGTTGTCACTTCAGAGGGCCGGGTACGTCGAACAGATGGAGCTTTCATATTCCTATTGAAGAGTTTTAAGCCCAGCTGAGCAGCTCCGTTCAGGAGGGAGGTCCCAGTGCCAGCTTTCCAGGAGCTGCAAGCTCTCATTCGATTAATTATTAACGGCATTATTTGGGGCGGGGAGGGGGAGGAAAGGAGGGCTGACATGCTGCACAGCCCTTTTCTTTTTTAACCGCTGTGGTGCAAACTTGACTGGAAAGACTCCAGTCTGCCCAGGAATCCCAAACAGAGAGGGCAGCACGGCTCACTGGGGTGGGAGGTGAGGATGCTGCACACTTGGAGCCTCTTCACACTTGAGCTGCAGTCCCTAAAATGGAGCCAAACCTTCACAGCAGAAGGCCACTGGAGCATTGGAACATGCTTCTCGGGAGCAATGCCCTGGCACTGCCCAGCCACATGCTTGGAGGAGGCAGGGAAGGCAGCCAAATGTTCAGCCCCTACCAGAAAACATTTTCCCTCCAGCATGAAAACCTATATATTATCCCAGGCAGGGCCAGGACAAAGGCAGAACATCCCAGGCATGGCCCTCAACGTCTGAGAGTGGATTTAGTGTGTATTCTCCCCTCTTCAGTTTATCAATAAAACATTTTATTGCTTTTAGCCCAGGAAATGACCTTGGATTAGTGGATGCTGTCTGTTCTGGCTGACCTTGGGGAGTTCACAAAGGCTCTTTAACAACCTTCTCTGCCCTGGAAGCATGGATCCCGCCTGTGCGTGTCTGCGAGGAGCTGGGGAAAGCCCTCGGTGAGAGACTCAGACCTGACAGGCTCCAGCTCAGCACTGGGCAGGCAGGAGAAGGAGAATCAAAGACGTGGGAGGAGAAATGAAGTGAGCAGCCAGGGTGTCCTTACCGAAGAGCTGCCAGCTTCACTCCCTGCTTTCCCACAGCCATGAGGGCTCTCCCCACACACCCCATCCACAAACCGGGGAGGAAAGGCTGCGGACTCTGCTCTGGTCCCCACAGCCAGCGCCTGCCAGAGCACAGTCTGCCTGCAGTCCTCACTGCTCGACTTTCTCCTGCCTGCCACACTGGCATCTACAGATCCACAAGGGGCGACTTTTCTCCCTATTTGCAGCGCCCAGAGCTTGCAGCTTGCCCAGGTTCAGCCCTGGCCCAAAGGGGCAGAGAGCAGTGCCAGTTCCCTTCATCAAGCTCATCCTGCTTCCCTTTGGCTCAACCTTCTCTGCTGCAGAGTTCAGCTGTAATTTCCTGGTGACAGTGAGGGGCAGTGCACAGAAATCAGCACTGGGCAGCGAGCGACAGGACATCCTGAGAGCAGGGGGAAGCCATAGGCTCTGGAGATCCTGGTGCCCTGCACTGGGGCTGCCAGCTGGCTGGGCTGCTCCTGTTTCTCACTTGGCCACTTGGCTGCTCCAGTGCTGCTGACGGGGTTTCTCTGGGAGAAGAGCTTAAGAACACGGGGAGCCCCTCCTTTCCCCAAACAGGAAACAGCCACAGCATCTTTGAGAAGTGTGTACTTTCTGTGCAGAAGTGTAATTCTGAAGGGAGGGAATGGGACAGGAGAAACCTGAGAGGAATTTTCCTCCTCCGGGGAGCAGACACTACAAATGAAGAGTAGTGAGCACTGAGCCGTAAGTCAGGACCAGGTCCCTCCATGCCACAGGGCACAAACAGCCCACCCCCTCAGGCCACCCCCTTGCTGCCCTCTCCCGTCAACACGAGCCTCCCTTTTTAGCCATGTCCTCTCCCAGTGTCCCGTGGTACTGGACACAGAAGCTCCCCATCCTCTCCTGCAAACATCTCAACCTTTCCAGTGCTGCCCACAGAGAGAACCCCTCCTGGAATCGCAGCCAGCAGGGAGGACCCCCTCCCCAGTGCCCGCTCCCAGCCCCCAGGTGCCCGTCTCCTCCAGTCGCATCCTCCTGAAGAGCGAGCCCTAAAGTGTTAACGGCGATCGGTGAAATGGCACAGCAGATTGCTACAATAAATAATTTACTGATATTTATAAATATTCAAATCAGCAAGCTTCAGAAATTGAAAGGGGGGGACTCAGTTGACGGGGAGGAGGGATGTTTAGGGAGGGGAGAGGGGTCTGACATTAATTCCCAGTCTCTCCAAATTCACTCGAGAACTGTTTCTCATTTCAAACAAATATTAAATCTTTCGGTGTCAAGCCTCCAAAAAAAAAATAGAGAAAGTCACCACCCCCTTGGTGGCCGATGCCTTGTCTGCCATGACTCTGGGTGCCCTGGGTGGCCCTGTCCTCTCGAACAGCCACTTACTGGGGGAACGATGGCAGCCTGCACTGGCCAGGTGCCTGGGCGAGAGCATAAGCTCACACACCCACACCTGTAATGCAGCCCACCACACCACCAACCAAGAGAGGAATTCCCATTACTATTATCTAGAAGACCTTGCCTTCATCTTCCAGGAGATTTTCTAAATCCCACCGAGAAGAAAGAGCTGAATGTTGGTGCAATGAAGATGGAATCAGGACTCCCGACTCCACTTGGGAACACAGCTTTGTGACAGAAACGGAACAGGAGGTCAGGCCTCCTGACTTTCACTCCTTGACTCTGGAAGGGAATTTGGTTTTGGTGATTCAAGCTGGGGATTAAGAGCCAGAAATGCTTGTTTCCAGCCTGATTTCCAATCACAGTGCAACTGTCAGTCTCCCCAGCTTTCTGTGCCTTAGTTTCCCCATGCAGGGGAGGGGGAATGAGGACGATTACCCACCAGTGAGCCTACCCAGTGCTTTGGGGTCTCTGTATCAGCACGCTATGTCACTGTGCTGGATTTTTACAGAGTCTTTTTTACCTCTGAGCATCCTATTGACCCCTTAGATGGCCAAGGGAGATGATCCCATGTCTTCCCCTGGACCACCCGATTGGTAACACAAGGCTCCAGCATGGGGTGAACTTCCCCTAGATGAGTAATGGCTTTTCTAATGCACGGGCAGGCTGTCAGCTTCCCTACTCCCAGTGTTTTATGGGTTTAACTGAACGGCTCTGAACTCCCTAGTAAGAAATAAAGTTATCCCTCAGCGTCCCTTCTAAACATTTCACTCAGTGCAAACGGTGTTTAAGAAAAATGAGGACATATTTCTTCTTAAGGATGCAGTATCCCCCTTCAGAGGCCTAATTTATGCCATATATCACTGGCCAGGGAGAGAAAGGCAGTGCAGACCTCACACTAGGAGTGAGCTGGCCCTAGCACAGCCGCTCCTGCTGCAATGGTGCAGTGGGCTGCAACTCAAAAAAGTCCTCCAGAGTCCGCAGAGTCTCTGCTGGAGAGCCGAGCTGGCTGGCAGGCAGCAGAGCAGGATGGACACCTTCAAATGCCCAGCACCGTGCTGCCTCCTCAGCTGCCGCATCCTGCCGCAAGCACCTCCTCACCTGCCCCGCCGCAGCCCAGCCCAACTCAGGGCCCTTCTCCCCTCCATGGCTGAGCGGTGACAGCCTCCCTCAGCCCCTCTGCCTCACCCCACCGGGCTCCTCTGACACTCCTTTCTCACCTACCGCCGACCTGCTCTGCTGCCGCTCCACCAGCTCTTCAAAGGCATTTGGCACAGCTGGTGGGAAAAGTGGTTCAACTTTGAGCAAGGATAGGACTAATCCTTCTTCACAGCTCTTTAGTAACGCACGTCTGAACCTTGTCCTAGGCAGATCTCAAAAATTACTCTAAATGTCCTTTGATCTTGTCTACCCCCAGCTTCCTCACTGGGAGAGCCATTAAGGGTCTGCTTCTCACCCGAGTGCCGAGGCAAAGCTCCTCATCTCTGCCCTTCCCTTTGCCTTGCTCTGCACTCATGTGCCCTGGAACCTCTAAAGGACAAGAAAAGAACACCTTTCTGCATACAAGTAACACAGGAAGCTTCTACAATTAACAAAAGGAGCTGAGTGTAAAGAAGAGGGAAAAAAGTGGGGAACAGAGTCAGGAATTCTGATTCTGCTTCCCACCCTGCTACTGTTCCTTCTCTTTGGGCAAAGGACATCATGCAGGCTCCCCTTCTGCCCTGGCTCCCCTTTATGGGTCACCCACTGGGAAAGGATTTCTTGCCCAGCTCAGTGGGCCCACTGCCTTTGCAATTTTAGGTACTATTGCAAATCAGGTAACGACAGAGGAAAAAAAGCACTGACAGAGGACCGACTGAAGCTCAAAAGTCCCTTGTGTTCTGCCGCAAACTTCCTAGTTCATTTGTCAATGCAGGATCTTTGATAAGACATTTCAGCAGTTTCCTTCCCATGAAAACCTGCTCTCAGTGCTCCAACCCAATGCAGTGAGCGGGGTCTTGGGCTCCCCAGGCTGAGCAGCAGCTCCCTGGGAGCCTTCTGTCCTCACCGTATTTCTTTCAGATAACATGAAGCCAAGAGGATCAGCTTTTCTGATCCAGTTTCTCTTCCTTACCTTATTTATTTATTATTAATTTTTTAGTTCGGTTAAAAGGTTTACTATCCAGAGGAACGTAAGTAGCCTCACTCAGCCTAAGTAACTCTATAAATCAAGCAGAACTGCTAACATCTACATCACAATCCTGCCATCAATCTCCCCACAGGTTGTGAAGAAAACCAAGGGGAAAGACATAAAAAGGAGAGTGAAGAGCAATAGCTCATCACCCTTAGGTCCCCGCAGACTGGCTGTGGCCCTTAGAAAACTCCCTGTGAAGCCAGACGTGTTGTCAGGGCAACTAAATGCAAACACAGTGCCTAATTTTCCATAGCACAGAAACACGGTTGGAGTGCTGTGCCAGGAGGACACAGTGGATGTAGAGAGGGAGGGAAGGGGTGGTGGAAGCAGAGGGCTGGGAAAGCCTCTGGAGCAAAGCCTGCTAGCTCGTGTGGGAGCCAGCTCCCAAGGAATGAAGATGAGGCCAAGACATGAGCCTCTTGGAAACACTGCACACACCCCTCTCTAAAGGCTGAAGGAGTCAAGGCAAGGGGTGCAGGGAAACATGGAGGTGAGATCAAGAGGGAACCAGACTTAGCTGCAAATACCTGACACTGGGGGAAAAAAAAGGACCAAGGAGAGACAACAGATCTCTTAAAGGACAGATTCAGAAGGGAATTCCTCAAAGTTTAATCAGTCCCTCTTGGTGACTGTCTTTAATGAGTAATTTTACAGAGAACCCAAACCCACCATGACCCAAGTCGGTGGACAGCAGCTCTCTGGTGTCAGGCTGGGCTCATCCCTAACCGAGGGCAGGGGTTAAGTGAGCCAGCTCCTAAAACAGGGTTCCTCCGACCCTTTCGGTAGTTGGTCGGCAGCTGAAGAGCAATTTGCAATCCCTTTCAGCACTATTAAGCTCAGACCCAACAAAGAATGCAGACTGCTAATTAACTGCAGTGGGAAGTCGGGAGCTAAATAGGAGTTGGGAGGGTGAATGCTTGTTGCACCACTAAGAAATGCAGGGCCAGAGAAAGTTCATTATTGTGGTCTTTCAAGGTCCTGCAAAGTAAATCAGTGTGTCAGCCTGAAGGAGGTGAGTGAAACCTCAGCAAGGGCTGCATACAAAGAGCAAACCAGAGCATCTCAGCCTTCCAGCTCATGTTACATCCTGTCCACAGCCCCTGGCTGCTGCCTGAACTGTATGTGAGAAGGTAACTGCTCTGGGCTGGGTGTGCAAAGGGGGCACTCAGTGCCCTTACAGGTTTCTGTGATCCCCAAGTGGGGCTGGAACTCTTTTGTCAATCCAGAGCAGGTACCCATTACACACAGCACTGGGAGCTCAAGGGCTCTTGAATCCCTGAAGGTGTCTGCAACCTGCAAATATTGTGCAGCGTGGTTAGGAGAAATGCTTTCATCCTGCTGGAAGGAATGATCAGGCCAGAGGAGAACGAGCTGTGGTGTGAAAGCAGTGGGTCATCCCTGAGTTGTTAACTCAGCAGTCCTGTCAGAGCAGCACGGGAGAGCAACCCCATGGCTGGGCCACGTGGGCACTCACCCCATGCTTCCCAGTGCTCACACCACTCTAATTCCATGTCTTGCCTTTTGCTGCTCTTCCTTCTGGTCATTAGGGCTCATCTTCTTATCTCCTATGTCCTCGTGAGCCCATCCACGTGCCTGTGCTATCATTGACTGCAAACACCCATCCATGGGAACACACACGTGTACAGAAACGTGGTTGTGCAAGTACACTATCCCTTGCAGAGGCACACACGACCCTGCACACAAACACACACAACTGCATGCACATGCTAATGCACACCAGCCTGTGTAGCTGTGACTGTACAGGTGGCACATCCGCACATACATATATGTACATACAGACACAGCACTTGCACCCCGCATGCACCTGGCTCCACTCAGCCCCACACACGCAGCCAGCACCCCACAGAGATCACCAGCACCCACGCAGAGCCCACGAGCAGCCACACGTGCAGCCACCACAGGCAGCTGCCGGTGTGAGCAGAGCACCCGCGTGCACTCACACCACACACACTCTCAGCATGAGCCCGCATGCCAGATGCAGTTTATTCTGCAGCTTGGAGTGAGAAGACGGTGGACTCCCAGCTGGACCCTGCAGCCAGACTTGCAGCAGGGACAGACACACTCCCCATCCCACCAAAGAGCCCCTCTGTACCCCCAGCCCATCTGCACCTCACACCTTAAGGCAAACAGAGCACCGGGGAATGTCTCACTGGAGCTGACGTCTCAGTGGAGTGTGTGTGCTGGGCAGGGGATCTCTCCCTCTCTCTCTCTCTTCCACTCGCATCTTTTCATGAACTCTATTTCTCTTTCCTTTCTGAAAACAACTGAGCTGTAAATACTGTTTAACCTTCTTCCCCCCTTCCCCCTCCCCTCCGCACTATAAAAACACAAATATGCCATAACTCAGCTGGCTCAGCCGCCGCGCCTCCAACATGCCCTGCTCCAGGCCTCTCAGGAAGGTCATAACAAACGACTTTCCGATTCAGTGCTCCTGAAATAATTTTGTGTATTAAAACCTGAATCTGCACTTTCTGGACCGAAAGCCTCTCTTAATTATGGCAAGCGTCCTTGGGATGGACAGTGATCCTTCACTACAGCACTGCTAACCAACCGGAGAGGCAGTGGCTCTGGCTCCCCACCACCACCTCCTCCCGCTGCCCCCTCCCACCACCACC
>VZTE01003148.1:1125644-1154592 GCA_013397775.1 Eulacestoma nigropectus
TTTTTTTTTTTTGTTTAACAGCCTCTACTTACTCACCAGGGAGAGCGAGTGAGTGAGAGTGTGTGTGTGTGCTGGGGAGGGCAGTTGGCAGAAGGATAGACCCAGCCCTAACTGGAATGGACCTGCCTGTCCTTCTAACAAGGGCATAAACTTTCATTAGCGATGCACACAGTCAAAGGCAATTTAGGGAAACGCACTGTACAGAAAAGGAAAACCTCAGCGTTTTTACTCGGTGGCTCCTTGGCTCCGTCCAGGGGGCTCTATCCTTGAGCTCTGCTTGCGCTCTCCAACCAAAGTGACCCCACTAGCCACAGGAGAGGCAGGAGGGAGCCAGAAGGAGGCTGGGGCTGCTCTGGGGGATGCATGTACCCGGCCATGCCAGCAGCCTGCACGCCCCGAGCTGGGCCAGGGAAGCCAGTCAATATTAATATCTTGCTGGAACACACTGGTCCTGCAAGAGGCCCAGAGGTATCTGTTGCTCTGCCCACTGCAGAGCTTCACCCTCCAAGGGACCAGTCCTCCCCAAAGGTCTCTATTTTGGGTTTCTGCACACTGACAAGGAGCTTGGAGCTGCTTGATGCCCCTTTGGGGCATTAGTTACAAGCTGGCTCTGCCCAGACCAGACAGATGTGTCGCTGCTGCTCCTGTTTCCACAGGATATACAGACTAGTTATTTTTGCAGCTGGGACATGTTTGGCCTCACACAGAAACCTGGAAAATACCATTCCTAAAGGGACGACTCCTGCCACTGGCCCCATGAGCAGGCACAGCTCTGTGGAGGACGGACATGAGTGCATGGCTGGAGGGAGAGCAGCCCAACACGAGGGGCTTGGTGGGGCCTGAAAGTCATGACCGTGTGTTGGAAATGAAACAAAACTGTATCTCCAGCTACCATTCTCTTGGCCCTTTGGCTTTGGGGTTGAAGTTTATGCACCCTAAGCCAGCTGTACGTTATACATGCCCAAGCGCGAGAAACCCTGTGCATGTCCCTATTCTTTGCTCCAACATGAAGCCCTGACAGTGGTTTTTCTACAAGAGCAGATTTCTTTACCTCTCTGTATGACATACATCCACAGATAATACAGACCTATGAATTTAATCCTACTGACAGCAGGTCTGCACATTACTGGTACCTTTCACAGACCCCTGCACTCTCCCAGCCCTGTGCAGCCCCAGTGCAGCCTCAGCCCAGCCCTGCAGTGCTGGCTGGCACAGAGCTGGGCATACATCTGCCACATCTGCCCCATCTGCCATGTCTGTGGGTATTTGAACTAAAGCAGAGGGTAANAAATAATGAAATTCATGAGTGTGAACCTTAGAAGCAGTGTCGAGTGAGAGCTTTACAGGAGAAAATCTTACCAAAGTATCTCATATGGAAGTTGGCCTCTAAAAAAAAAAAAAAAAAAAAAAAAAAATTCCAGGGGCAGCCAATGCTCAGCTGGAAAAACACAAAGTGCCGAGAACAGCAAACCCAATCAATAATAATCACAACCCCGGCAGCGGGTGAGGAAAGAATGAACTGTTTTGGCCTGCTCCCTGCATGCTCACCCACTTGGGAAAACACACACTCCCCAGAGGCCCATGATTTCATCTCCTCCCACTCCACCCTACACTCACCCTCACCAAAAAGCTTTATGGAGTGCAAGTCTCCCAGGTGCCTGTTCTGGACAGAAACTTAGCAAAGAGGAGAGAAGGGCCCTGCACAGAGGAACTGGACTCCTGGCAATGAGCTGGCACCTGAGGAAGGTTCTTTCTCCCAACAAAGTGCTCCTTATACCCCACACCCTCCTAACCTCTACTCCCCTCCAAAGTTTTGCCCTCTGTGCCCCCCTTCCCCTTCCAGTTGTTGGCCTTGGCCTTAGGGCACTCTTCTTCTCCCCTCTTCTTTCCTCAAGTTCCTAGCACCATTCCGCCTTTCTCCTTCCCAGCATCTCCTGCCAAAGCTCTTGTGCCCCAGTCCACACCCCCATAGCCTCTTTACACCTCTCTCTCTGCATTCCCTGTGGGCCCAACAGCCAGGTCTGGCAGAAAAAGCTGGGCTTCCCAGAGGCCCAGCACTGCCAGGGACCAGTGACCAGCCTGGGGAGGGGGAACATGGAATTCTGTCAGGGAAAACATGGGAGCTCTCCCTCTCCTGGTCTCACGTCACTCCTCACTCAGACTCTACAGATTTGGGGGATTTCATTGTAGCAGCAGAGGTCAGTAGGAGTTGAAGGTTTTCAGATCATATTATCACTCTATAAGGTCTTGTCTATAGTGAGTGCTAAATATAACCAAGCCAAACCTGGAGGTGACTTCAATGCTGTGGTGCGGCGACAGCAGCCACTGCTCAGGCAATGCAGATGACAGAAGTCACAGTTCAAAATCAAGGATGCCTGTGAATCCTCTGTTCTCCCACTGCCAAGAGTGTGAGCCAGGTTCTCTCCCTTTCCCTTTCTCAGCTCTCCATGATTCCTCATTTTGAGGAGTCAAAATGAAGCATCATCTTCTTGCTTCAAGGTCCATTTTTTTCATGGGATGTTGGACCCTCCTATCTATGACATGCCAGCATCTGTGTCAGCACAGCTACTTAAAAACTTAACCAGTGGAAGAAGCTCTGAATAGAAGGGGAAAGTCTCTTGTGTGGGTCAGAATAATTAGACTGAGCTCAAATTGGCTTTAGGCATCTGCTGCTGTGTCTGAGCAAAATCAAGCCATGCTGCTTCCATCAGCATCTCTCTGCTGTTGGCCTCACCCCGCAGAACTGAAGGGATCACATACTGCCTTGTATAGGGCATCTCTGGGAACAAGACTTGCCTCAACTGAAGCCATAAAGCCTCCTTATCCAGATAGCATTAAAGCCAAGTGAAAAGAGGCCAGACAAAGAGATTGAGATGAGCCATTTCCCCAACAAACTTGCTTCCCTTTTTCATTTGCTCCTTTCTTTTTTTTTCCCCTTTAACTGTCATTAAAATAACAAGTTTCTGTTACAGTCTAAACATTCCCACATTGTATAAAGGGTTATGTTACACTAGAGTCACTGCCGGGCCCAGTGTTTGCACAGAAACCTCACTGCAGGTCCCCCCTCCTGACGAAGTGACTTATTAAAGTTTAAACAGTAATTAACAGAACAATAAAAATAAAGGGATGTTTGGGGAGTCGTAGTGCACACAGGGTTTTTGGCAGTGCCAGCACTTTTCAGTGCCCTGCGCTGGCAGAAAAAACGACTGCAAAACCAGTGGGAGAGATCGTGTGCTGGAAGGCAGGAAGTGGCCGCAGCAAGGCCAAGGTGCGATCCCAGCAAAAGGGTGTAGAGAACAGCAGGATGCAAGGAAAGAGTTTGGGGGACTGGGGAAAGGATGCCAAAGGGTCACCTGGCAGGAGGCTGATCAGATTCAGTGGTCACCACCAGCCCTGCCCTCCGTGTGCACATCAGACAGCATCAAGAACCTCCGCTGCCTGTTCTCCCATTCTGCTGAGATGGCCTGGACAAGCCCCCAAAATCTGCGTTTGGGGAACTGTGTCTCAGAAGCCAAAGCTGGGTTTTGGGGAAGTGGCTCCTTTATTTTAAAAGAGTAGTGGAGAGGAAAGAGCAACCACAGAGCAAACCGCTGAGAAAAATCTTGCAATAGTGAGACCTTCCACAGGAGACTGCAAGAGCAGCCCCCTTGCCTGGGAACTTTAAAAACAGACAGAAGACGTCTTGTAGGGACTGATCCTGCCCTGGCCCTGTGCAGGTGTGAGCTGCAGATCCAACAGCATGGTAGTAGTTCTGGGGTCATTCCCTCCTGAAATGCAGCCAGAGCCAGGATCACAGGATCAATCCCTAGAGTCTTGCCAGAGCCAGAACTTTCCCAACCCATGTGAAGTTGGCTAATCAGAGCTCCCTTTACAGGAGAAAAACTGCTTTTCCTCTGTTTTGTTCCCATTCCCAGTAGCTTGGCTTGCCCAGGATGAGCTCTAGAGTATGTGGGTAGAGTGTAAGCTTAGGTTGTCAGCGCTCCCTGTTACCCAACGTGCAGCAACGCAGAAAGATCTCATCTGAAGATATTTTTGGTGCCTATTGTAGCTATTCTCAAATGTTTGCCTCAGTAGCTCACAGTGCTAGCTGGCTCCAGCCCTGATGTGTGACTCAGTACACACAGCGTTGTGCAGTCCCATGTTTGCTAAATCTCTTCCAGTACAATTGCTCAGTTTGCAAATAAAAAGACAGCTCCATGAGGGTGTATCTCCTGTGCAGAGGGAACTCAGGGAGTGGTGCCTTGAGCCTCTCCCAAATCTAGGACGTGTCTCCTGGTCTGTCTGGGATCTGGGGATCTGACCTGACCTGGGGACTGCCCTACTGCTGTGAGGACGCACATGGAGACATCCAGCACCAGCTGCTCCCAGTCAGCCCACAGCCTCCCTTCCCTCTGCTGGGGTGCAGGAGGAGGAAACCTCAGGAGACATCCCCAGAAGTCCCAGTATCACACCAGTACAAGTCACCTAAGTGAGGACACTGGGACCCAGCATGCCTGCTCACACTTCTTGGAGGATAACCCTCATTGTGAGGTGGGCTTGGCAGCATCGGGTTAATGGTTGGATTTGGTGACCTTAAAGGTCTTTTCCAACCTAAACAATTCTATCATGTTTTGAATTCAGCCCAGACTTCCAAGGTGCTGGTTTATTAAGCCATGAGGAAGCTTGCACCAGCCACGACAGCCTTGCAAACGAGTGCCAGGGTGAAGGGCTGGCATGTCAGGGTCCAGAATTAATGAAACCAAGGCCCTGTCAGCCTTGGTGATTCTACTGCATTTGGGTGTAAATTGATAAACTTACATGGGGCTCCAGGGAGGACATGAGATGGAAGCAAGGGAGAAGGGGGAGGCTGAGCTGAAGACACACTGATGCCCTTTCACTTTACTTCTGTGTTTTAACTGGGCCCCAGCAGCTGAGCTGTGTGACACACGGCTCTCCATGCCTCCCTTTGTGCCTTGTCCCATTCAGCAACCCCTTCCCTGCTCAGGTTGTCTTCACAGAAGCCTTCCTGAATCCTCGTGAGGTCCTTGGGTCCCACTGCCAGGGAGGTAAATGGGATGTGGCAGATAAGTCTTCATTGACAGCCTTGTTTGGCCAGCAACACTGTGTCCTCTTATCCCCAAACCTTCTATTGCAACTTTTTTTTTCTCTGTGGCTTTTCTACCTCCCTGGGAAATTAAGTGTAACTGGCTTGTTCAGACTTGCCCTAGAGACAGTTTCCGAAGTAAGCCCCTGAATCCACTGCAGGTCAGGCAGCGCAACCTCTGCCTGAAACCCCTGATCACCTGAGCTGCTGGCTCTGGCTTTTTCTTCCTTTTGCTGCCCCAAGCCAGCTGGATGCACAGGAGCAGCAGCCAGGATTCAGCACTGGAGCAGGTTGCTGTGTGAGGGTCAGCAGTTCACAGGAAAGGCAGGTACAGGTGTCTGTCTTCCTGACTCACTCCTGAGGTCTCGCCACACATTCCCCCAAGGTTTCTCTGAACCGATTTAGCTGAGCTGCCAGTCCCTTTCTGGAGGACTCTCCTCCCCACAAACTGAGGATGGGCAGCTCATCTCCAGTCACTCAGCCCAGTGCCTCAGCTCTTCCCGACTCGCTGGCCTTGATCCCTCTCTGACTGATCTTAAGCTCACATCACTCTGCTCAGCTCAGGAGAATCATTTCCCAGCTGACACCACATCAGTGACAGAAGGAAGCTTATGCCTTTCCACTGCCACTCACACTAAACTGAGAGAAAAAGAAGCGCCACCCAAATCTAAACTTTTCATCCCATTCACCCAACTATGGGATGTTTCTCAGCTCCTGGCTGTGCTGGAGTCAGGGTCTCCAGACTCCTTTGCAGTGAGAGTGGCAGTGCTTGAGAGGGGAGAGGTGTTGAATAAGTACAAGCAGGTGCAAATAGAACAACAGAAAGTGCCCCTAGGTCAGCACTCACGTGCATTTTCCTCGGCCATGTCTGAGGAGACTTGGAGTCAGAACAGAGCACAGCTTTGCATGGGGGTCTCAAACATGTTCACAATGCAGAAAGACTGTCCTGTGCACTTCCTTTTCCAACACGTCGTTCAGGATGTCTCTACAGCAATGCCAGTAACTGCCTGTAGGGAATGTTATGTTAGAAGATTATCTAATGCACTCTTAATCATCTGGTCTTGCAATCTACAGTGGGAAATCAGAGCAGCCAGCATGGTATGACCCTTCTTCCAGACACCACTGAGTTCAGATACCATTATCAGTGGTAGCCTGGTCCATGTCCCAGAACTTAAGCTCTCTTTTGGTTAACAGGCCATGAAATTATTTAGACTATTCTTCATGTTACATTCTGTTATATTTGTAATTAACACAGAAGACCAGCAGTGCCACATTCTGTATTTTGCTGCATAGAGGGGAGACAGTGCTTAGAAGCACTTAGTCTTAACCCAACTCTGTCCTGTTAGGTTTAGGGGAAGCCAACTCTCCAGAGCAGACCTGTCCCACAGGGAAAGGGTTGGGTATTGTCAGAGACCTTAACCCATATATGTCTGAAATACGATATGGGAACCAGCACCCTAAAATCTGGTCTTACCTCCTTTCTTCGGAAGGGACTTTTAAACAAAAGAAAACAGTCTGCCAGCACACTCAGTGTTCGGCGCCATCTTCAATCAGGGAAGCCTAATTATACCCATTATACTGATGAGGAAGCACTGGCACAAAGCTATGCATTCACATGGCTACAGATACAAAGCAAATCAGTGGCAAAGCTGGAATTAAACCCAAGAATCACAGTGATGAGCTCATCACCCACCTCAGCACAGCCCCAAGCGGCTGGTCATGACCAGTCCTACCCATGTTCTGCAGGTTACAGAGCTGGTGTGGAGCCCTCCACATATCTGCTTAACAGCTAAAAGTTTCAATCCCCGTGCTGAGATGGTTTGGGGTGCTCTGGGACACTCAGGGACTGGTCACATCAGCTGGCCAAGGACCAGTCATGCAGCTCCCTGCATGAGACAGACTCGTGGGCTGCAGACACCCAACAGCCAGAACATCAGGTCTGAGCTACTGAGACCCTGTGACCACAGAGAGCAGGCAGGGATGAATCACCTACTCCTTCTGAAGCAGCTTAATCAAGTCCCCTGCATGTGGATCCTCACAGCAGGTCCAGCCTGAGCCCTCTACATATTAATGATGCCCTGGGACATAAAGCCCAGAGATTTTCCTTGGCACCAGGGTCCAGCACTTGCCCTGCACTCTCCCTGCCAGGTGCTGGGTGCTCTGGTCTAAGAAAGGCTGCAGAATCCCTTGGGACTGAGAGTCATTACATAAACAATACGGTAGGATCATGGGCTGTAAGTGTAAAAGCGCCAGAGGTCTTGGCACCAGAGTCTGCCTCAGCAAAGGCCTCTATATGGAGACCCAAACAAAACAAAAAAGAGCCCAAACTCTCTCGGCGCTTAATGAATAATAATAAATAATAAATAATAACCCTAAGAGCCAACCTAGCAAGACAGATGTGAGGCACCAGGGCAGCTCTGAGGGAACACCAACCATACAGTAGTCACCCTCCTTCCCCAGTTTCCAGTACGCTGAACTCAGGTCACAGGGTTCTTGAAGGGTTAGGTCCAGGGGGAAGCCTGGGATTTCTGTCAGGAATGTGCACACCCCCACCCACCCAGTCAGATGTGTAGGAATTGCAGCCTTTGTATGTCCCTGGACTGGAATGTTCACCTGCTAAGTGAGCGCACACCAACTCATGCCCAGCTCCTTCTTATTGCAGATCTCTCTTTAAGAGCTAAAGGCAAAAATAAGCAGATGGAGCTGAGCAAGGGAACCCAGGTAGGTGTGAGTCCAGAGAAGCCTCTCCCCAGCATCAATACAGTCTGGACTCAGCATCCCCCACCTGCTCTGTGCAAGCTGAGCTCCCGGCAGGACATCAGGATAGCTGCTTGGCAGGGACACTGGGCTGAAACAAAGGGCCTAATTTAAGTATTTTTATAACTCGGTGCTTGTGACAGTGGGTTTAGCAGTTGCCAGCCATCTGGAATAAAGAATTACAGCCACCTCCCCTAATCCTATATTGCCTAAACCCTAAAGCTGGTTATGGTGCAAGGATGAGGCAGCAGGTTGGGAGGAGATAGTGATGGCAAGGTGGGGGTGGAGAAGGGACCGCAGGAAAATTGTCAAACTTATTTCTTTTTCCTGCAAGGTGCTGGGTGGCCCCAGATATGTCAGAAGTATTTTTGCTAGCAATCAAGAGAAGACAGAGTGAACAAAAGCAGGGGAGAGGGGAGACAAGGAGTCCTCCATGACCACACAGTCGCATGCACCACACACACATGCACACAGAGGCTTACTGGTCTGTGCAGGGCTGTCAGGTAAATTAGATCTGAAAGCTGACAATTTCTGACCATATTTCCTTGATTATTTCAAACAAATGCACACCAGCCGCTGTAAGGAGATTAAAGTGACATAAACGTCCCGAGTGGGAGGAGGGAGGGCAGAGAATTCAGGTCACCCCCATCCGTCCCCCATTTGACAGCCGCTATATCGCTATCCAATCCAATAAAAAAATCCCCCCCTTTTGCTTTAATTAATTTTACAGCTAGCTTGCTTAATTACTTTCAATCAAAATCCTCCTGCCATCGCAAAATTAGAGATGGTTGAGCTCCATTAGCCTAAATTCTTCATTTCCATATAGAAAGAGGCTCCCTCAGCAAAGCCAACAGGGCTCCCTCCTATTCAAATTGCCATCGGACAGATGCCTGTCCCTCTGTCTGTCTTCAGTTCCTTGGGAGAAGGAAGGCGGGGAGGATACAGTCTTGTTCCCACCTTCCCCTTACATAGAGCATCTCCCTGAGAGCCCTGGACACGGAGGCCTCTCTGCTCACAGCAAAGCCCACAAGAGGTGAGGACAGCCTGCCCTCCCAGCCCTTCTATGGCTGTGCTGGAACGAGCTTTTCCATGGCTGCACGAGGGAGCTGGATGGCCCAGCCCTTCTGCTGTGCTCCCAGCACTGGAGGACAGGATCTGGAAGGGACACTGCTCCCACTAAAGTTGGTTTGAGCACTGCCACTGTCACCCCACACAGGTGTGCAGGCATCACTGACTCGAGGTGATCTCTGTGGACACATGGAAAAGGACATTGAGGGGACACAGGGGCAGATCATCTTACATTTGCCTGCCGTGGGTTCAGTACTTTCCTTTGGAGCATCTGGCACCGTGGGCCACAGACCTGTGACATTCCTGCAGCTGCCATAAGCATCAGCAGCACCTCTCTCCTGCAAACAAATCCTGAACTGTCCCATTTTGGGGACAATGGAACCTCCTCTGAAGCACAGGGAGTGGCAGCAATAAGCCACATGGAACTGTAGAGGAGACAAGAGGAGACTGAGTGGAGAGGATGGATGCAGGAGGAAACCCTGGAAGGAGCTGGACACTCTGGGAGCAGAGGAGAATCAGCTCCTCTCAAAAGAATACAGGAACTGGAATTATCCAGACCATTCCATGCTTCCCTCCCATTTTCTCCCATCTCCTATGGTCTCTTTTTCCACATCCCCAAACTAATTGCAGAGCAATGGTTCTACTGGAATTTTAGCTATGCTCAGTACTCTGTGTAGGTACTCAGCCCTGGGGACCAGCCAGGGGAGCCTGGCCCCTGCTCCCTCCTCCTGCCACCCGCCCAGGCCACACCTAACCTGGAGCTGCAGGAAGGTCACACCAGCACCCCAGCCTCCATACTCTACCACCCTTCAGAAAGCTCATGGGGATTCATAGGCACCAGAAGCTCAACTCCCCCCCCAGCTCCAGGGAGGACAGGTCAAACCCTTCTTCTTTAGAACAAAATGAAGAAGAGACAAACACAGACCTATTTTGTTTATAAGCTTAAAACTGAATCCAATGGCACATCTACCTGGGGATTTTAGATTAAATGGTTTAAGAAACTCAAATAAGCTTTTTAATCCGGTCAAATAAAAAGAGCCCCAAAGAAGCAAAGAATTCACCCTGCTGAGCCTCACGCCTATGCAGACAGCCAGGCATGAGTGGCTTTCTTGCTCTCTGCCACTCCTCCCCACCTGGGCATGGGACAGAATGTATTTGCCAAAATCTGGAAGCTTAGGGTACACCCTGTTCAGGACTTGTGAAGACTTCACTTTCCCATGGACAACCCACTTCTATCACACTGTGTAACACCTTCTTCCTTTCTGTGTCCTTCTATTCTGTTCAGCTGGGCCCTTCTCCCTAACACCTGGCAATGCGAGTGCAGTGCCAGCCCTGGTTACATCACCAGTGCCAGCCAAAAGCAATCCAAGAGACTGACACCAAAACCCCTAATCCTCATTCAACACACACATATAGGCACTGTTTTCCATACGAACTACATTCCTCAATGCTTCACAAGAAAAGACAAGGAGCCATGTGCTCTTGAGATGGGAACCAGTGGGAACCAGCAGGGTCTGCCAAGGGACGCAGCAGCCGGACAGTCAGCCCAGGTCTGATGGATGGAGACCAACCCTACACGGACTCAGGGAGTGTGATGAACATCTGAAGCTGAATCCTGACAGAAACCAGGATGCAAAGGGGCTCTATTCTCTGCTGGATAACCACCTCTCCAGGACTTCCAGCCTCCAGTATCACATCTCACCAACTTTCCAACAGAAACGGTCCCCTCTCCCCCACTGCCGCTGTTTCAGTCCGGAAACGCTCAGAACCAGCCTTCCCCTGAACATGCTCTGCAATAAAATTTCCCGACTTGTGTCTCGCCTGCTCCAACGCTCAGAGCAGCCCAGACAATAGAACAGAGAGGCCCTAAATCCACCAGACTCACCCTAAATAGCAGTGGCCCATAATTTTGCCTGACATTCAGGAGCTTGTTATTCTTTTCCCTCGTCGCCTGGCTGGAGCTGTTCAGACCCATCAGTGTTATTCTATGCATTAAATGGGAAAAAAAACAACAACAACCCGGAGAGTTTTCAAGCCTGCCCAGTGAGGGCTGAAGGGGCAGTGTCCATAGCTGGGCTGGCGGTGGGAGAGCAGGAGGAATCAATGCCTCAAATCCAGACCCATCCACTCTGCAGGGGACCAGCATGAGTGGGTCCCACAGAGACCCCCAGCAGAAACACACACCCTTTTCTCTGCTTCCATTCCTACCTACCAAGGAAACTGTAATCTCTTCCAGCCCTTCCAGTCTCCCACCTGGTGCCTGGGGAAGGCTGCTCCCCACCCCTCCCCATCACTTGGCAGCGGGGAGCTTTAACCACAACAGTTTGGGGTTTGGGTTTTGTTTTTTTTTTTTTTTTTTTTTTTTTCCAGGCTGGCTCCAGCTGATTAAGGACCTGCAACAGGATGTAGGGATTACAGCAAAACCTGGCTGCAGATCAGCTGGGGCACAGAGCCAAAGGAGAGAGCGAGGATTGCCCCAGCCTGGCTGCCAAACCGGCACTCGTCCTGCTGGGAGGCCGCGAGGGCTGCAGCTCTGCGCTGGAACAAGGCCCCTGCCCTTGCTGGCTCTGCTGGGCAATGGCCTGCAGCCCACACTGACAAACATGCCCACATGAAGGGCAGGGCTGTGAGGACATGGGATCTGTGGCTTACAGGGCTCTCTGGAGAGAGGAAAATCCCTACAGCCTCGCTCTTCGTGCCTCACCTCACGCCAAACAGAAGTGCGAGGAGGCAGGTGCATCCCCACGTCCTGATTTGAGCAGCAGGAGCAGCCTGAGCTGGAGACGCCTCATGATTCCCTGGTATCTCTGCCAGAGTCTGCACTACGTTGAGCTTCTAGTGGGTATCCTGGAATAACACACAGCAAAATACTCTGAGTTTTTAATCCAGGAAGAAGTGATCAGGGAAAGCAATAATCTCAGTTGGCACACGGAGCACAGCAGGATCTTGCTTCTGGGGAAGCATCAAGAGCAGAATTAGCTTCAAGGAAACTCTGGGGCTTTTTTTTTCTTCTGCTAACACTGATCCCTGCCTGGACCAGCAGCAGCAGCAGCAGCTCCCAGCATCTTTCTAAAGTGCCTGTCACTGCAATATCCAACTGCTGATATCCCCTAGGGGACAACCCCCCAAGCTTGGGTTTTGCCACATCCCTCTTAGATTGGAGCAAGAGGGACAGCAGCAGTGGGGGCAGCCCTCCTGCTCTGACCTGAAGCTGTTAGCCTCAAGTGCTGTTTTAATCAGGTCTGGCAGAGCTGCTGCCTCGCTTCCCAGCCTGCCACCTCAGAGGGAAAATTTGCCAGCGCCTTCTCGGAGAGCTCTGTGGAAGTGCTTTGCAAAGCTGGAGTATGCCTCTCCTTCATGGCCAAACCCTCTGAGCTTCATGCTGGTACATCTCCCTCTCCTAGTGACCCCCAGGCTCTGTCTGTATAAAGGAGATCATGAAGATGCCAGGACTTGGTCCTCTTTTCCTAGCACTGCCTAGCAAGACCTGGCAGTAAGAGGGGGAAGCTGCTTGGAGCAGCAGGAGGAGGTGGAAATCTGTCTGGCAGCAGCAGCACAGAGACTTCTTAGTGCTGCCCACCAGACTCATTGTAGCAGAGAAACTCTGGAGTCAGCTCCTGCCGAGCTGGGGCTGCGGGAGAAAGCAGGAGTTGATATTGCAGGCAGAGACCACTGGGATACCACTGAAAGCTGCTAAATATGACCAGGTTAGCACTTTAGTCTTTAATGGCAGGTCACCATTAATAAACCCAGGGCCCCAGGGTGCAGTACAGAGCTTCCCTCCTCCCCTCCCCAAAATACTCATTTCATTAACTTCTCTGTGCGCGGCGCTCAGCACCTGCCAGAGGTTGGGCAGCCAGGAGAGCTAGCAAGGGTTAAGGACATCCTATGGCAGAGCTAACTGCTCTTCAGACAGGATGGAGCAAGGCAAGCCTGCACAGCATCCCTCTCCTCCCCAATGCTCCCCTCTGCGTCTCGTCCCCCAGTTCACACTGGAGACCAGCCCACAGCTGGTCCACCTGCTTTCACTGTGTCACCGACCATTTCCCAGAGGGATGGTGGGACGGAAGGAGGAACAAATATATGTTCCAGCTGCCAAAATTCCCATCCTGAGTCTCTATCGATCTGCCCTACTTGGCAACTGAAGCTGCAGCCACCGTCTGTGGTGCTTGATCAATAAGACCTGGGCAGACAGGGAGGGAGAGTCCCTTTTATGGGAAGGCGGGTCTTTATGGGGAAGTATTTTGATTTTTAGAATGAGTGCAAAGTCAAGGAAGAGGAAATACTGGGACTGAAGCTCCACTTCAGTTTGAACTGATTTCAAATAGCTGCTGAGCCCTTTACACTGGGGACCTGGAGACCTCCTGCCCATGGGAGCTGCCCCAGCCTCTGTCCTCACTGTCCACCCAGGAGAGCCTCTCACCCACCCTGGGTGCTCTCAGTGCAGAGGTGTCAGCTGTAGTGATGGGCCAGTACATCCCTGATGCACAGCACAGAGCCTGTGCCTGGTAATTCTCCAGGAGCTCCCTACAGATCTTCCCCAGGGGCCTGGGGAGAGACAGAGATTCTGCAGCCGTGTGAGAAGGAATTGCTGTGCCACTCAAAGAGCCTCTGGAGATGCCTCGAGTCCCCAGGAGGCACTCTGTGATGACTTCTGCAGTGTGGCTCTCACCAGGGCCAGCCAGATGGGAAGGTCTTGGCCTTGGTGGCAATAGCATGGCTGATTCAGCAGAGAGGATGGGCTCTGATGGGCCTGCTCACACCACTTCCATCCTGCCTAGTGGGAAGCATCATGCCCTGCCACCCAGCCTCTGCATGAAAGGGATCACAGCCTGGTAAGACACAGTGAGCCAGGCAGGTCATGGACCAGGGAGCTGATGACCACCATTGACCCCTTTTATCCTTCTGTGCCTGGAGACCCCTTTCTTATGGTCAGGTCATGTACCTGAGCCATAATGACCGAGCCCTGGAGACCAGGTCACCTGCTGGAGGAGAGCCTTGTGTTTGACTGCTCTGGTCACTCTGGCATTTTGCTAATTTTGTGCCCATAACCCACCAGGAGAAGGCAGCAGAGGAGGAAATTATTTTTCTAATAGAGAGGGCTGGGTAGGGCCAACTCCAGTGGCAGAAGTGCCCCATTTCCAAAGCCAAGAACCAGTGGCAGCTCATCAGCTCCAATTAGAGCTGGCTGCAAGGGGGACGGTGCATTGGGCGTCACCTCCAAATGCCCTTTGGATAGATGGAAGGGGGGGAGAGAATCTGCAGTTGTTCCAAGGTTTCTTGCTCAGCAGAACAACTGTTGCAGTCCTTTTAGTACAAACCCAGCAACTGTTCCCAAAAGCTCAGCCTCCTCAGCTCCTGTCCTTAAAAAAACCCCACCAACCGATCTCCAAAACGACGGCTTCTGAGTCAGGGCAAAAATGTTATTAACAAAAACATCACTCAGGGGTGGGACACCTGCTCCCTGACAAGCAACTGGCCTGGCTGCCCATGGTTAGAGTATTACATCAGACCCCAAAAAGAGAAAGGAAAGGGAGGGAGAAGGGGAGAGTGGAAAAGAACAGACAGAGGGAGGATGACAGCAGAAGGGAGCAACAAAGACAAAGAAGAGCAGGAGAGGGGAAGCACAGAAAGAAAAGAGCAAGTGCGAGCGTATGTGAGAGACGGAGCAGGAGAGAGCAGGAGCGTGGGGGGGAGCAGGGAAGTGTGCGGGAAGTGGCAGTGTGTGTGCAATAAAGTGTGGGAGTGCATATGTGTGAGAGACTGAGAGCGTGTGCATATGGCAGAGACCGAAGCTAAGAGGAGGAAGAGAAGAGTAAGGAAGGGTGAATGATGCCATGAAAAGCAAAAAATCTTGGAAAAGTGTAACAAGAAAATAGGGAGGAAGAGAGAAACAAAAGCTAAAGTGAAGGACATCGAACAAATGAGTCTGGTGAAGCAAGAGAGCAAAGATAAGACCGGGGAGGGAGGGATGGGAAATGGAGGTGGGGGCACTTGGGACGGGGCAGAGCCAGGGTGAGGATCAGGAAGAGAGTGGAAAGGGAGAAGAGGATAGAAAAGAATAGAAGAATTAAAGAAACAAACGGGTGAGGGAGAGAAAGATGTCTATTAAAAACCTCAGTGCATAACACAAAATGTCAGAGTTTATAGCTTCATTCTTGGCATTGCTGGTACTGAGAACCCCATACAGAAATGTCACTGCTTGTCATGTTTAATCACCTGCTATTTGTTAACACCTTCGCTGCAAGGAGTCTGCCCCTCACCCCTTGCAGGCTCTCCTTTTGGAGAATAAACTGGGAAAACATGCCTCCGCCTTGCAGTTCTCACAGGACAGTTTCAGCCGCACCGCAAGCTGGGCAGGGGAGGCCAGGTAGGGCCAGCACTCTGGGCATGGCTGTTGACTTCCACATGGGGCTTTCAGCACAGGGCAAGGCTTCTGCAGGAGCAGGGTAACACATCAGGGAGCAGAGGAATAGGACAGGGGATGCTCCAAGAAGTGTGGGATGATGCTGGGAGCAGAGGGAGCATCTGAGTGAGGTGGGTTTGGAGGGACAGTGACTTCAGGGAAGAGTAAGAGACAGGAGTGAGAGGGGAAGGCTCAGCTCATAAAATCAAGGTGCACAGGGCAGGGAGGAGCAGGGTACTGGGCCCTTCTCCTGCTGAAACAACCCCTATGCTCCCGTCTCTTTCATGTCCCGTGCTAAACACATATATATAAAATCCCTGAAATCCATGCAAGTCTGGAATTCTCCAATCTGTTTGCTTGAGCAGCAACTGTCACATAAAAGCAAACATCCAAAGCTATTAAATGTACAGTTACAGTTCCTTGCTCTGGCATCTGCGCTGGTGACTTTGCTCCAGTTCCTCCCAAAGCCTTGGACTGATGGTTTTCCCCTGTGTCAGGCACTCCTGCCCCCACTGTCTGCACTTCCCACCCAGCCACATACTGTCTGTCTGACATCACATTGCACTGCTAGAGAAATTATCTTGAGGTCATCACTAGACAAGACCTTCCCCTACTATTTCACACACTCCAACTAGAAAGAAATCAAAAAATGCTCCCCTCCATACAGTAGAGCTCTCCCATACAAGCAGTGAAGATGAAAATCTTATTCTACAATTTTCAGGCTTATGGAAAGAAATCGACCTCCCCACCTAAATGAACTAAAATTTAAAGATGTGTATATGAGGACCATTAGTGCAGCTATTCAGATTTAAGCAAAGAATGGTGATCAGCCCCGTTTCAACACAAATGAGGGCTCAGCTTCAGCACAATCCTTGCCCCACACTCTGAACTGCTTGTGTGCAGCATTTTGGAAGTGCTGATGCCACTGAAGTCAGACTTCCCCTCTTGAAAATGAAGAGAATTTGGAGAGTCAATGAAATGAGAATACAATGAACTGTAAGGGGAGCCTATGTGCATTTAAACTTTTTTCATGCATTCAAACAACAAAAAAATTAGCAGAAGCCATTGGCTTCCTGAAGAGCACAAGGGTTTCTGCTCCAGCCCCCCTGACTGCTGGGTGCCAGGTCCCTGTGTGCCCAGATCTCTCCATGGAAACGGCACCAGAGCCAAGGACTGCGGGACCAAGTGGCTTCCCGGAGCTGGTGTCATCCAGATACTAAGGACATGCCAGAGGAATATGAACCTGCAGAAACTTGGTGCTCATCTCTCTCCAATCCCTACAATACAATTTTAAAATCCAGTTTAGATCCTCCAGGAGTAGATGTGGGACTGAAGTAAAAACTATCAAGCCCAAACCAGGCAGTTCTGGAAAGCCAGGCTCCAGAGCATGCTTGGACCTCACACTTTGGTCTCTGGTAGCGACAGCAGCGTGTTTCTACTCAAATTTTCTTCCTCGCAACAGTGTTTTGTTGGTCTTTTCTGACTGACATCCTCATTAGTTTCAAAAGCAAGTGTCTCCATCTCAATCTCACACACTTGAGGAGCTCCAAGGATGGCTGGGAAACCTCCTGCGCTGCTGCTCCTGTCCACTCCTGCACTGAGGACAGAGGCTTTGCTCCATCCAGCACCTTCTCCAGACACCCACAGCCCCCCAAAAATTCCACAAATAAATTCAAGCCCAGCTTCTGTGCCCGAAGACAACTGGGCTGACACATGAGCCCAGCCAGCGACTGCTGCTTCCTGCACGGGGAGGGCTCAGCCCAGAACCTGAGGAGAGTGGGTTCTGCCCCTTCCCCGAAGGGCCAGCACAAGCTCCAGGAGCCACCCCAAGTCCTATTCTGGGAATGGGAACAGTACACAGAAAGGCCTCCCGCTGGCCTTTCGCCAAGGATAAAATTCACCCTTCTGAACACAGGCCAAGATGATCTAAAGTGACTACTGACTTTTGTTGCCCAACTTGAGTCACCTTAAATGGGCCTATTTTTCAAAGTGTCAGTGCTCAGCGCAACTTAGAATCGGGCTCTTTAAGATGCCTAATACAACAGGTCCAGTCACTGCTTTAACAAGAAAGACCATTATTCCTCTCCTGTGTGACTTCTTCCAGTCTGGCCAGGGCTTTTATCTTTTTTCCTCTCCCCTCCCTTCTCCTTGTTCTTTTCTTTTTCAGCTTTTTATGAATTTCTGTCAGCTTTCCTCCCTCTCCCCCCACTCAAGGTCATGCAGCTCATTTCCACGTTGAACATTTACTCAGCAAGCCAGGTCCTTTCACAGGCTCTCACCACAAATATGCTTTCTGATAAAGTCTGGAGAAAAGAAACTGTAAAACCCAAAACAATGTCAGAAATAAATAAAAAAGTCCTACCAGGACAAAACGGGGCTGTAACAGGGCAGACTCTTTCAACAGAGAGAGCTAGCAGGTAAAACACCCCATTTCCCTGCAGTTCTGTGACTATTTTCTTGCTCTCCTTTATAGTTTGCTTTTCTGAATATTTCTGTTTTGCTGTCAGTGCTGTGCCACCTATATGAGTGGGACTGTTATATTTAACCTCTTTTCATCCACAGTGAGACTCACCCTTATTCACAGGTCAGAACCCTCTCAGCCTGTGGGCACCTGCTCCTTCATGGCAGTGACCTGCCACCTCAAACCCATTTGGAACAGGGGAGTTCCCACCTACACAGTTTGCTTTGTTCTCCTAAGGCCATTACTTGTAAGCAGCTTGCACAAAGCATGTGGGTTTGTACCCACCCTGGGTAATACACAGCACAACACAGTGTGGACAGAGACCACACAAAGGACGGTCAAACCCCTCTCCACACTCTCGGGAACGGAAGAGGCCCTTCACATCAGTGTGGTAGGAGGGAATGCATCCTGGAGAATAAGTTTCATACATAATTACTGAGTCAGCTCCCTGACCAATCCTACAGACTGTCTGAATGAAAAGCAGCTCCACGAAGTCCACATTCTCCAGTTCAGGGCAGGTCTCCAGAGAGTCCAGCCATCCTCACTGCTTTGAGATGCTGCGATTTTGATTAAACCTCCAACTCCAAAGAAACAAAATTTGTCTAACACAGCATAACTCTGAAAATCCAAGCCTCAGGCTTGAAGTGTCCAAGGAAGTTTTAAAATTATTTCTTAGTGACATCGTTTCAATCTCCATTCAAACATCAGAGGCAGCTACTAGCCCTCACATGAAAGACAGGTATTAGAAGTCTTAATTCCCTCACTACTGTCTCATCATTTAAGATTCAATGCTGCTTGGCCTCCATGGCCACTGAGAAATTATAGGGAAAAGTAACTTTGCTGGCTTTTGCAGTCAGGTCATGGTTTTACACCCAGGAGTACATCTAGCCCAAAATTTCTCAAAGGAAGAGAGGACACCATCTCCTTGCTGGCCAAGTCAGTTTTGGGATAACAAGCATATGGTATCAAAAGGCTCCCACCTTCCAAGAGCCCTGAGGGGTTCCCTGAGGAGCACTGCCTGGAGGGAAGTGAGCTGAAAACAGTTCTCTTCTTTCTCTTGAGACACCAGAGCTCTGCCTTCTCCTCACTCCAGAGTTGCTGCTTTAGGTTGCTTCATGTTGCTACTTTCCTTTTAGGAGCCCACAATGAAAAGCCAGAAATCTGGGGATTCCTCCTAGCAGGAGAGAGGTAATTCCCAGTGATGCTACCTGCCCTCCACAGCTCTCCCCTGATTTCTACCTATAGCCTAAAAGGCATCCCCCACTGCTCCCAGGTGAGCAGCTCCCACCCACTCCCCAGCTCACAGTCACTGCTGGCAGTGGCTGCTGCGGAGCAGAGACCTGGCTATCCCGTTTCCATGGAATCTGACCTTCTCCTGGAGGCTGCAGAAATACAGCCTTCCATAAACAGGTATTTCTACCTAGGAAAGCCTCAAATCAGTGTCACAGTACTCTAGGCTGTGCTGGCTCAGGTAGCTGGCTGTGCACACCTCGGTGTAGCAGGTGGAACAGTCAGTTCTACTTTAGGAACTGTGCAGAGCCATGGCTCTGCAGGGGAGCAGTGCAGCTGACACCAGCAAGAGCAGGTACCTTGGCAAGTGCCACGGTAGAGCTGTTACAGTGACAAACATTTGGGTCCACCAGCATCACCAGAACTAAACAGAAACAGCAAGTTACAAATTTTGCCAGACAGTCACCCTGAAGGAAAATACAGTAAAAAATACACCCTAATTTCGAGTGCTTTTGTCCGCTTGAAACTCTGCCTTAGCGGCACAGCAATGGGGAGAGCAGCACACTGGTGGCAGTGACACTGTCCTGAGTGTCAGCAGGCTTCAACAGAGCAGGGTAGAATGCTGTGGGATGCTGTAGGACACTTTGTTGGCAGTCAGGCCCCTGCAGAGGTGGGGCACTAAGCCAGGTGTCACCACACCGTGCACAGGCTCCTGTGACCCTCCTGTCTCCCTGGCACGGCCCGTCTCGTCTCACTGAGTGCTGCTTGCCCTCCCTCCCTCCCAATGCGCACATGGCTTTAATGTTTTTATTACCTGTTTGACTCGCTGCCTTATTGCTTCTCCTCTTAATGGGGCTGTAACCGTGGAAACGAGGAATAAACGGCCACCAGAAAATGAGATGATTAAACAGGTCACCCTGGCAAAACAAACTGCGTGTTCACACAGCCCAGGCTGTGTGTGCAGTTTCTGTCCAAGGAAATGCAGGTGGGAGAGAGGGGAAGGGCTGGACCAGGCTCCTGGAAGGAGCACACCAGTGAGAGGTGGCTTCTCAGAGAAGTGTGGTCTCTGTCCAGGAGGGATGGTGCTGTGAGCCTCCCAGCAAAGACACGCAGAAAATGGCAAGGTTTGCTGAGGGAAGATGGAAAACAGCGAGGACAAGACACATTCATGTAACTGGGGAAAAAATGGCAACTATGAAGAGTATAAATAGGCTGGACTAAAAACAAAACACAAGTCTGAGACAAGTTGGTATCCTCTGTTGTCCCCGTGTCTGGCACTACCCATGCCTGCTTCGCAGCAACTCCCAAGGGAGCATAGTGGCTCTTCTGCTTGCAGCTCTCCAGGTCCCTGGTACACAGCTCCACCACTCTCCATGTCCCTGCTGAACGGCCAAGCTGTGCTGGTGCTGCCTTGGCAAAGGCATGGTACCGTCTAGTTAAGCACGGCCAGGACCACAAGGAATAGAAGATCTCATGCAGCACAAACTTGGCTTTCCCAGAGCCAGCTGCGGCCACTGTGCTCACAGCTCCTTTTCTGAAGCCATGTGGCTCGGAGGAAAGGGACAGGACCATGACAGCCAGGAGGAGATGATCACAGCCTGGGCTGGTGTCCAGGCCTGAGCAGGTCACCTCCACCACAGCCTCCTCGTGCCGGGGAGTGACGGTTGGTCCATACCAGTAAGACAAGGAGGAGATGGGGGGGTCCATGTGTTTCCATGCCTCGCTGGGTGCTAACATCTGAATGAGATCCCTCAGTCAAGCTGAGAGGTTCAGACCAAATGAGTTTCAGACCAAAATGTTGTTGAAAACAAAAATAAAACCCCAAAATATGCACACCGCAATCAAAAAAGCACAATCACAAACCAACATTCAAAGCAGTGAGGATCCTGCCAGAATCCCCATCCTGTCCCAACCTGTCCAGACCCAGACTCATTGGGTGCTGGCAGCCTGGGAAGAGCACACTTGCTCCACCAAGAGCAACAAATTCAGCAGAAGAAATTGGAATGGCAAAGCTTGGCGAGGTAGAGATGTGAGACAACTGCTTGGAGCACACAGGCGAGTGGTTGTGCTTTCTTTCAAAAAAAACCAGCAGGTGGTTTATGAAAGGGGCCCTATTCTTTAGGGTAATTTGAGCCATATTTCATTGTTTGATAGAAAAATCCTAATATTCATGACCTCCTTTAACTGGAAGAAGTTTGCTCATCTGAATATCAGCCCACAGACAAATGGGAAAATGAAAAATAGAGTAAGACAATGGAAGGGGGGGGGAAGGAAAGGGAAAGCAAGACAGAATCAAAGACAGAATGGAAGTCCAGGAGAGTGACAAAGAGTGACAGGTCTGTGAGAATATGGAAAGGAAGGAGGACATAAAGGAAAGCTATTTAGTAAGACAGTGCAGCATAAAAAACGGCTGAGAAAAGCAAGAGTGAGTGACAGAAAACACAGCAAGAGCAAGCAAAGGAGCTTTCCCTTAAAGTTTCCAAGTGCATGGATCAACTTTGCAGAACCGGGATTCTTGTCCTACAGAGTTTCAGTTAAAAATATTCATATGCAGTTGAGAAGAAAAAACAGACCCCCTTTCCCCAGCCTCTGTTCCCTCACCCTCTTCCAATCCAGTCCTCCTCTGCTAACATCTGCTGCCTGCCTTCGGGACATGCAGATGGTAATTACTCCAGGAGCAGTTTCCTCTCCTTTCCCTGCTTGTAGAGGGCCACTTGAAAGAGAGCTTCGAGCCATGAAAAGATACCACGCACACCTTCACACCGCATGGCCAGGAGAAGGGTATGTGGGAGCCAGGGCCATGCCCAGAGAACTTGATAACACACGGTGGGAGGTGGATGGGTGAAAAGATGAAGACATTTGTCTACAACACGCACCAACAAAACATCCACCTGGCCCAAAGATGGGGGGGCCTGGGGAGAAGTTGGCTTGAGATGTGGAACTGCTTGTGCTCCTCCAGACAGCAGAAGGGGTGCTGGAGGAGAGGTGTGCTGGGGAAGCACAGGCAGCAGGAAGAGGAGGAGGGGGAGGAGGAGGGCTGCCCTGGGCGAGGCAGCCCAGGGAGTGGATTCATACAGGCACGGAGCTGGCAAACACCAGGCGGAGAGGTGGAGCTGCTTTAATGAGAAGATGCTTCTATGACTCAGGCCTCAAAGGGATTGGTACTTTATTATTTTATTTTTCCATAGTAAATTATGCCCTGGGATGCCAGGTCCTGCCGGGTTTTTCTGGAAATACCAGACAAAAGCTGGTGTTGCTACCTGGCTTTTGACAGTTTCCCATGTATGGAAGCTGAAAGTTCCTGCTTCTTCCTCTGCTCTGCCCTGGCCCATCCAGTTTTGGGAGCACGGCTGACACCACTGCACCATTCCAACAGAAATGCCCAGCTGAAGCTCTTCACCTCCCAGCCCAGCTCCTGGAGAGGCCCCCTTGCAGGTCCACAACAACCCACTCTGGACCCACGGCTGCTCCCAGCCCATGGCACTACGGCTGCTGGGATGCCAAAGGTGCCATGGGGCAGATGGGAGCAGGAGCTCCCAGGAAGCTCCCGGAAAGTGGGAGCGGGCTCAGCTCTCCCACACCCCAGGCACCCCACCCTGGCTGGAAGGAGGAGCACTCCTGCCCGACCCCCCACACCCATCATGGACAGCAGCCAGGCCTCATTCACTTATCTCCATCCCTGAGCGCCCAGCCCTGGCTCTGGGCTGCACAAGGGAGTATGATTATGCCCACTTTATAGATTAGGAGTTATTCATCCTACACCAAATCCTCAGACTCTGCCATGTCTCACAGACCTGTTCTGGAGCTCTTTGCTAGATTCAGGCTGAACTTGGCCCTAGTTCAGCTCAGAAACTCGTGTTACAAAAATCCCCTGTACAGCTGCCTGTCTGAGGCTGTGGACCAAGTTGAGACCAAGGCCATTGTTCCCCCCAGCAGCAGGAACAGCGGGGGTTTCACTGCAGAGTGGTGGGAGCACAGACACACCCAACACACAGGGCAGAGACCATACTGGTCTTCTCTTGCTGCCAACAAAGATTCACTTATGGCAACGATGATGCAAGTGCACAGAACCAGAGTGTTCATCGTGGCAATGTCTTGAGAGAGCAACCTGAGGAACATGAAGTTCAGCACACCACCAACACAGGGCACGTGAGTGTCCAGGAGTGTGGAGGTGGGTGAGTGTCTGGGGCAGATGTCCATATTCAGGACAGGGTGACAGGGATGGAGGTGTTGGGTGTGGGGAACACCTCCAGAAATGCTCCAGCAGACCTTGGTGTTTTTACTGATTTCACAAGAGAGGCTCTGCTAAAATGTCACCTCTCCAAAGCAAAACATGAGCATGTTGGTGAATCATCATTTCACACCCCAAAACCAGGAATGAGTGGCAAAACTCTCTAGTGAGGCACCAAATCCTCAGGAGATTGTCATAAAATGCACCCAGTGACCTTAGTCTTCCCATCCTTTTCCCTTGTATCTCCTGTTCTCCACCCTTTGCTTTCTCTTGCCAACCTACATGGGTTGTTCAGCTTTTATTCCAAGCACGAAACTGCCTTAGGACTGGAAGCTTTAAGCAGTTTCCCAGCCTCCAGAAATTTTCTGGTTTTGTTTCTCCATAGCAGAGCAAACAATTGCTTTGGTACCTAGCCACCACACCTAACTCCCAAATGCAATGAGAACTTGGAATTCTTTGGGAACCTTATACAAGAACACATTTTACATAAGTGAAACGCGTGGCTTTTGTTCATTGTAACTATTTCTTCCTGAAAGGACTTGACAAACTGTTTTATTTTCTGGAATCACCACATGAAGAAAGATGGGAAGTCCCTTGAGAAATGGATGAAGACTGGTGCCAGGTTAACGCACTGAAAAGAGATGCTGACAGCTGGACTCAGCCTTTGAGAGCTCTATGGATGGGCAACAAGGGGCTCTACAGTTTGGGTGATGGAAAAGCATCACCACCCCTTCTCCAAACCACACTCTGCTCTGCAGATAAAGCCTGTGCTTACATGGAACAGCAGTCTAGCCCCTCACCTGTGATCAGCGCTATGCCTGTTCCAACCAGCAGCTCCTGCCAGGGACCAGGAGCCCACCCACAAGAGCTGCACAAAGGAGATGAAGCCCCAGGGCACCAATCCCAGCTGTAGCCCTGCTCTGTGACCATCTGTCAGCCCAAAGATGGGCCCTGTCTGGAGAAGCTTTGCATAGCCCCTGGGCTTTGCCCATCCAGGGACTGCCCTGTCACCCTGCCACATCCACCCTCTTGCAGCACCACAGCGACCTGGTCCAGCCCTTCACCCACCCGTGCCCCTCCAGCACCCGAGCACTGCGCACCTTCTACATCCTCAACCCAGTCCCTCCCAGCTGCTGTTCCAGCCTGTAGATCACTGGCCAAGCAGTAATGGGGATTAGAAACGAGCAAGTTTTTTTTTTTTTTTTTTTTGTCACCAATTTCTGCCTCCATCTCCCCTGCAAGCCCTCGGAGAGGAAACAGGGAGCAACAAGGTCCTGGTCCAAGGGGCTCTCAATCCTCAAAATGGATTTTACCTGTCTCTGAAAGCTGCCTCCATCTCTCACCCCCCACTGCTTTCTCCCTAGGGAAATCAGCCTAAAAGGGGCTAATGGAACAATGTCCCTCTCTCTCCCCCCCTCTCATTTTCTCTCTTTTTTTTATTAGCATTTGTGGAATTTATTCCCAAACTCTCCTAATCTTTCGTACACAACCATTTGATTTGCATAACCCAGCCCCCTCTCATAAAAACTGGCTGCTAGTTTAATTAAAAAATGTAAATTTGCTGTCATCTCGGGGCCTAGTGAATTAGGACGACATCGGCATTTTTTATTGCTGAAGACGTCCAAATTGATCCAGTCCGCATTGAACCAGAGGGGAGGAGACGGTGCCGCGTGGGACTTTTGGCTGGAGGTTCTGCCCCTCCCCTGCTTCCAGCCAAGCCTCCTCTGCCCCCTCTTTGCTTTGCAAAGCGCAGCTGAGGACGAGGACATTGGTTCTCCCAAACCTCAGCTGGATCGGCTAGCACGGCCTCTGCAATGTCAGCACTTCTGGGAGCTGAGCCCTGGGTGGCACCTGAGCTCTCCAAACCTTGGGAACGGCTGCATCTTCAAACCCTGAGAGGGAAGGAAGGAGCCCAGGTGGAGGTGTGAGATGCAGCACAGGCAATAGTCATTTATCTTCACCTACTACAGGACTTTACTTTCCAGACACTTTCAACCAACTTTTCAGAAGGTGCCCAAATTGTAGGCTGCACAGCAGCCCAGTGGCCACAAAGGCTCTTGCTGTGAGGACAGCCAAGTGCAAAAAGTGGGACAGAAAAGGCTGTGTAGGCAAAGCCCTGAGGTAAATTCCAAGCTCAGATAGTACTTTCCAATTGCAGGAAAGAGGACTCAGGGTAGAAGCATAAACAGTTCAGGAAAACAGAAAGAGAAACTGATTATATGGAAACTGCACATTAAATATCTGATCCCCACCAGCTGAGGTATCTGTACCACTCCCAGCCAGTTTCAGTACAAGTTGCCTCTTCCCCTCTGGGACTCTGTTTCTCAGACGGAACAGGGTAGTACCTGCATACATTAGCAGACCCCACTCTGTCAGTGGCAGACCTGGTTCAGAAGGACTCGTAAGACCAAGCAGATGGAGTGCAGGTGAGGAAACAGGAGTTTATCTCTGAGATCAACTTTCTGGTCTTACTGTGAGTTATCTCTCTATAGTGCCAAAGCAGTAGAAACACTCCTATGGACTTCAAGCAGCTTTGAAGCATGTTCTCCAAGTAATAGCTGGGCGCTGCTTATTCCATGATGGGAAGGTTAATCCCTGCCTTACTAAACAATCTTCACTCGGTAGGCTTAAGCCCTTGAATGCTTTCCACTCAACAAGTATCTCATAGAACTACTGGAAAGGGACATGAACACCCAAACCAACCGCTTGGGAACCTTCTGCAGAACATGAGTTCAGGAATGACACCAACCTTGACCGAGCCAATGTCTCCCCAAAAATCTGGTCAAAAAAGAAAAAAAAAAAAGTTGCCACCAGTCCAAAGAAGGTGTTTCTATCCACTGGGTGTTTCAGACAACAGCAGTGATTTGACAAATACACAAAATGACCCTTTGAGTGGGAAATTAGGTATTCCTCCGCCCATTTACCGTAGGTGTCTTGGTCCTCATTCTGAGGTCAGTTCCTGCAATCTCATACCATAGGATAATTAGGCTGGGGAACAGTTTCCCAAAGGAAGTGACAATTGCTCAGTCAGACAAGGTATTTAAAACCAGATTCGCAGAAAGTCACATGTAGGGAACATCTTGCCACATTCCTGTGCAGATGGACTCAGTCCACAAATTCTTTTCAGCCCTTAACCATTATTAACACTTCCGGCCCTAGAAGGTCCACGCAAGGACTGACTGAGCTGAGAAAGCCCTCAGCAAGAGCAGACTGTCAGACCCCACATACCAAGTCCCTCTGGGAAAGAAACCCCTCTGGACTTGCCTCTGCCAGCTGGTAGCTCGTATGAGCAGCCCTCGGGCACTGCCTCTGGGAAGTCACTCACTGCCTGAGGGCTTGGAGAGAATTCAAGAGGCAGTGACTGAGGGAGATAGGCTGGCCCAAGTAGATAAGGGTTAGAGGTGGTGATTATGGGGCAGGTCTTTGCCCCAAGATCATGACAAGACGGGTTCACCCACACACAGACCGTAATGCTGACTTAAAGAAATCTCTCCGATCCTCATTTCCATGGCTTACTGCAGCCCCGGGTTCCCATGCCGGAGACCAAACCCACGTGTTACCTGGGTGCAGCCGTGGTAAGGCTGAGCACCCACAACACTTCCGAGGCGAAGGAGGGTCCCTTTTTTGGGGAGCGGAAGGCGTTGGCTGGGCGGCCCCTGTTCGGGGGAGCCCCACGGGGCAGCGGGCAGGGCTCCAGCCGGCAGGGGGCACTGCAGGGCCGGGGCACTGCCCTGCCCGCCCGGGGCCACCCCGGCCCGAGTCATGCGGGCAGCTGCCACAGCTCCTCGAGATGGACATCGGGGTAAATCACTGTTTATTGCTCTGTAAAGCATCTGCCCTCCTGCAGTTTCACCACATCCTTAACTCCTGGGCTGCCCACGCAGCATCCCAGCTTCCTGACCTAGAAGGGAGGCAGCCGCACGCCCACGGCTGGACCCAAGCAGAGCCGGCACGTCGCGCTCACAGGTGGAAGTGGCTCCAGAGCCACTCGGGTCCTGATATCAATGGTAGAAATAAGTAAGTAAATGGAATAAACGATGACAAAATTATCCTCTCACTCACAATATCAGAGTACATAGTTCAGGCCCAGTCAATCATCAACCAGTTTATTACCATCTTACTCCTTATTAAAAAAAAAACAACACACACACATATACACTCTGGCAGTAATTACCTGGACCATGGCACATCGCTAGCACAGGCCTGTTTGGCTTATTACTGCCATTTGGTTTTTAAATGGCAGAGAATGGTTTACACCATTTTGGAGGAGCAGGTATAGTTGTGTTAGCTGGTACGGGGCCAAGGTGGTGGGACCTGGTCCCAAAGAGGGAGGTAACACGACCCAAGAGATTCCTACCAAACTCTGAATTTGCACATTTTGTCAAATCTAAATGAGACTCTGATCCAGACAGTCCAAAGATCGGAAAACCCACCAACACCTTGAGCCCCGCAGCTCCTGGCTGCAATCACACTCCAGCCTGATGGATACCTGTCCATTATCACACCCAGCAGGGCCACCAGCCCAGCCCAGCCCAGCCCCAGGCCAGACCCTACTCCCCAGCCTGATACCTGATCAAAAACCAGTGGACAAGCCACAAAAAGCTACAACCAAAAACACACCCAACCCCAATACTAGGGCCTGTAATCTAAAACCAAAATATTGCCCCGGCCTGGCCACCTTTCCTCCTCCCTACATGATGTGAAGGGGTGGGGGAGGTCTTATACACCTCACATGGAAGGACAAAAACAAACCCATCCCAGATATGCCCAGGCTGAAAAAAAACTCAAAAAACAACTCATTAAATGTAATAAGCAGCCTCTTCATCTGACACTGCCTTGTCCCAAATAAATTAAATTCCTTTTCATTTAGGCAGTACAGGAACCTGACAAGCAACCTTTACCATCAGGACGCCAGAGCTCAGGCGGGGGAAAAAATGAAAGAGAAAACAACCCACACAACTTAAAACAAATACAAAGGCAGAATCATTTCAAAACCCCCATAAACTTCCCCTCCGCATCCTCTCACGGCCAGCCCTCTCTTCACCCCTCTGCCCCGGCCCGCGGGGGCCGCGCTGCCGGGGAGGATCGGCGGAGGGAGCAGAGCCCCCGGCTCACCTCGGCGGGGCCGGGAGAGCGGGGCCGGGAGAGCGGGGCCGAAGCGGCGGCGAGCGCAGGAGCAACTTCCGTAAAACAAGTGAAAGAAGCAAAGTGAAAGAGGCGACAAGCCCCCGCTGCACCGCACCGCACCGCACCGCACCTGGTGCCGCCCCCGCGCCCCGCTCCGCCCGGCCCGCAGCTCTGCACCGCGCACCCGCCAACAAAAGTTTCGGTGCGGCGGCGGCCCCGCGTCCGGAGAGACTGCGCTGCCCGCAGCGCCGACCCCACGGCCGCGGAGGAGCGGCCGGGGCGGACAGCGCTCCGCTTCGCACCGCCCGGCGCGGGGGCACCGGCACCAGCGGCCGCACCGACCGGGGGCTCCGCCGAGAGGCGGGCGGGGGGCTGGGGGCAGCAAAAGGACAATTGTGCTGTACTTACCATAGTCGGAGAGACGAAAGCCGAATTCACTTAAATAATCAACTTTCATAATACTTAATTAATACCTAATTGCAGCTGATTGCTCCCGAATAACAAGTTGTTTAAAGCACTGATGTCATTGCCGTGCCGGTCCTCCCCGAGTCACTTTGGCAGCGGGGCCGGGGGCGGGCGCGCCGC
>VZTE01003148.1:1154792-1185763 GCA_013397775.1 Eulacestoma nigropectus
CAGCCTGGCCGCGGTGCCCCGCTGCCATCGCTGCCGGCCGTCGCCGCCACCCGCCCCGCGGCCGCGGCGCTGGCTCCTCCGGCGGGGAGCGCGGCACCCACGCGTGGCCACGGAAGCCCCGGAGCGGCAGGGACGGAGCCGCCGGCGCGGAGCAAACCGCGAGGGGATGGAGAGGGGTGTACGGGGCCGGACGAGCTGCACCGGTGCCCCGGGTACCGGGCACGGTGGGTTGTCCCGGCACCGCCGTCCGACGCGGGTCCGGGCTCGGCCATGCGGTGCGGAGCGCGCACCGAGGAGGACTGGAGCCCTCGGGGCACTGGTGGCCGCCACCTGCGGGTGTCACAACCCTGGACGCATCTTGCCCAATGGCCCTCAGGAAGATCACGCCGCTCTACCCCTGAACGCCGGGCCCACGGGAGGCGGGGGGAAGGGGGCCCTTTTGCAGTGAATTTCCTCATTTTTTGTGGCTTTATTTTTCTAAGTAGCAAAGAATGCGAGGGAGGTTCTGAGAGGCGTGTTGGGTAAACACAGATATAAGCCTCTTTCTTTAAAACAAACGAGCAGATTATTTACCTGATTAAATAGGTATTTTGAGCAGGTTGTAGGCTTTTTTTGTGAACACACCACGTTTGGCTCCAGGATTTTGGCAGAGCTGGGCTCCTCACCGGGGCTCACATGGCGCTGCCCATGGACTTAGCAGCGCTTAAATCCTTTTTATAAGCAGAACTTAATGTGCTTCCCAAAGGAGGCCAGCATCATTACCCCACTAAGGATGGGGAAACTGAGGCACTAGTGAGGGAAGTGACTTCGCCAGAAGTGGCCGGACAGGTTAGTCACAGGGCTGGAAGGAGCCCAGGTGTGTTTGGATCTCCATGCACCAGGATGTGCTGCACCCAGATAAGTGTCCTGAGCCCAGAGACGCAACACGAACTGCAGCTCATCACCTCAGCAGTGCTGCATTTGCATGGGCAAAAATGCACAGGCAGCAAAGCAGGCCAGAGGGCAGGGAGAGGGAAGAGGAGAGGGGAGTCATTTGTGGAAACCGCAAATATTCTGGCTTCTCTCAGAAAAAAAAACTAAACAAAGTCTAGTGAAACGGAGCCACCGAGGGACCTTCCAGGCCAGGAAGCACGTGGGGACAGCAGTGTCAGGGAGGAGGCAAGTGTGCCCTGCCTGGGGGCTGCCCAGCCAAGCAGCACTCCTGAACAGAGCCCTATACGGGCCTCACCTTCCCACTTGGTGCAGTCAAGCTCCTGCTCTAAGAGACACGGGCAAAACTTTATCAGCATTGACCCGACTTCCCCACTCACTAGTTTCTAACCACACCATCAGCTCCGATCAGCACTGTCACCCGGTGCTGCCTTTAAAATCCTGCCTGTCTGTGCTTCACTGGGCCCCGAGGCAGGCACCAGCCCAGCCAACATCACCCACAATCCTCAGCAGAGCCTGCCCTGGTCCCTCCGCCTGAGTCACTGAGGCACTACAGCACCTACCAGGGAATATCCCACCCTGCGAAGTAATGGAGAGAAGCAGGATTGTTTGTGCAGGCTCTGTAATAGCTCTGTTTGGACTCAACACTTCCTTCCAGGTTTGAGTTTGCTGACAGGTCTTGTAAGTTCACTGCACTTTACATCAGATTTCTTCATTTTTGCTTCTCCTGTGAACTTAATATTTAGGGAGTGGGAGTTCTGCTCCCCACCACCGTTCCCTGAGAGAGTGGGCCCCAGCTGTATCTCCAACTCCTCACCAAGGGGAACACACTTTCTGACACGGATATGTCACTACACATACACAGCCCCACAGACCCTCTAAACATACCTGTTCTTCTACGTGCACCGAGCTGTGCACGTTCACACATCAGTATACAAATGTTCCCCACCCCTCCCATCCCAGCGTGCACACGCAACATGCATATGCCCTCCACAAAGAGAATGACACTCTGTGCTCCCTGACATTCAAGTACACACTTATCCATACACCATGACACACACGAACCCACACACACAACCTAAACACACCTGGAGGATCCCCTCCACAGACTTCCCACTGTCCCTCCCACTCCTCCTTGCAGGAACGACTTGCCAAGGTGTTTTTTCAGGTGAAATCCACGCCCTGCAGCTGACGCAATGGCAAGGCCTGATTTTCTATCTCAGCGATCTCCCGTCACAGGATCAGGTTTTATTTCCCCATACTCCCTCCTTTGCTTCTTACCCAAGAAAAGTTGGTTCTTTCCCCTCTCAAGGGCTCTGAAGCTTTCTGCTCCTGTGCCCCCCATGAGGGTAGCATCTCCCCTCCTTCTCCTATCCCTCCAGAGTATGGATCCACTCTGAGGAAAAACTGCCTCTGACCATGCCCTGGTATGAAGAGGCTCCCATATGCCCTGCTCTCCAGGAGCACTGGAGGGAAGGCAGCACTCCTCACCCCGCTCTGAACTGTGCTTCTGTGCCATGGTGAGAGCTGCCCCGTCCACTCCAGCCATGTCTGCCCTTCTGTGGCAGGTGAAGAGATCTCTCTGTGTCCCTTTCCACCCTCCCAGGGGCATCAGGAGCTCTTGGTAATTAATGTTTGCCAGGTACTCAGAGATCCTCAGATGAAAAGTGCAATGGGAGGGGGAAGGATGATTAATTTATTATTATTACAGTTTAATGCTTTCCCCGCAGACAGTGTGCCAGGGCTGAGCAGGGGGTGAGTCACGCTGAGATGTGGGACATCCCCCTTTTTGTGTCTCTTCTACCTTTGTTTTTTATGCTTAGCCCATTTTCTTGGCAGTTTCTCCCTCCTTAGCTGGAGCTGGCCTGGGGGCCTGGGACTGTGCTCTGGATTCATGTGGGATCAGGGCGCTGGCTCTCAGATTGCAGGCTGGAGATCTGGCAGTGCTGTGCCCCTCCTCCTGCTCCTGCTTGGGGAGTCTATTAGGCAAATGCTCTTGCCCTATTTCTGTAATTTTGTTTGATTTCTGTTTCGTCAAGGGAGGTGCCCAGAGGCCTCGGGGCCTGGGCGGCAGGAGCAGACAATCCATGCTTTCTTTCCCTTTCCTTCTCTTTCCCTCCTTCCTTCTCAATTCAGTTTCAATCATATTATTGGCACATGGCTCCCAGAACCCATTGCCAAAGCAGCTGTGCTAAGTCTCAGTGTGCTGGGGAGGGCTCTGCTGAGAGTGCTTCTGCCATTTACTGTTCCTTGGCCTTACTCAAACAGTTTGACACCAGCTCCCCACCATGTGGCTACTGCTTTTCCAGCCACTCCACAGCTTCCAGCATCTGCTGGAAGCCAATGCTGCTCATCTCTTGACCACTGCCCAGAGTGAATGACTGTACTGGAACGGGGCCATATGGCACTGAACGTACACGGCATGTGCTCCACAGGGGCTCAAGGAAGACTTGGGGGGAAGGAGTGGCAGGGGTTTGAATGCACTAACAATTAGTTACAATTTACTGCAGCAATTAAAAGTGCAGCCTGGGGATTTCGGGGTGAGGAGGTAAGGGCATAATCGTACCCAGGCATCAGGGCCAACAGGGAAGGTACTTGGCACTCAAAAGCAGGTGCTCGGCCTGCAAAACCAGCAAATACCACCCTGAACCCCCCAACCCCACAAAGCCCCTGAGCCCGGGCTTGGCAAGGCAGGCAGCTGGGATGGGAAACTGCTGCCCAAGGACGGGTCCCAGACTGGGCAAGACCTATTCCCGCAGAGCATGGGGCAAGCGCAAAATGAAACGGTGACTTCTGTCTAGAGGATCTGCAAGCCAGCTTGTGTTCTGCAGAGACACAGTTGGATGCAAGTGAAAACATGAGCACATGCCATGTGCACACACACACAGTCACACGTAAATGCACAGACACGGGAAGCCCTGTGCATGGTCCTGCAGCACACCAGCGTGCCCACCTGGGCACCCAAGACAGGGCTGGATTGTTATGGATATTTTATCAGAGACTGTCCTGCTCTGGACACATGTGGAAGGCCTGATGCCACGGAGATGTCAAGGGGCACTGCGTAGAGAGGAGTTGTTACCCTACTTACTCTACAGGGCAATGACTTGCTCCCCCAGCAACTCTGTCCTGACATGGGCTGGGCAGATTGGTAAAGGCTCCCAACAAGAGATGGGGCAGGTCAAGAGACAGGCTGGATTTTACAGGACTCTGACGCTGTGGAGTAGGGCTGGTCTCCATAAATTCACTCTAGTTTTGATGTGGCTTGGGCAGGGGCAAGAGGAGAAAGAACAGAAGGCAGAGGGAACCTGGCACATTGTCTGCTCTGCCCCATCACAGGCAGAGGCCATGTCACCCCTGCTCTCACGCGGGGCACTGAGGCAGGTACAGAGCACTGTCGGGGACTGTCCCCAGTGGAGCAGTCACTCATTCGTTAGAAGTGACAATGAGGGGAGATGATGGAGGAGGTAAGAAATGGGCAGCAGACCCAGGACTGCACACAGTGGGGACCGACTGCTCTTCCTCCTCTGGGATGTGACAGCAGGATCCTCACCAGAGAACAGGGAGGGAAGGCAAAGCGTCCCCTCGTACGCGAGCTGGTGGCGGGTGCGTTCCGAGAGCTGCCGGAGATGCCGTACGCGTGTATCCGCGTGGGCTGGTCCTGCTTGTGCAACGGGGCTGCCTGAGCTTCAACGCTGCTGACACAGGGGATGTGCCAGCATGCACGCGAGTGCTCCGAGCGCGGCGGGGACGCGCCACCGCCGCGGGCGCACGCGCAGCACCGGCGGGGACCGATGTGCTGGGGCACCAGGGCACCAGGGTCCGTGTGCCGCCAGTGGCACACGGACACCGCCGGGCAGAGGCTGCACAGCCCCGGCGGAAGCGCGGCCGCGGCCCCCGGGAGCCCTGGCAGAGGGCCGGAGGGTGCGGGGAGCAGCGGCGGGCGGTAAGTGTGAGGCAGACGCAGCGATTGCATTACTGAAGGAGCCCGGGCTGGCAGTGCCGAGCTATCGTCCCTGTAATCCTGTTAGCCAGCAATCTCCATTCCGAAAGAGCTTCATTTCTTTGTGAATATTTGTAAACTAGATATCTAATGGAAAATTATAGGAAAATTATAGTGAAATTCATGACGAAGAAATCCGATTAGCCCTAATTCAATTATGCCATCTTAGCCCACACAGCACATTTCCCATTTTTTTCCCATAAATACCAATGCCAGGGGTCCGGGTAATCAAATAAAATTGAAAATCATCTTCCCATTAAATTCAATTAGCTGCAATTTCTAAAGCCTATCAGAGATTTTAATTACTAAATTATAAAATTCTCCAATGCTAAATTGAAACTAAAAAAATTGCACATCCTTATATTTCAGAAGAAAAAAACCCAGCAGAAACCTTGAAAAATACCCTTCTCCTCCCATCAGCACCCACGTGAACACGGGTCTGGGCAAGCTTCACCAGAGAAATGAGTGTGGAGGGACATAAGCCAGGCCTAGGGAAGAAGGTGGCTACCTCTGAGAGAAAGTGTGTGGATATCAGCTGAGATTAAAAGCTAAAATTCAGCCCTAGTTCAACTGAGCTGGGTTGGAAGAGGCAAGGGGAGAGGCTAGCAATCTGAGTAGTGTCTGTGGTCCCTTTTCCCACATCAGCTCCTCGGTTCTGGCAGGTTTCCTGAGCTGCTGTGCCAGGCACTAGCGACAAGCCACCGTGCTCCCACAGCTGGTGAAACAGCCGAGACTCTCTAGGAGCTGGAACGAGTTTTGCCTGCAAATGGGCTTGGTGAGGCAGTCCCTCGAGTCTCTGTGTGCCAAAGCTAGGGCAGGAGAGATGGTGATGCCCAGAGGGAAGCAGGAGGGCAGATGCTAGCTTTGTGCTTCTGATAAAACTTCTTGAATAATGGCCATGCAAGCCCGGTCCTGACACTGAATTAAGGGAAGCTGGAGCCCTCAGCAAACTGATTTAGCTTGAAGCACTACTTCAGCGAACACGTGGGATGTTCCAGAGGAGGGGGACGTAATCACCCTTCCCTGATAGCACAGGGAATTCTTGGAGTTCACAGAGACACCAGGCAGGCAAGCCCATCCCTAAACTGTTCTTTATTCAACAATTAAACCAAGCAGGCAAACGGGGAAACCAACAAAGCCTGTGCCTACAGATGCTCTCTTCCAGCCCTGCTTCTCTGGGGACCAGCATGGCACAGTGAGGTGGCGAGGGGCAATTAACTGTGTGAACAAGCAGTGGGAGGGGAAGGGAAGCTCAGCTCTCCAGTTACAATACCTGACCCTCCACGAGGCAGCAAGAGTAAGGATTTTCCAACACTGCTTTTATGCCACAGAGCACTTCTGCGTGATACCCTAAAGGGTTTATTCACGTGCTAACATAAACGAAGCCAGTTTTCTCACAGCTCTAAACAGAAGCTCAGGTTGCCCTGAACCAGGCCGATACTTGGTTTAATTTACTGGGCACCCGAAAGTTGCCAGCAGGGAGTTGCCCGCAAACAGAACAACAACAAAAAAGTTAATGATCTGGGCTTTTTCTTTAATAAATAGGCAAACTGGCTGAGCCGGATTGTTGGCTGGGATTCGTCTCCCCTTTATCACCCTGGAGCTTCTGTGACACATTCTCCAAATCATCAGCATTTTGCAATTTGAGGTCGTTACCAAATAGTATTTTTTTGCCAAGGAAGGGAGAAAAATAAATTAATAATTAAGAAGCCCAAGCAGGGAGAGGCTGTGGGTTGGATGGCGCTGCCACCTCCGCGGGGATTGCTCAGGCACCTGGCAGCCCGCCCAGCGCGCACCTTGGTCGCTGTCTCACCCTGGAATGTGGTGCTGGCACCCAAGTGCTACTTGATTTTACTACGAATTAATCAAAGTCTCTTTTGCAAATGTCTAACACTAAATCACCACTGGCTGAGCTTCAAATGCAATTCCCCTGTTCCAGGGATTTGGTGCAAGGAGATTACCAGCTCCAGGTGAAGAGCTGAAGGGGGTTTCCTCTCTGCACATCTTCTGGTTCTCCAAGGCATCAGCCTCTCCCAGCTGGAAGGAGAATAGATTTCCCGCAAGTCTTCTCCTGTTCACAGCAGGTAACTGCACAGACATCCAAGATATGCTGGGATAAATCTGTCTGTGCTGCTTGACTGGAGTGTAGTTACACCAAAAAGGAATTTGGCGTGACTGCGAGCTGACACAGGTGGCAGAGCACTGCACTGGCAGCTTGGGTGCGCCTGTGACCCCATGTTTATGGAGCTGTGGAAGCATCTCCACACAGGACGACACGCAGAGATGTGTACCTGCCTGCGTGAGTACGGCTGTCTGCACGTCTGTGCACATGGACATGCGTGGCCTTGTGGCACCGTGTGGGCACTTGGCCACATATGTGTACAAGGCTGTGCAGTCAGATGTGGCTGCCCACAGACATTCTCTGAGGGTGTTCTTGCCATGTCGATGTGTGCACGTCTCATTTGTCTCCGAACTTGCAGTCCTGAGCACCCTCCTTGTCCTGCCCACCCCTCTAGAAGGCGGTTTGCCATGGCTGATGATCTGGATGGCATCAGCACATGTCCTCGCACTGCTAAAGCAACACACCACTCTCTGAGCCATGGGCGAGCTGTATTCTACTCTCCACACTCTGCCTGTCTCAGAGCCCTTTCATATTTTCAGTGCTCACTAGACCGTGAATTCACCTTCATACCAGTTACAGGGTTATTTAGCTTCTCCTGACACTGATAACCACCAAACTTTTACTGGCAGCTCAGCTTTCTCTCAGGAGACATGCAGCACTCCTCTCTCCCATGCCCATGGTACCCTACCCACACACACCCACCAGGAGCACAGGGGCAGATGCCCTAGTGGGACACAGTGCCACAGAACACTGCTCACCTGCCAGCCACAGTCACTTATCCCCAACCCACATCTACACTGTGAAAAAGAGGAACAGAGCAGAAGAGTTAAAAACTGGATGGAAAGAATTAAATAGAGGAGAGGGGAAGAGAGACAGAAGGGGAAAAAGGTGATAAAGCAAAACCAGTACAAACAGAGGACGAAAACCTGCTAAGACAACAGAGAAAGGAGCAGGGAGGGAGGCAGGAAGAGCACAGGAATATACTGTGGGGTTTTGTCCCTGCATACCCCACAAAGCAACACTCTCCAGCAGTTGACACCAACATATTCCATAGCTCTCCCTGAAATCTTAGGGATCAACTAGACAGCCCTTGTGCAGCAGCTGGACTAGCTGTGCATGGGCTGGGGCACTGCCGAGGAGTAATGAGGATGATCCGCCTGTATAGGTAACATGGGATTGCCCCCAGGGTGCCCAAATGCCACGAGAGTGCAGAAAACCCCAAACGTGAGGATGAAACCTCTCTGCAGGGCCAAGCACAAGGAAGGTCAAAAGCCTGTCCCTCCTACTGATCCCCCATCATGAGGAAACTGCTCTCCCCTTTGCTGGCCCAGAGCCACCTCTGCCACTCACCCTCCCACGAGCTCTGAGCCATTGTTGCCTGTTCCCCCTACTGCAGACCTGTAAGGCACCTTTTTGCCAGCTTTCCCCTCCCCTGCCACAGCCCCCGCCTCTTGGCATCATGTCTTTGGCACAAGGCCTTGCTGCTCACCCCTGGCCGTGTGGGCTTGCTCCCTAGCCCCCTGCGCTTTCCCATTCTGACTGAACAATTTCCAGCTGAAGCAAGTGCTGCAGCGACATTTCGCTTGGAAACCAGGCATGTGCTGAACAGCGAGTGGCATCCCCAGGAGCTCCTGCTTGGCTCCCAGGGCTGTGCAGGGCCAGACGCCACTGACGAGGTGCACAAGTCGCTGCAAAACTTGTGATACTTCTTCCCATCTGTGTGGCTGCCCTGGATCTGCCCCAAGCTGTGCCTGCAGCAAGTCACCCATCCCACTGTGGCCATCTCCATCTCCCGTCCCGCACAACTCCTTGGAGCAGATTGACCCCATATCCCGGGAGACAAAATCCCTCCTCCTTTGGCCCAGGGATTTCATCTCTGCTGTAACAAAGAGCTCAAAGCAGGGACTTCGTTATGTTCCCACAGACATGGCATAAGGATAAACACGATCCCTGTCACTCCCTCAAGTGTGTAATGATACGTTCGCACAAGGACAGACTGTGCATCGACACAGGAAAGGGAGCTGGTAGGGGGACAGAGCTGCTCCTGTCCCTGAGGCAGTTATTGCTGACTCCACCTAACACCAGAGACTGCAATACAGATGGAACTGGTGTGACTTTTGGGGTTGCCCTGGGCAGAGCCTGGAGCTGGATTTGATGATCCCATGTGGATCCCTTCCAACTCAGGATATTCCATCATTCTGTGGTTTTATGATTCTGTGAACTGAAAGGGCCCAAAGGGACGAGAACAGGATGGACCAACGCAGTAGCCCTGGCACAAGTTCATCACAGCCAAACGCTTTTGGCACAAGTTCTTCACACCCAAACACTTTCCCCTGTCCTCCACCTTCTTCGGGATGGTTCCTACCACTGGAGCCTCTGCTGGCTTCACATGGCCACCCTGCCAAGGCAGATCTGCGGAAAGACAGCAGAGACACCCCTGCTGCCTCACCTGCCCCGGGAGCACACCCCAGGGCTCCTGCTTTCCCACTATCACCATGAAAAAAAGCTCCGTGCAAACAATAGATCAATAGAGCCCCCGCCTCTTCGGAAGGAAAACAAACACCCGGATCACCGCAAATTAGAGAATGTTTCGCTTCACTTCATCCAAACAGGCTGACAATTTTTTTGGGTTGTTGCCACGGTGACAGAGTAACACAGCGTTCAGCCTGTTGCAGAACAATCAATTAAGTTAATGCCTCGGAGTGCCTGTTTACCCTTCCATTTAGGAGGTGCTGCTTTCCCTCAGCTTTCTCTCTAGCTTGTTTTAAATTTCTCATCCTTTGCTTCCTGCTCCTAGTTCTTCTCTATTTAACCTAAAAATAAAGTCCCTCCCCTAACTACCTCCTGGCTCATAAGGAGCCTCCCACTTTTTGGAATGATCACCTGGAATAAAGTTTTTCCTCCCTCCGACTCCTGTAATTTCGCGTTCCTTCCTGGAAAAACTGAGGATTTACCTTGACCTTGCAGGGTACAGCCCTGTCCCCTCCTCCAGGTGTGCTCAGGTACTTGCAAAGTTTCTAAAGGCCAGCTCTAAACATCCCCTGGGGAGAGTGGGCACCTTGTAAAGAGACAGACACCTTGCTTTTAACAAGATGAAGTAACTTGAATTAAAGACCTATGAAGTTATCAGCAACCTTTCCACTATTGCTGTTTTTTACACTGTGAGCTGTAACCATAAATGAAGGACCATCTTGTGCTAAATGCTGTTTGAAAAGGAGAACTACGAGAGGGCCTCACAAGAGTCTAGGTCTCATCCTATGGTCCATGTCAAACAAAACTCCTAAATATTTGCTTAAATGATTTTGGCTTAAGCAAAACTCAACCCAGTGCTCAAAGCATTGTGCTGAACTGAGCCTATGGTGAGGAGGCTTTAAAGGGTGCACCATGGCCAGGAGACTGTGGCAGATCCATCACACCAGTCCTTTAAAATAAAGGATGCCAAAGCATCTATTGGCTCTGCCCTGGCCACCAGCAGTCTGCCAGGCCTTTTACAGGCTCACATGCTCCTGCCACTGACCTTGTGGGTTTATTTCCTGCCTCGCAGGCAGTGTGAGCAGTTACGCTTGGCTGTGTAGCTTCACTGCCTGTCTGCAGCCACTTTCTCATCCCTTGCCCAGTGAGCAGCAATAACTGCCCTGCATCTTCCCCAACCCTCCTGCAGACTGCAGCACCGAAGCAACACCTCCAACATCCTGGGTGAAAATGAGGTGTGAAAGGATTTATCCAAGGCCAAGCCTGAGATATAACTCAGGGCTTCTGTCACCTGATCTCTCTGCACCTTGGTGCTGTCTTTCTCATCAACACAGTATTCCTACGCTTTTCTTTGAAATCCGAGGAAAAGCGTCCATCTCCCTTGTATCCTCATCCTAAAGGTAAAGCAGAGGCCAGCGTGATGTGAAAACAGGAAGATTCCAAGATACTGTCTTCTCATCCTGCCACTAGCAACAAGTGCCTAAAAGTAAAGCGTACATTAATTTAGTATTGAACAGATGGAAGAAAACTGTAGACCAAGCAGATACGGAAGAATGGTGCTCAAACACTACAAAAAATTACATTAATAGGTCAAATATAACATCTCCTCCCTGCTTCCCAAGCTGGATCCTTTTCCAAGGACTCCACTCTCACAAGCTAACACAAGCCTGCTCAGGGGGGAGCACTGAGGCCGGGTCTGCACGGGCTGCAGGACAGCCATGCCCCAGGTCCCACTGGTTCACTCCTCTCCCCCTCCCTGAGAAGTTGTCAGCAGAACCTGTTGGAGCAGGGGCTCGTTGACTGCTCCCTGTCCATTACAGCCCAGATTATAAGCATATTGCACAGTGCTCTCTGCACGGTGCTGGGGAAATCCAATACGCTGAAAGGTTAATGCAATCAATTAGGGTGACAAGGAAGTAGAGTAAAGCCTTCTGAGTAGATGAAAGGGAGAGAGAGATGGAGACAAGGAAAAGCAAGGAGAAGCGGGGGGGGGGAGCAAAGAGTGGGAGGAGGAGAAGGAGGAAGATGGTATACAGGACTTGTGCTGTAGACCTCAGGGTGCTGGTGTGCCCAAGGGCACCATCCTGCTCCAGCATGGATGGGGTCGTGTCATTCACAGAAGCAAGGCAGGCCATGGGTCCCCAAGGCAGCAGCTGGGCCAGGACTCCCTGTTCATGGCTTCTCCTGCTCTCTCCTGCAGAATGCGGAGCCCTGCTCAAACTACTGCTGCCCAGGCTGTCCTGCCACCAACCTTCTCCCTAAGGGTGGTCGCTGGGGGACTGACAAAAGTTCCTGTGTCTTTCCTGCCCAGGTACCCAGAAGGCATGGAAGAAACTAATTAGGTTTGCAAGGCAAATGTTCTCAGCAAGCCATGGGGGAGCATAAAGGGAGGAGAAAGAGGGAACAGGAAGGACAAAGAGAACTTCAGGCTGTTCATACACTGTGCACAAAGATAAGGACGAGCACCATCTCTCTGCAGACTTCCTAGCTAGACACTGGTCATCACCACTGGCCACTTCCCTGCACCTATCCCCTCGTGTCTGTAAGCATCTGTAACATAGGTGCTCTCTCACTTTTCCAGCTTCTTTCCACATGTGTCGACCTGGGCTCTCCTGCAAGGCCAGAGGACAAGCCCCAGCCAGCGTCCAGCCGTAGCAGTTTGACCTCTGCCTGCAGATGGTTTAATGAGGAGGCTGTGGCACTCAAGCCACCAGCACAGCACGGAGATCCCAGTGCCATAACGTACATCCTGCTGCTCCGTCCAGCACAGCACAGGCCTTCCCTGGGGCATTCAGCTCAGGGAAGAGCCCCATCCTTCCCCTCTGGCCCCCCGAGCCGCTGCTGACTGGCTGAACTCCTGCTCTCTGACCCCCAAGTGGAGCAGTACTTCATTAACCTGGGCTGACAGGTCAGTGAGTGCAGCCCCTTCCTACCACGGCTCCTGCTCGGGCACAGCTCAGCCAGGGAGAACGTGACACCAGCTCATTAGAACAAATTATTACTCTATAACCCCTGCTGCAATGTCCCTTAATATGCCTATTTAGCAAAAGACAAGTCCTGGTGGGCTCCTCGGCATTAAAACAACCTCACAAATCACCAGAGGCACAAGCACCATGATCTCCGCTTCTGGGGGTGGAGAGAGGGCAGCTGTTCCTTGGATGGGTGCTGGAGGGGCGCAGAGTCCCGGGCTCTTCCCCTGCAGCAAAATGAAGCTCCAGATATTGCTGGGGGATGTTCTGCAGATAGGGAGTTGCCATCTGGCTGTGGCTCACTGTGCTGCCAAACATGCCCAAGCTTCAGCACAACAAAGTGGTGTTCTCTCATTGAAATCCACTGAGGAAGTGTTCTGGGATGCCTGTTCAAACTGTTGGTCCTGTTTTCCTCTGCCTTATCCCTGCCTAACTCTGCCCTCAGCACTGCCATCAGTGTCATGTTCCACGTTAGACCTACAAGGTATAAATGTTTCCCCGTGATATATATGAAATCATTGCCTGGCTTTCCAAATCCGTCTACAACACTAACCCGACTTGCTCACTCCTTCAGGTTAACCAGCAAAGCCAAAGAGCAAGTTTGGAAGCTGACATTACTGGCAGGCACTGTGTGCTGCCTCCCCACGGGAGGCCATGCTAAATTTTAGGGGATAAACCCACTGCACATGAAAGCAGTCGGCTCACACCTTTGCAGGGAGGGCTGTCAGCTCTCTAGGACTAATCCAGAAATTAAAGAACTGCCGTAGTTTTCGGCATAGCGAGTGAGACATCACAGGTGAAGACAGAAATGTGGGCAAATGTCAGAGGAAGGCTGCTGCTAAACAGGAACAGGGAGCATGAAGAAATCAACCGCCAACCTGACCTTTGGAAGAGGGAAAAGGGAGAAATAAAACAGTGATTCATATAACAGAGAGAAGTGGCAGCAGTGCCAGGCAGGAGACAGTGAGGAAGAAAAGTAATGGAAAGAAGAGAAGAAAGTATGAGAAGTGTGTGATGCTGGGCACAGAGAAGGGCAGGATGAAAGCAAATGAAGGGAGAAATGAGGGACCTGAGAGAAACAGAGAGAGGGAGGGCGGGAGGAAAAGGAGGAGAAAAGAGCAAGAATAGCCATGCAGCGAGGAGCACGCGGGTGAGGCAGAGTGCTGTAACCAGGGTTGTGAAGCATGAAAAGGGAAGAATCTGCCTGTTCCTTTCAGCACTTGGAGCATGGCGCTCAGTGGTGACCTACACTGTGCCCGGCTGTGATCACGTTTTCAGGGCCACTGCCTGCCGATCCCAAACAATGATGAGGAGCCTTTGAAGTCAGAGAAAGAAGCCGCAATGTGAACTGGGGACTTTTTTTCCCCCCTTTTTTTCCCCTCCATTTTTTTAAGGGCTGGGGAAAGAAGGGAGGAAAAGGAAGGCCTGAAGTGGTGGGGGGAAGGTTGGGGGAGAGGTTGCAAGGACAGAACAGAGAGTTGCTCTCAGTGGGGTGCCCCAAAATGAGAGAGACAAAAAGAAAACAAACAGTTTATGAGTAGGGCACATGCTGCCTGTGTCTGCATGCCCCACACTGCTGGCCCCCCGTGCTCCCAGGGAGGCTTCTGTTCCCCAGCAATGATGGATGGACGCATAGGGCCATTCAGGCCTGCCATGTTACAGCAGCAGTATTTACATAACACTGGCCTTCCACCGGTCACCTCTGACACTGCCCAGCCCAGCTTGGGGCCCCCTCCCACCCCAGCCAGCCTGGGCCCCTCTGATGCTGCTCGGACTCAGTCCATGAGCTCCCCAAAACTGGGCATTGGGGGTCCCCACTGCTGCAGGGATGCTCTAAGCGCGCACACAGCAGTGAGTGCTCCTGGCACCTCTGAGTAATGTCTCACAAGGCAGAGCCCTTCCCACCCTCCCCACGGCCTCTCCTGCCCTCAGACCTGTCTTGGTGCCTAGGGATGGAGGGGAGCAATGTGAGAGGCCAGATGTGATTGGTGATGCAGGGGGTACAGAGCAGAGACATGGGGAGAGAGTGGGAACTCTTCAGGTGCCACACAAGGAACTTCATGGTTCTCCTGGGGCCAGGAAGAAAAGGCAAGGACAGCAGGAACTGCCTCAGCATGGCAGAGACTTCTCAATAACCATTATCTGAGGTGGCAGAGGGAGTGTCTTTCCCAGCCCGTGGAGATAAAGCACTTAAGAGACAAAATCATCTTCCATGTCCCTGGGCTCTAGACCTCTAACTCTTACCAGGCACAGACTAAGTGACCATCCAGCTCTAGGAGACTGTGAAGCTTTTTTCTAAGACAGACCATGGGGGTCTAGGTAAAGGGAAAACCCAGGAAAGTCTGAATTCTGCTGGAGGCACAGAGCTGCTGCCACACTACCACCACGGTTCTGCAGTGTGAATAGATAAAAATGTGCCAGAAGAGGAGGAGAACATGCACATCACCATCTGAATTACGTGAACTGAGCCCAGCAAAACTTCACAATAGATGGAGACTGCATCCTATTCCGTGAAAGGACCTTATATCCATCTCCTCCAGCACACATGGATGAAGGTAAAGCAGTTCCCTTTCACCAAAACCCTTACACACTTTTTTAGCTGTAACGATAGAGGCAGTAGAGAAGATATTGAGGAAAACCCTCAGTGACAAAACCAGGTGCCCAGAACAACTAGTGTACAAAGACAGGATTAGGACACACATATGCCATGTCTGCACTGGACCTTCTTCTGTTTCCATCTCTCTTTATGGGTAACAACAGTCCAACCACAGAAATTCTAGCGCAGACATGGCCACAGTGAGCAGGCCGTAAGTGTGAGAGACGCACAGAGGAAAAGAGAACGCAGGAGGGCATAGTGACATACCCATTGCAGTCTGAAGTCTCTCCTACCTTTCGGAGATTTCAAGGCCTGGTTTCTTGCCTCGTTTTTAGCTCTAAATTCACTTCATTCTGGAGTGAGAAAAGAAAGGATCCAGTTAACACACAAGGCACACCTGAGTAAGAACCAAGACTCACAAAAGCTGGATAAGAACGAGGTCCAGCATGGCACATTCAGACTCCATGAGGAAACAAAATGCTTTCCTGCTCCTGGCTGTACCCCACAGTGCCATGCACACCACAGCACTTCTCTGTGCAAGAGGCTCCTAATGAGGGTTGGGAATAATTTCACAGAGAGAGCAGCTATTACTGGCCTGAATCCTGCTCCCTAGGTACCAGAGACAGACCTTGTGCTGGTCTGCTCCATACTTTGTCCACGCATCTAAGGTTGCATTCGGTTCTATGTCACATTTTTCCCTTCCCAATCTTCACATTTCCTCTGTTGACCCTTCTTTCCCAGAGGTTCACCTGTGTGCTAATGCTGAGGCCTCCCTTGCACACCTTGTGGGGCACAAGATGACGGGGTGCAGGATGGGGTCACATGTCACTGAACCGCCTTATCCACTCATCTGTGCGTTTTCTGCCCAGGAGAATGCAGAGAGTGAGGAGGAAGGAGAAAAGGGACAGGGGAAAAAAAGTCACAGCAAAACACATGAAAAGTAAATTGAATTATTTAAACCCATATGTTCCAAAAATGTGACAGAGCATAAAAGCCGTGCCATGAGACTTCTGGAGGGGGCTATTCTGTGCAGGCAGGGTGGGAGGAGAGCTCATGGCTGGGGGAGGACTGCTCTGCAGCCAGACAGGGACGTCCCTCTCCCAGAGCCATGGAGGTGGCCATGAGCACAGGGTGGCTTCATGCACAGTGGCAAGGGTGCCTGGCCCATTCCTGTAGCCTCTGTTTTGCAGCCCTGGCAAAACAGCTCTCACAACTGCCCAGGGTGGCAGTAGAATGACAAACTGCCCCGAGGTCACGCACAGTGTGCCCATGGTTGAATCCAGGAGCCCCAGCTGTCCATGCCAGACGCCGGCTCTCCCCATGCTCCCTTCTCTGGGTGCAGCAGTGTGTGCCACGACTCAGCCCTTCTGAGACCCTCTTGAGTCCCTTGTAGGGCAAAAGTGAGAGGGATTCAGGGGACTCTGTGCTGCTGCCGTGGCTCACCCCTGTGTTCTGCGGCCCTGGTGCTCTGTGCACGTGGATGGCCTCCTCCCGTCACTCATGCTCTGCCACTGCCAAAGATAGATGCCACATGTTGGCTGGGACCCAGAGCAGGAAGGAACTGGTGAGATATCCCAGATGGATGGATGGACAGGAGGATGGAGCCCCTCAGGTGAGGAAGGTGCATAACCAGCTTGGCTCCTTCCTTTCCCACTGAAATCCTGATGATAAAAATGCTGGAGGCACAGCTGGAGTAACAGCTCCCCGACTTGAGGTGCTTCTCCCACCCTGGCACCCTTTGTCCTTCTGGCATCCCCTCTTCCACCTTTTTCTTCCCTTTGTTCTCCCTTTCTTCCTTGCTCTTTCCACTGCTTTCTCTGCCACTGTCACGCTGTTTTTTCTATCCCTCTCTTTTGTTCTCTCCCTCTTTCCCGAGCTCTTTGCCTGTAACTCTCTGCCTTCCTGCCTTCATTCCCCCACCCCTGTGCATGATCAATTCTTGGGTTTGAGTTTTTAATTGTTTTTTTTTTTTAACTCCTCTTCTTTTGGCCGCAGCTTATCAATGATGCAAGAGGAATAACGCCAATTTACTTAGAATGTGTAATCCCCAAATCAGATTGGGGGATTGTATGAGGCAATATGACCTTGCATATGTCTCCATTAAAGCCAGCCAGGCCTCCTCTTGTATTCTGTGTTCCCAGTACATATTTAGACAGATAACGCTAATTGTACTTGACATGTCCTCTTAAGGATGGACTCTTCCCTCCCCCAGCTCTGCTTCCCTGCCTGACAACGTGCCAGAGCCGAGCCTGCTCACTCGCAGTGTGGCACGGCACGGCACGGCACAGCACAGCACAGCACCTGTGGGAAAGGCCGAGTGGGCGTCCGGCACAGCCCTCAGGCCCAGCCCCACTCCGGGCCAGCCTCCAGCACCGCACCACTCCGTATGGGAAGGGGGCCAGAGAGGACAAGGAGCAGGGGGAGGGCTGCTGGGACATAGTTAATCTGAGATTACACACTGTTACTGTGTCAATTGTGGCTTCCCCAGGAAAAAAAGCCTTCAGACAAAGAGGAGACTTGCTCACCATGAACATCTTTGAAGTCTCCCTCCTTTCCAATGACGGGCTTCTACCCCACACCTCTTAGCTCTCACATCTACTTTGGGTAAATATTTGTATTTGGCTACTGGACCTCAGATCCAGCTTCTAGGGAACATCACTGGAAAATCATTAAGTCCTAGAATGGTTTGTGTTGGAAGGGACCTTTAAAAGTCAAATAGTCCAACTCCCCTGCCAGACGCAGGGACACCTTACACTAGACCAGGTTGCTCCAAGCTCTGTCCAACCTGGCCTTGAACACTTCCAGGGATGGAGCAGCCACATCTTCTCTGGGCAACCTGTGCCAGGGTCTCACTACCCTCGCCGTAGCAATTTTCTTCCTTGTATCTAGGCTAAATTGTCCCTCTTTTAGTTTAAAACCACCACCCCTTGTCCAATCACTATACGCCCTGCTAAAAAGTTTGTCCCCATCTTTCTTGTAAGCCCCCCTGCAGAAGCACTGAAAGGCTGCCTCTTCCCTGTGCTTGCCGTTCATCGCTGCTCCAGAGCAAGACATGCAGGACGCAGGAGGAGGAGGAGGGGAGCTTATTCCAAGGAAACCAGTGGATCCAAACTCTTTGCCAAAGTGGACTCAGTTTGGTTTTTTTTTTCCCCTTGACACAACATCCTAATTCGACTTTTTCAGTATCTTTCCTTCAACAACCTTTTTTCCTTCCTCCCCTTCCTACCCAGCAACTGCGCATTTATTAATTCATGAGGCACTAATTAGTTCTTTGTTTAATTTTGTGTTAAACAGACTGACCGGAATGATAACGACTTGCAGCGTTGCATTACGGTCCCCAACCGCCCCTGTTTTCTGACAACAAGGGAGCGCAGTGAGACTGGCGTGATGAACCCCAATTCCCACTCCAGTTGCACTTCATTAAGTCAAAATGTGACAAGAAGCTTAGAGAGCAACTTTCAGATCGGATCGCACATAACAATTGGGCAGGAAACTTTCCAAGGGGGAAGCAGGAGAGGCACTCGCAGTGAAGGCTGGCACCGCGCGCAATCCCCTGGCGTGCCTGCCTTAAAGGAGCCAGCTCGGGCTGTCCAGGCAGGAGTCAGGGCATGTGCTGGCAGCAGCAAGTGCCAGAGGAGGAAGAGGAAAGGTAGGGCAGCAAGACAAGCCAAAGGCATGGCAGGGCAGGACAGGAGGCATCATGTGCTCTCATTGTTTCCTTTGCAATGATGGGTTATGTTGGCAGCCTGTGGGATGGGTTGTGTTGAGAACCATGGAGCCCAGGTGGGATAACCCCTCAGTGGGTCACTTCATGGGCTTTGAGGACATCTTCAGACACCTTCAACTCCATGCCTCAGTTTCCCCGCTGTAGCTCTACAGTGAAACAGCTGGTGATCCTCAGCTGCTCTTCAGTTGTCAAGAAGTACACGATCATCATGGAGCCCCTAAACTGCAGAGAGATAGGGTGAATCCTGGCACCCACATTGCTAAAATCAGAAGGGAAGAGACAGCTCTGACACTAGGGAGAGGGATGGCCGCTCTCCTGGAGAGGAAGCTGTGCCTTCCTTCAACTTTGTACAGCGCCTGACACTCCAGTGGCACTACCAAGTTTTGAAAGTGTCCTGATCAGTATAGTAACAGCAATAAATTTGATAGACTGCAAAGCAAGCAGATGCCGAGCCCTCTGCACTCAGCCCTACAGGTGGGAATCCAGCCACTCCAGCATTGCCCATCCCAAAGCTCTGATGAGTACCACGAGCGCTTCACTAGTAGCTACGGCTACGGCTACGGCTATGGCTACACGGTTTGGGTGTGTGGTCACCTGTCCGTCCTGGACCAAGCATCACCTGGCAAAAAACACCTGAGCATGATTTAATCCTAGACACAGGTCAATACAGGTCAACACAGGGCTGACACAGTTGACACAGCCTAGGTCATGACCAGCTGGATCTGTCCCAGCCTTTTGGTCACACAAGGGTGTTCAATGTGTGGCCACCTCCTTGAGCCCCTTTTGGTTCACTGAAGAGCAGTGAGATGCAAATAGGAAAGTGGAAAGGGTCTTAAAACACCACCTGAGAGGGGGCAGGGTGTGAAAAAGAAAAGGAGACTATCCAAGTGCACCGAACATGGAAGTTTTGTCACAAATCAAATATATCTTCTGCTACTGCAGAGACATCTGCTGTGGGAATAAACCAAGATCACCTAAAAGTGAAATGGGCTGCAAGGTGTCAATGACTTTTCTAGCAGATATTTTTCCCACACTTCTCCTCATCCCTCTCCCTCTTCCCTTAGGATAGGAAGACTCATCCCTAGCCTTGCTCTGCAGAGGCCCAAAGCTCAACTAAGGTCCAAAACACTGGCAAAGCAATGTGAGGGTCTCTGAGAGTGTAGTCAGGACTGCGGAGGGACATGAGAGCTGTGAGGGAGTGCACAGCCACATGTCCTGGGCAGGGCAGGGGCAAGGGCAGAGGAGGGAGCCCTGCGACTGAAGCCTCTGAGCCCCACGGGAGACCTGCCAGCTCCAGTCTCTACATGCATTATCAGTGTTTTCACCTGAATGAGCTATAATCGTACTAGTCTTTGGGAAAGAGGCCAGGCTGCAGCAAGGTAGCACAGCATGGTGTTTGCCAGTACACTCACAGCTGAACAACACGCAGATCTGAGAGCCAGACGTGTTTGCGCTGGCTTCCATCTTTCATGAATCTGGAATGCAGCAGGGACCTCTGTGACTGACAAAAAGGCTGTTCCTCCATGACAGAAATCCCAGGAAGACACCACATCCCTCTGATTTCACTTCTGTATGTGCTCTGGATCCCATAAAAAGGCATATGTAGATATTAACACTCAGCTGGAGGGTTGGACTGGTGTCCAGTAACAGCAAATCACCCATTTAACACCTGAAGCAAGGACAACTGAGAGACTCCAGGATTCCTGGGGACAAGAAACACACCCTGCTGTCACCAGCCCAACAAACCTTCCTGGTTTTGCAGAGGGGCTGGAATATCCTGGCCCCTCTATAGATCCAGTTGAGCAGTTTCACCCAGCTATCATCTCCTGCCAATCTTGGACTGCTCAGCTGAAAAGGCCTGAGCTGAAGGAGAGGGAAACTTGTGTTATTTCCCATTTCTCCCTTTTTTGGCTGCTATTACAAGGCAACACCAGCAGCGCAGCACAAACCAACTCCATCCCCAGTTGTAGGGCTACACAGCTGCCAGTGCTCCCAGCAAAGTTGCGTGCTGAAAATTCACAAGCATCCCAAATAGGTCATGGTCTGCCCCTTCTTCCTAAAAAACCACACTGAAATGTCCTAGACTCTATCTCCAATCCTCTTTAACCAGGAAAACTATCCTCCCAGGATTATGGGCCCATTGCCCCCCTTCTTTTCCTCTCCATCTGGCTGGGAGCAGCCTGGGACCAAGTGCTCTTCCTAGCCCTGGGAGAACCCTGCAGTTTCTCTCTCATAAAAAAGAAAAATGGGAGCTATAAAAAAGGCAAAGAAAAGAAAAGCAAGGCAAAGGGAAATCACTGCAAAGGAGGAAAAGAGCAAAGCCCCCCTTCTCTCCCCACCCCAACCCCATTACCTGCCTTTAGCACTGGGTAGAGCTGCCTGTGCTGGAGTCCCCTTGGCACAGCGCTCCCTGGGAGATCCTGCCCTGCCTCTCACCCTGTCCCCCCTGCTCAAACCTGTTGAGCAGAGCCCAGCTCAATAAAGGTGATCATGCAAAAAGGAAGAGGAAAACCAGCACTGGGCAGTAGGAAAGGGACACAGATAATTCCAGATGTAACCCTGCAGCTCAGTGCCCACTGGCCACCTTGGGAGTGCTGGAGCCAGGCGAGGGACAGAGGACCAGGGATAGCATCCATTGCCAGTCCCAGCTTCCCAGCACAGATGGCACCAAGGACCTGGGAAGGCCCTGGACCCCCAGCTCGCAGCACAACTACAGCACAGCCCAGCAGAGCAGAAGGGGAGTGCCAAGGGGGGATCCCAAGGAGTTCACCTGTAAAGCACAGCAGTCCCCAAACCTGGCATTCGGCAGCCCTGGGCTGGCTCCTGCTAATTTACTGTCAGGCTGCCTAAGCAAACCAATTAAAGCTAATCATTAATTATAAAAAAGAGAGAAAGAAAAAGACCCTGCACAAATGAAGAACTGCAAAGGCTGTGGGGAAAAGAAGGACAGGAGGGAGGGGAGTGAGAGAGGAGAGCTTGAGAAAGAGGCTGGGGGGAAGAAAAGGGTTTTAAAATCCCAGCCACAGAGCCTGGGAGGCAGTCAGCCAGAAGGGCAAGTGGTTTCCTAGGGCGGGGTGGGGAGAGGCAAAGATGAGGGAATCAGGGAGGACTCAAGGAAAAAGCGACAGTGCCCAGGACGCTGTGGCACGTGCTGAGCCAAAGTGGGAGCCGGCACTGACACAGCCACGAGGCTGGCTTCACACTCCCTCCATCCCGGCCCCAGCAGGGCCCTGCCATAGCCAGAGCAGCATGAGCTGCATTTGACAGAGGAGTGGGCACCTGCCAGCCTGCAGAGACACGGCAGAGCAAGTGAGGAGGCCAGAGCCAGGGGTGTGCATCGGGACCGGGGAGCGCTGTCCTTCCACGCCAGGGCTACCGGCTCTCCCTGAGCAAATGTCTTAGATGGGGATGAAAAATGGGGCATTTATGAAAAGCCCCTGATTATGCAGATTTGGCTGGGGCCCTGGCTCCGTCGCCGTCGCTCCCGCTGGCTCCCCACAAGCTCCGGTGGCAGAGAACCCCGGCAGCTGTCGGCGCAGCCCTCGCCGCCGCCTCCCCCGCGCCTCCGTTTTGTTCCCCGGCCCCGCACACACGCACGCTTCCCAACGCCCCTTTTGAAGAGCCTCAGGCCCACGTCGGGCTGGCGGATGGCGGAGAGGTGGGGGCAGTGCCATGGAAACGGGCTCTTTCCTGGGGAAACGCGTTGCTGTCCCCCCCCTCCTCGTCCCGGGTGCCTCCTTTGAGGAGCTGTCAGGACCCTGAGTGAGTGTCACACGACCCAAGGACCAGGCGTGACCAAGCCTATTTTCTGCCTCAAATTTGATTGATTAAAAAACTTTTTAGGAAAACCATGTTAAAAGACAAAAAAAAAAAAAAAAAAAAAAAAAAAAAAAAAAAAAAAAAAAAAAAAAAAAAAAAAAAAAAGAAAGAAAAAAATTAAACAGAAAGGGGCAAGAGGGTGGGGGAAAAGGGAAAGGCCTCAGTGCTGAGTTTCCCTGGCAATAGCACCAGGGGAGAAGTGTCAGAGGCATATAAACAGCATAACCAGGCCGAAAATAAAGGTCAAAGGAAGCATGAAACTTAACACAACAGTGATTAAGATAATGATGAAGCAGGGGACCCTAGAAAAAAACTAAGTGTGACACACAGAAACATGCACACAGAAATGCTCCAAGTGATGGCCCAAGAGACCTGGTACGTGGGAAGATGTGACAGGGCTTGCTAGGCCCTGGGGGTACCTGGAGAAGAGTGGAAATGGAGGAAAAACCAAAGTGGAGGATTTGAGAAGTCTGTGATATCCCCCCAGGCTCGTTGCTATAGGTCGAGCCTGCCAAATGACAACAAGCCCCAGAGCCAAGAGGTCCCTCCCATAACACAGACACACTGTCCCAGTCAAGCCATGCTTGAATTTGCAACCAAATTCCTCAAAAGAGTTTCCCTGACACTGGGAGGAGAGCCCGAGTGTGTGTGAATCACGGAGGCCCTGCTGACACCAGTGCTGGCTCAGGATCTGGCTCTTTGCCCTTAAGCAACTGGTATAAAAAACCTCAGAGATGCCAAGAGGGGTGGATTCTGGTCAGATCTCCCTGCCCACCTTCTCCCCTTGCCAAGGCTAATTCTGCAGAGAAAAGCCCAGAAAGGCTGAAGGACTCAGAATGCACGTCCAAGAATGTCATACCCTTTGGCATTTCCCTACGCCATCTCCAAACCTCCAGGATGATCTCACGTTTTTGGAGCCCAGCTTACAACTTGCAATTTCCTGGGACTGGCAGTGTTACTCTTGCCAAGAGGTAACAAAGAAACTGCATATTCTTCACCAGCTTCCTCCTCTGTGAGTTCGAGACTTTAAAGCTTGTGCAATATAAAGTGCAGAAGCACAAAAGGTTTTCCACTTTTTCTCTACCACTTTCCCATTGGGAGTAACTCTCATCCCCTAGAAAATGTCCCTGTTCTGCCTTTTCTGGCATATCAGAGTCCTGGCAGCATTGTCTCTAGGGATCCAGTGGGACAGGGACAGGGAGATGCCTGGGCTTCCTTGTCCCCTGCATTTGGCCTCCAGGGAGGCCACTACATCTCACTCATTTCCTTATGTTTGCACAGCTCAGATTCTGATAGAATGCTGGACAGAAAAGGTTGTTCTTCCTGCCAAGTATCTTGGGGAAAATAAGTTTTTAGTTGAAAATTTTCTGCCATGTAGTGTTTATCATGAAGAAAAGCAAAGAAATGTTTTCACAAAAAGGCTGACAAAGTGCTACATGTATGTTTATCCCCACACACTCTGAATTTCACTTGGTCAGAAGGCTGTTTTCCATCAAATACATTTCAATGCAAAATTTCCAGCATCATATTCATGTGTCTCCACCCTCCCCCATCATTGATATTCATGGTCTTTTGCAAAGAATGATTCAATTAAACCACTGATGTTTCTCACTAGAAAAGTCTGAACAGTGAGAGGAACTCCCCAAAAGTAGTGCCAGGCCAGGCTTTGTTCAAATATCCACCAAAGATGTGCAGGTTAGAGGGGCTGGACACCACCACCTCACACTCCCAGAAAAACTGCTGTGGAAGAAAAACTAAAATCACTGCTCTGATCCCTGACATTACTGGCTGAAAAATGGGATTTGAAAAATAATAATGGAAAACAATGTCTTTTAATTTCATTTTTGAGCCATTATGGTTCATTTTTGCATTCTTTTTTTTCCCCCTTGGTAATTAGAAGAGAGAGAAATGTGATTAAAAACGAAAAAAAGAAAACAAAACAAAAACAACAACCAACCAAACAAAAAACACCAAACAAACCGTGAAAGCTGAGATTCTCATGGGTCCAGGAACTGGACATGTGTCCATGGACTTGAAGGGAAAACACCAAATGCCCTCAGGCACAGGGTAAAAAGAAGGGTTGGCAATTTTATTTTTTGGTTAATGCTTTTATGAAATGTATAGAAAGTCAAAAATACCAAAGATACTTGAAAAGATATACTTTAAAGGTATTCTGTAAAGGTTTTCCCCCTTCCACATCTGGTAACAATGATTTAACACCTGCTCAGATGTCAGCACAGCCCTGAGATGGGGTGAGAAACTAGTGCTGGGGTCACGTGTGCAAAATTGTATAAAAGTTAAAATCCCCTCAATGACAGAGCTGGTTCCCTTCTACTTTTTGCAAGGAAAACCAACTCCATCTCTCCAAACCAACAGCAGAACTTTTGAGATTTTCTGCCTGGATGTTGGATTATTGTTCAGCAGTATGACAACCACTTTTATCAAGATATTTTTTTCATTTTTCAATGAAAATAATACTCTGCATTCGCAAAAGCTTTTATGAGCAAATACCCGTTTCACTTTCTAACATGCTTAAACTGATTTCTCCTGTTCAGAAAGAAAACAAAGCAACTTTGGCAATTAAACTGGAAAAGAAAAGGAACATGCCAGATCCGAAAATGACCTGGAGTGAAGGCACAGATGCTTTTCCAGCAGCACACATTCCCTCCCCTCTCCTGGCAGCCTCAGCCCAGCAAAGGAGCAACTTTTCCTGGCTGCTGCTCTGTGGGGCAGCACCATTTGGTCCCCTCTGGCACAGAGAACCCTGCCAGTGCCCATGGTGTGCCAGAGGGTTCCGGGTATCCAGGCAATGGGCTCGTAGGGAACATACCCTGACACCCGTGTGTCCCTGTACATGCAGGACCCAATAATCCCACACACCTTGCAAACATGTGCGGAGCACACAAAACTCCCTAGCCATGGCCGAGGAACTGTCAGGAGAACACAAGCAAAAGCTGCTTCTTGACAGCAAGTCATTTATATTTTAGCTTCGTTCCATTATCCTAACGAATCCTTCATCAGCAGATGCAATATTAACGGCAGAAAATCAGCTCATTACATCCGGGGGGATTTCATCAAGATGACAATCATATATGCAGCTATCCGAGCCTGGAGAGGACATGGCTCCTGTTATTTAGTTATCCTGGTTTCATCTTAGAGGCTTTTTCTTCCTTTTTTTTTTTACTTTTTGGGGGGACAGGGGTTGGTAGTTGAAGGGGAGGGTGTCCCAAACAACCACCAGACCCCAGAGCTTTTAGGATGCTGGTCCATAGACAGATCCAGTCAGCTGGGAAATGCTCCAGCCCATCCACAGAAGCAGCAGATTGTTGAAAGCATAAAAACCCCCTGACAAAATCTGCACCCTCTGTAGGTCCAAGGGCATTTTTCTGTGAAGTTCTGACTCAAGGAGGGGGTTTGCATCCTATACAGCTTCTGCCTTGTGTCCAGGAACATCTGAAGTGGCTGTTCTGGTTCTGCTCCAGGCAGGACTGTCCCCTTCGTGCTCCAAAGAGTCTCTCTTTGCAGTGTCCCCACAGGGGTAAGACACATTTAGAGTCTGGGATTTTGTGATGAACTTCCTAGGCAAGGAGCAGAAGAGTCAGTCTAGATGAGCTGAAGGTGAGGAAAACGGAGTAACAGGGAGACTTAAAGGATGAAATCAGAAGATTGTGGGGCTACTTCCTCTCCTGACTTGCCTAGGGAGCACTAAACAGCACAGCTGAGGCAGCCAGAGCAGGCTGTTATGGCACCTTTAGGTTCTGCATTAGAATATATCTGAAATTAATCCACAGATCATCTTTTGCAACATCAAGGTGAAAACTTTGAGTCTTTTTTCTTCCCCCATATACTCTTGATTTAAAATTAGGGAATGGGCACACACATCTCAGGGTTACTTCTGTCTTTCACAGTCATTCCAGGCACTACAGGCCGAGAATTCCTGCAGCAAAAAGGCTGTCTGGGTGCCGTCCGCTCAGCATCAGAGCAGCCAGATGAGGGGCTGAGGGAGCGCCCCATGCCTGTGCACTGCACCAGGCACACCAGCAGCTCCCCAGGCAACCCAGCACGGGGCATGGAGCACAAGGCTGCCAAAAAACCAGCAACATTGCAAAGCTTGTTCCTCACTGCCTGCACAGCTGGGGCCTGGCTGATACTGCCTGAAAACTACCTTCCTGCTCTGTTTCCCCTGTTAAGGGTCTTCCTCAACAACAGCAGCCCAAGAAGTCCTTGGCAGCCCCAGTCTGAAGAGTCACTGCCTGCAGCTTCAGACCTTCTCCCTGCGTACTAAGGAGCTTTTCTGCCCACCCTGAGATTCCATGGAGGAACAAAGATCTCCTGCCGAGTTCTCACTCACATATGGTGGGTGCCTTTGCCACCACATGCAACAAAGCCTGGTGATTTCAGCTGGAGAGCAACCTGGCTTTCAGGACTTCCTCTCCATCAGGGGCTGAAGCTGGAGAGACCAGTATGGAACGCAACACAGATCACTCATGGCAGATCCCGGCTTCTGGACAAGCCTCTCTGCTGCTCAGCCTCAACTACCCAACACAGCTAAAGGAAGAAGTTGAGCTCATCTCCTCCAGCTCAGAGGGGGTTGGGGTGGGCATTTCACATTTTCCCAGCAGGGCTGGATTTCTGCACAGCAAGGAATATGTTCCAGCGATGTCAACTCCAATCTCTACTGTGCTCTGACAGATTTAAGCTCCAGTTTGTCCGACAACATCCCAAAGTGTAAGAAACTGGGGGCAGACTCTCTAATCAGGCTGTAGGACAAAGGCCCGGTCTGACCCTGTCACTTCCACTTACTCTTGCTGTCCATCTTGCTCCCCCCACCCTCTCGGCAGCCTCCCTGCCCACCCTGGCTGCCCTCCCTTCCCTAACACAGCTGGGCTAATCCTGCTCCTCCTGCGTCCAGCACAAATCCTCCCCAGAGTAAACCAATCCTGGGAATTTTTATTAGATTATCAGCCTGCCAGCTCAGTGCTGGCTGGACTAATCCTAATCAGGACTGATTTCTATTAGCCAGCTTCAGGGAGGAGCTGTGCTATCCCAGCACCCCAGGCCCACACTGGGGGAGCCTGAGGCCTTTTAGCCCATTCTATACAAATCTTCCTTTTAGAAAGGAACAAATTTAGCTCAGGATCATTAGCAAATGCAAAGTTTGCGTGTGGGCTGTGTCGGCAGCCACGGGGCAAACTGTCCCCACCTCATCACTGAGCTGCAAGAGAAGCCAACGGGGTCCAGGCTCCACAGCCCCTCCGGCCCCAGCTCCTGGTTCGTGTGGCCAGTTAGTGCCACATGGAAAGATGCACTGTGGCAGGGGACATGAGCTTGCTAGGTCGCAGGCTGAGATGATGGGCTTATTTCAGACAAGAGAACAAGCAGCCACAGCTTGAGTGACCAGGACAGAGTTTGCAGTGCTGGCTGAGTCAGTGAGGTCTCCATGCCCCATTACCCATGCCCAAAGCAATCTACTCTCACCTCCTTCCCCATTCTATTAAAGCAAACTGTCGTTCAGGTATTTTCCTCCTAACCCCATCCCTGGCCCTGGAACTGACCTGACTGAAAATGTTTGCTCTTTACCGAGGCTGGTGAAAGTTTTGCTGCCGACTTAACAGGATTTGAGACAAGCCACGAGGGCAGCTTGGGCAGGAGTTCACGAGAAGGGTGTTGAGACGAGCAGCCTGTGTCCCTGCCTCTGTCCCTTTGTCCCATCCACGCGCTCTGTGCTGAAAGCACAACTATTCCCAGCAGCCCCCAGGGGACTCCACCGCACTTCTGAGCTCAGCCAGCTGCGATGCAGCCACTCCGCGGCCGCAGAGAGACATCACACAGGGAGCACTCAGGAAAGCCTCTCTTCCCAAAAGTGACGGTGGATCTCTGAAACCTTCCAGAGAAGAGAGGTCATTTAGACCCAACTGCTGTTAAGCCTTTTTTAAACGTGTCTACTCACCCTCTCACAATCACACCATCTTTACGCTGCCTTCCGGAGAAGGAATTGCCTGTGGGACTGACAGCTGCATTTCCCAGGGACCATGGATGGTTCTCTCTGACACGGTGCTCAAGTGAACAGGTTGTCCTCCCTGCTAGAGGGACAGCATTACACCAGACAGGGCTTCAAAAAAGCCGAAAGATGTCCCAGGCTGAGACCAAGAGAAAATGTGCTTTACATCCTTACAAGAAGCCCCAGAATGGGAGCTGAGAGGCAGAGCCCTGTCTGGAGCTCAGGGGACTGCTCCTATGCAGCCAACCACACAACGCCAACAGGGGAAACATCCTCTAAAGGAGCAGCTCCATAGTCGGTGCCTCCAGACACTCCATGCTACATCAACTCAGAACCTTATTCTGTGCTCATGCAAATCAGTGTAAATCATGAGTAACTGTCCAGACTGTAACTCAGTAATGTCAGGCTGTAACTCAGCGCAGATCAAGCCCTCTTTCTCCTTCCCGGCCAGGCTTAGAGCACTAGTCGTACTGGTAGGTGGCAAGGTTTCCTAAGAGAGTTAACCAGATCCGGCTGGAATCAGAGGCTGCAGCAGGCTTCCTGATGTCAGAAAGAGAAATAGGGGACTTGGCCCAAACCCTCCAGAAACCACATCAAAAACAGACGTGGGTGAGAGCCAAGAACAGATGATCCAACTGTGAATGGGCTTTGTATGTGTATGTGTTTGTCTGTGTGCATGCGTGCAAGCCGAGGAGAGAGGAAAAATCAAACGAAAGAGAGAAAGGAAAGAGGAGGAGTAAGAATGAACACAAAGATGGAAAGAAAAGGTGTGGAGGCACGAGATCAAGAAGGGACCGAAGCTGTCACAATGTGTGTGGCCTGCATGCAGGCACGCGATGAACAACAAAACATGGCAATGATAGATAATAGATGTCATGTGTTAATGATAAATGCAAATCAGGAGAAATACTGGGTCTGTCTTGAGCACCTCCCAACCCAGATCTCAGACTGCTGCAGAACCATGGGGCCAGGTTTGTTTCAGTAAGGCAGTGCAACTCCTTCAACTTTGACGGAGCCATGGCAATGGGCATCCTTTGGAAAACCCTGCACACTCCTTGCTCTGCTGCAAACCCAGGTACTGCTCTGCTCATGTGCATGGAGTGCTTCCACAGAGGCAAAGAGAAGGCAGCAGATTTCTGTGGGGGAGTTGGTGGAAGAGCTGTGGCTGGGGACCAGGAGAGTTGACTCCCAGTTCTGTGATTTAACTACCAAATCAACGTTTAGCCTATTTAGAAGGAAAGCAGTGATAGCATTACACAGTGCAGGCAGGATGGGGTCGTGATCCCAGGCTCTTCACTCAGCATTTCTTTCCCCAAACCCATCAACAGTGCACTGAGGGAAGATTTCTGTGACTTGGCTTGACCCTCACTGCAAGAGGCCCCCACGATACGGGGGTCTGCAATAGATAAATCAGATCACATATCTCTGCTGTGGGAGAGCAGCATCTCACCCAAACCAGCTCCTCAACCACGTCTACTCCCCCTCTGAGGTATGCCCATCAGTAGGAGAACCGGGGTGAGCACTGACAAACATCCTCTCACAGCCCAGTGAGACAATGGGAGGACTGCAAAGATCCAAGGGTGCATATGCCCCTCAAATGTCAGCCTGTCCTCCTGTAGCTGGATTAGTAATGCAGGCTGGGACAAGACCTGATCTGGGGGAGTGTTTCCCATTCCAGCTGTGAGCTCCCTGCCAGTTTCATGCTGCAGAAGGAATACTTTGCAGAATTCACCTTCATACCATGCCTAATGACCCCATGAGACACCTCTCCTTTCCCACCTTACTGCTGTGCCTCCCACTCATATAACCTGGCAGGGGAACTCCAGGTAAGGGAGATGAGACCCAGGAAACAGCCAAACTCAAACCTCTTGTTGAAATCCATAGTCTGAGGGATGAAGAAAGAATAGTAAGGCCTTTATATCCAAATGCTTGTACTATAGCCCAGATGTTGCCCAAAAATGCTTGAGTACCATGGGTGGAGGTGAAAGGGAAGATAACCCATCCAGCAAACTGGGGACAAAAGAAGAAAAGGGATAATGCAAGAGATACAACTAGGTGAGCAGTAGGGACACCAGAAGAGAAAATGGGATAAACCCAAGCTGCTTCTGTGCTTCACAAGAGCTCTGGTCTCGAGCAAGGACACTAACACACACTTGGCCTCACCATCCAGAGTGGCTGAATTGGGTATGGAATGTGTCCAGCTCCATGTTCCCTGGAAGCTGGGCCATGCCCAAAGGCAATAAAGGAAAGTTTAGACTTTCCTCTCCCCACTGCCTCTTTTTTTCTTTTTTTCTTTTTTTTTTTTTTTTTTCTGCTTTATTAGATGATGATTTGG
>VZTE01003148.1:1185786-1259716 GCA_013397775.1 Eulacestoma nigropectus
TTTTTTTCCAATTTATCAGCAGATTGTGAGGAGCCGAGTGGCGCTCGCCTCACCCTGCTAAATAAAGCTTTGGTATTTCTGATAAAGCCATCAAATTCCTTATCACGCTGACACAAAGAGCATTTAAAGAGACACACACACTCTCCAGCGCCCTCCACTTCCCACTCCCCGGCGCCTCAGGGTAACCTTTCCGAGCTAAAATGAAAGGGAGCGTGTATGGAGGGAGGTAGCTGTTTGGAGCCCTGCGTTTCCCAAGCCCGGAGCCCATGTTGTGAGGGCACCTGGCCTGTTTAACCTTTAAAGAGAGAGGCTGGGTTCTGTCAGGCTGTCCTGAATACTGGGACAGATTCGATAGCTCTGTGTAAATAATGCAGGCTGAGATGTGGCATCAATAGAAATGCCCTGCAACAACAAGAATATCGATGGCCGGAAAATCCTATGAGGAGTACAGCAGACCCAAGTGTCTGTAGGTGCTTTAAAACTAGGAGAAGAGGAAGAGAACCAGCGATCTTCGGCTATCATGAGGACACAACTGGGGCTGCCATTGCCGCTTGGATGTGCTTTTCGTCATGACGGCCTTGACAGGGTGTGAACGGATATGGCTGTGCCACAGCCTGGACTTTGGCACTGCCTCTTCCCTGCTACACCAGCCTGAAACCTGCCCCCATCCCCCAAGCGATGTGACAGCGGTGCAGGCAGCCGTTGGGAACCCCTGTTTCCCTCCCCGCAAACACAGCCCAGAGACATTCTCTCTCCTCTGCCACAGCACAGGCTGTTGTTTAACCTTCAAATTTATTATTTTTAATTATTTTGATTTATAAAAGCATGCAGCAGTTAAAACCACATTAAATAAACTCAGCGTTACGGTGCTTAACAAACACACATAACTTTGGACTTCTGAGGACTCCATAAAATAATCATCCGCCTGGAAGTTGCTGCAGCCGCCTGCCCGCGTCTGCCCCAGTGCGCTCCCACCTGACCGGGCTCCCTACCACCACACACCCACGGCCACACATCTCCTCACCGCTCCGGCCCAGCCAGCACTGGCTGCACCGGCCAAACAGGATCCGCGCTGGCATGGTTCCACCGCCGCATGCAATCCCACTCTGTGCCCAGCCTCGGCCTCCTGGCATCCCTCCTCACCGCCCTCACCCCACTCCTCTTCCCCCTCCACAGTCTCCATGCATCTCGCCTTTCCAGCTTGGCTTTCTGTCCTTCTCCAAAATGATATTTCAGTCTTTGACCTTCCCTTCCCCAAAGGTGTTTCATTCCATCTTACACACTGCTGAGATTTCAAAAGAAGAGCTCATAATGTTTTGATACCATGAAAATCAAACAGCATTAGGTGCCTTCTGCCTTAGCAGGTCTCTTACTGGGCTTCAAATCCAGGTCTGAACACTAGTCCCTCTCCTTTCTAAGCACACAAACAAGCTTGGAAGAGATGAAGTTAAAACAAGGAGAGGAAGGAGAAAAACAGTGAATAAGAAAGTGAGAACACCTGTCTGGTAAACTCCACCCAGGATCCCATTGGGAAAGGCTGTTTTAGGACCTAATCCAGCATTAATGAGATCTCTGCTTCCATTGCCTCTGAATAAAACCTCTGCCATCAGCTGAATGCTGGAGGTGTGGGCTCTGTCTCACAGCCCCTCTCCCCACCTGCCCATGGATCACAGAGACATGAAGAGCACACAGTATCCTCCTCCCATCCGTCCCTTGCTTCCAGAGGCAATAAAACATGCCAATGCTTTTAAATCCCAATCACCAGCTGCTTTTCAGAATGGCAGGGCCATCCCAAGAAACTCAGTGGGTGGGCCTGAGACACACACAGAAAGCTGAGGGAAGACACTCCTGCTCCTCTGTTTCACTGGCATCTGCAATGAAACAGCAGTGATTTATACAGGAAGTAGGTGAAGAGCAATTGTAATTGATTGGGAATCATTTCCTGATGGTATCTGGATATGACTGATGGTTGCCGTCCGACTGCTAAGGGACAGCAAGTGCTAAAGAGACAATCTGTAGTTCCCGTCCACTGAGCTGAATGTGCCACAAACCGCCAAATCCTCTTCTACTACAAACTCCTGCTCGGAGAGACACGGTTCTCCCCAAACCAGTCCTCTACTCAGAGCTGAGCCTCTGATCCCTTGGTGGTCATGGTCTGACATCGAACCTTTCTGTGCTTTGGTACAGCACGAGCCTGAGAGATACCTGCCTCCCATGAGAACCACAAGGGGAAAATTTCCATGTGCAATTCAACTGCTAACGCACATCCTACACTTTCCTTCTTTTCTCTAGATCCTAATACATATATAGTACAGTGACATTTCACATCTCTACAGCAACTCACGCCTAAGCCCATGCTACCTCACAGATGATATTCCTGAGTGCCTATCCTTCCTCATAAGGAAGAGCAGAACAAAATTCATAAACAAATCCTTTTGTTGAAAGTCACAAGCAAGTATCCCAAATCCCTGCTTCAAGCAGAACTTTACACTCCCAAAAGAAACTACAGAAGCGCCATGAACCTCTCCAGGAAATTCACCAGCAGACATGAAAGGCTTTTGGAGGCTGCAGTGATGGTAGAGATTTACAAATGGAGAAACTTAGTCATTAAAGATTAACATGTCCTGTCCTTAGCAGAGCCAACGAGGTGCTCATTGCCACACACCTCCTGCTCCAACCACCGACTCATCCTGCCTTGCACTGGAGCAGTGAGGACAGCAACCCTCTGCTAGTTTGGGCTCAGGAAAAGAACTTTTAGGCTGACAGGTGTTGGGATTTTGTTGTTTTCGTTGTTTTTCTCCCTGTTTGTATTGAGCTACAGGAGACAATGGAGAGGACTGGATGTGGGGCAGACAGGGAGGACACTGTGCCAACTTCTGTGCCCACAGTTGTATTTTGTTCCCCTGGGAAGGCTCCTGAGCGTGCTGCGAATGTTGGGAGCTGAGACAAGGGACCCAGACATGCTAGATATAAAGGCAGCAGGACTGAGGAGGTTTTTCGGGTTGTTGTTCATGGGGAGGGGTGGAGGTAAAGGAAGGGGCTGGGTCACAAATTGCCTGCAGTCACAGTAGCCTCTCAATAAATTTTGCATCCACTTTACTTTCTGACAGGGATTCATTCCCTAATATGGGGCTGGCAGCTTTCTGGGTTATTTTGAGTGCGTGTGATAAAGTTTCCTGGATACCGATGGCTTCCTAGGATCAGGATTCTGAAAAAAAACCAGCAACATGCCTTGATGTGTGGGGTAAAGAGAGGAATCATGGCTAATTACAGGCCTTTCTGCAAAATAAGGAAGTTCAGGGGTGTGAAACACGGTTCCTTCATCTAGGACAGAGTTCTCTGGAGCCAGGAGCTGAATCTTCCTACTAAAGAGTGTCCTGAAGATTTTATCATGTGCCAAAGCCTTTCCTGCAGAGATTCCAAGCACAGAGGAGAGGCAACCTTGCACCCTCCTTTATGGCTGCTCCATTACGCCTGACCCCTTGTGCATCAGGTGATTTCTGAGGATGAGACAGCCTGAGGCAGTTGGGCTAAAATATCAGAGGCAGGCAAAGGGAAATCAAGGCTGAGAGAGATGATTTCATCTCTTGATGACTTGTTTAAGGTTAAATGGGTCATGGCAAAGCCAAGAAAAGAAGCTGGGTCCCCAAACCAGCACTCACATGCTCCAGGTTGCACTGCCTTCCCCACCTTCTGGCAGTGATTTCAGAGGCCCAGAGAGACCTGCTCCTTGCACTCTGATAAGGCAAATTTCTCTCATCTATTCCCAGCTGATTACCTTAAACCTAGCCCAGCAGCCCCCACACTCCATTACTGACAGCTCTGGAGTACCTGTCTAACCAGAGCCTCTGCTTTGTCCTTACTCTCTCAGCTTCAAGACCAAGTTGTGTTTGGCACATGGGGAAACTCCCCCAGGAAAACATGGCCTCAGAGGGATCTGCTCATGCCAGGCCGTACCAAGGTGAGCGCCATGCTCTGCCCAAAAGGCAGAAGGGCTTTCTGAGCCAATTTCCCTGTTTTCTAATGCACAAAAATGGCAAATCCTGAAGACTGACCTCAGCAGATGTCCTGAGGGGTCCTTCTGACTTGGATGAGCCCTTAAAAGTAGAATCAAGCAAAGCATGACATAGGTGATGTGCCATGATTGCAAACGTGCCTGGCTCTCTCCACCTTCTCTCTGACCCAGTCCCAGGAAGCATTCCTGTGGAGAGCTAGAGCTGTGCCACGCAAACCACTGTTCAGGAATGGCACGGAGCCCTCCATGGGCTCCTCTCCAAGCGTCCTGGGGCCAGAGGACACTTTCTGCTGTGCCTTGATGAGGCTGCCAGCTCCTGTCATCCTCAGCACTGGGCAGGGAATCCCAAGATTGTGTTCCTCTGCAATGCTCAGCTGAGACTCCTGAGGGCAGCTCTCAAGACAAAGGAATTGGGAACCTGCAAAACCAAAGCTGCTGCCACACCTGCTGGTTTGAGGCAGCTTGTCTTTGGGGACACCTCAGTGAAATGAGCTTGGTGAGATCTTGGTCCACATCATCAGACTGGCTGGAAAGGATAGGACTGGGCTCAGGGGAGGGAGTCTTCTGTGTGAGCAAGTGGACAAAGGCACTCACCAATGCTGTGGTAACTTGCAAAGGAGAACCCAGTCCCTCAGTCCACGTCTGCATCAGTTTCAGGTGAATACATTTTACCTGGAATTTTCAACAGGCAAGTAGTGTTCTCAGAGTCCCACAGCGCAGCACAGCTAACAAGTGGCAACTTGCTGATCTGCCATAACATGATCATTTACATTCATGTGAATGTACCCTTGGATCCCACTGCAATGTTAACCGCAGTGTCCTAGCCAAAATCCATCTCAAGCCACTGCATGCTGCCTCCAGAAATTCCCCAGTCAGTTTCCAAAGTACAGGGTCAGGTTCCTTACATCCTGCCCTGGGCTGCTGCCAAAGGTACCAAAGGCTGGGGTAGGAGTAGAAATCCAGGAGTTAAAGAGGGGACTCTCCTATGGACCATGTACACCATCATTGATTTGAACTAGGGAAAATTTTATCCCTGCCTCGAATCAGAAGACATCATAGAAAGAGAGAAGGAGAAGGTCACAGCTGTCGAACCAACATCCATCCCAGCCATCTGGCACCTCCCTCACCTGATCCGGGGGTAACGAGAGCAGGACCTGAGCACAAGAATCTCCCTTCCTTGTGACCAGGGTGTTTCCCCAGGCACATGGTCGCTCTCCTATTGCCACTGCTTGTTTCAGGCACGCAGGCCACCCACTGCATGCAGATCCTGCAGCCCTGCCATCTGAAAGGCCTGATGCTGGCACAGCCTGAGAAGGAGCAGCCGTCAGGATGGCCAAGGTGCTACCAGGAAAGGGAGATCACAAGGAGGGCCCTGTAACAACCCAGCTCTGTGGCTGGACAGATTAGACAGGAGAAGATGTTTTGGAAGTGCATTTGTAGCTACCTAGCACCCCTGTGGCCTCAAGAACAAAGCTATGGAGAGAATGGTGCAGTGCTCTACAAGCTGCTCTGAGACCCAGCATTTATTTATTTATATGATTATTTTTGCTTTGGGCACCAGCTAGTTCTGGGCCACAAGGGGTTAACCACAAAAGCTGCTTTCTCTGCCTTCACTCTACCTCAATTTCCACTGCTCCCATCACCTTCCTCCCCCACCCCCTGATCTTATGAAAAAAACCCATCAAAATAACTATTTTATGTCTCCAAATATGCAGATCATTTTCTTTAATGAAAGATGCTTGACGTCTCCGATCCAATTAATATGCAAATGCAGGCGAGGATTTATTTGTGACATTCTGTCTGGGTGAGAGAAAACAAAAAAGGCCTGTTAACCAAAACACTAATTGCTGTGACTGATTGTCACATATCATCATTTTCATAGGATCTCCTCCATCCCTGGCTTGCAGGGAGCTGTGAACCAGGACTCGGAGACTAGCAGACACCAAGGAGAAACAGGGCAACCAGCTACCTGCCTGGCACGCTCCGATGAGCCGAGGCTTCCTTCCCACTGTACGTCAAGCCCCTCCAGCTTGCATCTCTCCCCAGCCCAACCAGTAGAGATACTCGGAAGTAGCTTTTATGACCCCTTTTGTGCTTTCTGGGTAAGATACTCTGTTATCCCCCAAAAGCCTCAGGAGTTACCAGTGTCGATCTTCTCTTGTTCTCTTTGCACTATTACAAACGGTACTTAGGAAGCATCACACTAGCTTGAAGTTTTAAGAAGTGCCCATATAAGATGTACTGAACTGGTATCTCATCATCACCACCCAGCTCGGTGTTCCTGGATCACATTCTCCACTCCCATAACTCATTCGAACTCAGCAGTTCAGCCAGGAAGTGGTTTTGGGTCCAAAGACACTGAACCAAACACCATCAGACTGAGAAAGAGCACACCCACACTTTCCCATGTGCCCTTGGATATTGAACTAGACAAATTACCTACCTCAGTCTCAGTCAAACAAAGTGCATGACTGTTTATAGCATGCACCATCTCTCTGTCCACCCGAGCATAAGGCACAGAGGACAGTGAGAGGGAGAGGGTGGAAAAGGGCACAGCAAGTCACCAAGGCTGTATCTACACTGCAGTTCCCAGGCTGAGCAGCTCTGGCAGCAAAACCTTCCAGAGAAGCTGAATGGAGCCCTGGGCAATCAGCCTGTACCAGAGTCTGTGCTGTTCACACTGTGGCCAGCTGGTTTAAAGTCACTGCTGAGCACACCCACATGACCTGTGAGACCTTAGACTTGGTGAAAGCCCACAGCAGAGGCAGGAAGGTGCCAAGCTGTACTGCTCACCTGACATTCCACAGGCTGTGCTGTCCTTGGGGGAAAACATGCACCTCCCTCTGCCCTGCACCCTTTGATGAGGAGAAGACCCAAAGATTACCATATTTTATAGTCTAAGATGCTTAAGGACACAAGAGATGACATATCCCAAAGGCAGCAGGGTTAAAAGCAGAGGTTCCCAGCTGCTGGTGTTTGAGACTTGCCCCGGAATATCACCTGATGGAAAGGTGACTTCTGTGGATGGTTGCTCCTCATTTCCTCAGCTCCCCACCTGCTTTCAAAGCAACTGGGAAGACACAAATTTGCAAAACTGCCCAGCACTAGGGTCAATTCTGCTGGCACTGAAGTGTTGAGTCAAACTTCTGGGACTTCAAGCAGATCAGGTTTAGGCAAACACAGAGCACATACAAATCCTACCAAGACTATTTTCCTGCCATTACCTCCCACGTAAGCAATTGCTGGAATTGCCACAGGGAGATTCTGTGATTATGTACAGAAAGGGCATCAATCAGGCCAACTCTCTATTCAGCTGCCTCCCATCCACTGAAAGAAGTCTGGGAACGTTTGATCTAGAAGTTAGAGCACAGGATCGAGGGATGGATGCTCAAGCACCACTCCCTGCTCTGCCAAAGGCTCATGAACACCTGAAAATTATTCATGTAACTTTTCCTGTGACTTGATTTCCCCTTTGCTTGAAAAGGGCAATTAATGCTCCTTCACCTTGCATAAAGTCTGAACTTTTGCTGATCATTACAAGAGGATTAAGGGCACTAGACCTGAATTAAATGGCATCATGGCTGCCAGAGTGTGTGCTCATGTTCCACTATAACACTTTCCAACACAGGATCCTTAAATTTTCTCTAAACCTTCATCAACTCAGCACATCAGTCTACACAGTCATGAGCAGGAGGTGGGAGAAAGCTGAAAGGGCTGGGTAGTAACAGAAGCACATCTCAGCCCCATAGTCCCAAACTAACTGCCAAATGGCATTCCTGTGCTGGGGGAAGATCTCCTGCATGCGTCAAGGTCCAGCACTCTCTAGAAAAAAGAAGCAAAAATTCTCACCACCACCTGTAGCTGAGAGAGCACTGGGTAGAAGCATTTTATTTAACTTTCAGGGTGTTAGGATAGGTCAGCACTAAGAAAGACAGCAGATTCCTGACACCATTAAAACGGAATTGAAATCTGGGTCTTAATGAAGTCACCAATTCTGGCATCTAGTTCAACAGGGACATGCTTTGTGTGGATAATTCAGGTTGTACCTTTAACATGAATCTGAGAGGCTCTCCAGGGTTTAGCTTGACCAGCTAATACATATCAAAATAAATTTTAACCTTTTTTACACAAGATTTTTCATAAGGGTTAGCAGAAAACTGCTCTATACAAATCCTTTTCTTTCTTAGTTGCAAGAAGACCCAGGAGATGAACTCTGCAGAGACTAGAGAAACAATTTCTGTTTTACAGCATACATGCTTTGACATCTGGTTTAAAACCAGCCCAGATCAAAAGGGACTGTAGGTTACTACTCTGATGGCTGCCCCATGGTCTGTACAAAACAGAGTCACACACCACATCTGTATCCACATCCACCCCCTTTAAACAGGTCAGAGCAGCTGTGTAAGGTGTGTGAAGTATAATCTCAGAGAAAATACAAATCTGTGATGGTACTGATAAAAATTTCCCAGCACAGGCAAGAATATGAAATGGACAGAGCCAGGTATTCAGGCCTGAAGCAGGAAAACCTACAGATGCAGATGAAGTGTAACATGCTTCCTGCACGTCCAGATTCCTTGTTGGAGTAGAACTGGGGCTATCACCCTCAAAAGTGCTTGTCTCCCTAAGTATAATTCAATGACACATTTCCTGATAAAGCCAACTTCCAGGGGATCTGGCTCACAGACAGTCAAGACAACAAAGTCAGCTCTGGGCTGAACACCCTTGCAATGCAGGGATGCACAAAAATCAACTCGTCAGCACGCTCAGCCTTTCAGCAGTTCTGGATTGCTCCCAAGTGGGATGTCTGCTGCACCCCGCCACCCAGCTCTGGGATAAGGCAGCACTCAACTGGAAGAGGAAAGGGCCCCTGAAGAGATGCCTGAGGGATCTGGTGGGCTGGGAACCCGGAAACTGTCTGGGGATGTGGGTGGAGAGATCAGTGCAAAATAGCAGAGCTGTGACACATACACTTTCCATTCATCAAAGTCCAGGGAGAGAAAAAAAGGTTTTTTTTTTTCCCCTGCACACATGGGAGAACTGAGGCACTGAGACCACCTGGGAACTCCACTCCAGGAGCCACACCAGGCCCAGCCCCTCAGTACAGCACAGTTTGACACCCAACACATCCTTCCTATCAACTTTCCTCCAAGAGTGTTATCTCAACTACACAGGCGGGGAACTGAGGCACAAATAGGGTAAGAGATTTGTTTTAGATCAACACAAAACTTGGCATAGTAGAGAGCTGAGACAAATCTTAGATCTCCTGAGCCCCAAGATAATGCCTTAAGAGCCTCTGTTCATCAGAAAAGACTCCTGTGATTCAACTAGCTCATTATTGCACCCCAAGAGCTGAAGGAAGATCTCAGCTCTGGCTTCTCTAATCACTAAAAGGAATGATTAGACTAGTTTCAGACCAGTTCTGAAAGCTGTCAATGATATGATCCTGTTATGGGCAGGAGGATCATGGAAATGTTGGATAAACCCCACAGGGATTCTCCAACCACAGATCCACAATGTGGACAGGAAAGTGAGGGACAGAGAGGTAATGTCCTTGGCTCCAGAGCCCAGGGACCGTTTGTGCATCTGCTGCTCAAGCTCATGACAGACGTGATCACAGACAGAACAGAAACAGTCAGGACCAGGGCTTTCTCTCTTGTGCCGTGGAGGTGGTCAGTCAGTCTGAGGACTTCCAAAAGGCATCATTCTGTGATCATTGACACCCCTCATCCAGAACTAGAAGATTCCTTAAGTCCATCTGTATGGCCCTCACTGCCCCTGCTACCAGCAAAGGTGGTGGGAAGTGCAGCATTGTGGTGGGGGCAAAAGATACTGTGGCAGTCACACTGGAAAAGAAACAAGCAAGGGATGGTAAACAACCCCCTCCCATCCCCAATCCCAGTACTTTGAAGATCCGTGTGTTTTGAATTTAATTTTGATTTTCTCGACTTCAGCAGATTAAAGTTGAAATAACCTACAAATTACTTAATGTGTTGTAAATCTTCTGAAATTAAGGCCTAATGGGTAACACATGTCGGCAAGTAGGAGACACAGAGGGGAAGCTGGGTTTCTCACCAGCTCAAGGAATGCTATGAGGATCTGAGCCAAAGGAGAGGAGGCTGGGGCAGGGGATGTGGAGTCGCACCCATCAGCCTCCCAAGTGCCCACCTTACCTTTGGGTCGGAGCTAAGAAGCCACCCCTGATCCATGCCATCCACACCTCCTGGCAAGGGGACAACAACCAGAGGGGCTGCGCTGGGAGGCCGCTGAAGGAACCGGGTGGCAGGATGCTTGGGGGCCAGCAAGAGGCACAGACACCACAGAAAACCCACTTAAACACCTCATTTCCCACTTGCCTTCCCTGTTCAGCCCTTCTGTGTCCCCTATCCAGCTCACAGAGCCTCACTGCCAAACAAAATGCCCCTTCACACCAAACCGTGCCCGTGGGGACCTTGGGAACAGCTCCGCTATCTTCCACATGGGATGCCTTGGCATGCGGGTCTCTGCAGAGCCAAGAGCTGTCCCTCTTCCTCAGGGCCTGTCCTCTCCATGCACCTGTCTCACCGGTCCCTGTGCCGGGCAGCCTCAGCTCCTCTCCCACACAAGCCGCCAGCTCTCCTGCTGCTCCTGCCTGCTTGGGTTCCCCCTCCCCTCCCTCCTCTTCAGCAGATTTCTCTCAAGTGCGCTGCCATATGGTTCCAGTTAAGCCCCATATTTTTTCTTGTCGATTGAAAAGACACACTTTCCTCTGTGCCAGACAGTTTACAGATTGCTCCGTTGGCTCAATTTCTTATTGGATTTCTCAAAAAACCTGACATTTTAAATTAATTTACAGCCACAACAAAAAGAGTTCAGAATTTTAATGGTGTTGTAAGTAATTTTTAGGTAATCCGCTCCAGATTTTGATATTAACCTTTGAATCGAAGTTCAGGCAGCTACTATGTTACAGCACTTCAGCTGGCCTGGGTTTTGGGGAGGGGGCAGTGGGTTGCAGGGGAGGAGATAATTTACTGCATGGCAGCATGGGAGCCGAGTGCATGGGAAAGCACATGGCAGCCTGTGCACAAGGGAGGCAGCCCGGGTGTATGTCAGCAGTGGCGTGTGTGCCAGTGACATGTGAGTGCAGATGTGCACAGGCGTGTGCCTTCCCAAAATGTGTGCCAAGGATGGTAAGCGCGTGTGGGAGCTGCTGGAGGACAGGGAGCACCCGGGCCCACGGGCAGGCCGCGGGCACACACCTCCGCACGGGCGTCAGCACGCGCAGGCAGGTGCGTGGGGAGCCGAACCTGTGGCTCAGTGCTCCGAAGCTGGGAGAATCTGCTCAGAGGAAGGCGGGCGAAGGGAAGCGGGAGCGGAGGCGGGTTGGAGGCAGGTGCTGGCACCTCAGCACCAGCACAGATGAGCGCAGTGGCACGTGCAGGTGTGCCTGCAGCCAATACCCACCCCGGCAGCCAGGGCCTCCCACACCTCTGTGTACATACACATCGCCCAGGTGTAGAGCACAGACCTGGCTCTGCCACTTCCTCATCCCTCCTCTGCCAGGGCCACATCCAGCACGGCACCCCACAAGGGTGAGGAGCAGGGCCAGCTACCGCCGTTTCCTGGCCTTGAACATCTGCTCAGGGCAGGATGTGAGTGTGGTTCTCTCCTTCCCTTCTCAATGTCAGCCCCATGAGGTGTTTGCTCACTGGGGCCACCCTCAAAGTTTAAAGCCCAAAGGTAAGGGACGCCTGCCAAGTGCAGCATGAAAGGGGCAGCAGCTTGAGGAGCTCTGCATGGAATAGTGAGGTGTCTCTGAAGGAAAGCAACTCACTTGGGATTAGAAACAACACAAGAAAAAAGCCACAGATACTGAAAATGCCCAGGAGAGGAGAGAGGGAAGAAAAGAAAAAAGCAGAAGGAATGAGAGAGGACAACTAAGGGTGACAGGAATGAAAGACGGAAATTAAGTGGCAAACAACAGCAACAAAAGAAAGAAAAAGCAAATGAGAGAGCAGATGACTGAGAGAACAAATTGAGGAAGAAGGGAAGGAAATTAACAAATAATTAAGAACAAATGAATGAGAGAACTGAGACAGAGTGACAAAGATGCAAAGCAACAAAGTGAAGGAGCCGGCATCTCTCCTCCCTGCTCCAGCCAACAGTTACTGTGCCTGTAACTGGAGTGCCAACAAACAGGATTTGCACAGGGCCTAGCAGCTTGTTGCTTGCCTTCGTGAGCCCCCTCACATCCCGGCTTCAGCAGCAGCCAAGGGACCCGGCCACCTGTGGAGCAACACACCCCTGGCACCTCCTCCAGCCGCTGGATGGGGCACCTCCATCCTCAGCATCTCCCCAGCCACACTGAAAGTGCCAGGGTTAGCAAAACGCCTGGCATGCCCCTGGCCTGCCGCCACAGACCCTCACATTCCATTTCCCTCTATCATTTGCTCTGCCTGGAAATCCCTTTTCACTTCCCAGCTGCATATGGGCAGCAAAGCTGCTGTGCCACCCTGAGCTGTGTTACCACCATGCAATTGCCAAACCAACCGAGACAAAAGGGGAAGGGGGGGCCTGAGTACAGAGCTGCCAACATTTTACTAAGCTCTGGCACAGAGCAGACGGTGGCTGGATATGGTGCCAACTTACTACAAGAGTGGATTTTTAACATTCCTCCCCTCCAGGAGTCACTCAAGGCAGCCAGGGAACCTCAAGTAGAGAGATGTGACGACAACAACGGCAGCCTGAGATCTGCTCTCTTAGAAACCCTGCCAGGGGACAGCAGTGACAGCAAGTACCACCTTCTGGAGCACAGGCCATGGCTATCTGCACAGGTGGGAGCAGTCCAGCCAAGACTGGCTGCCTGCACTGCCCAGTTATGGGCTCTGGGCTAAGTCTAGGACAGTGGCTCACAAGACTCATGAAGTGTTCAGGAGGTACAAGAAAAGCCAACAAAGTCATAAAAACAGAGTCTTAACAGCCCAAGAGCACTGAGGTTCTCCAAAGGCCAGAAGAGAAGGGATGGGAGGAGCAGAGGAGATGCTCCCTTTGCTTGCTCCCAGTGGCAGCTGGAGCCTACACCATGGCGGGGGGTCCATCCTGCTTCCCTAACCATATGCCACAAAAGTGTGACTTACAGCTCCCTTGCTAAGCACATCTGTCTCTTTCCAGCTGTGCCACCTCCTTCATTCATGCAAGAACCTGTGGGATTCATGCACCCTCTTGCAAACCTCGGAGTTTAAAGAAGTGCCAAGTCACTTCCTGGTCTTACATCCTGCAAGACACAACAGTGGTTGGTACTGCTGATCAGACCTGGCATGGAGCCACTTGCAAGGACAGTGTGCCATGTTCTGATCCACCTGGCACAGCGCCATGGGCAGAGGGACTCAGATGCTCCTCGGCAACACGCCATGCTTGTGGGGGACTCAGATGCCCCCCTGGCGCTGTGCCAAACTGGAGGGGAGCTTTGGATGCCCCCTTTGGCATGATGCCGGGTGCTGAGGGATTCTCCCTATGGCACTCCGCCAGCAGAAACAGGGACCTTGGAGCCTGGGTCCAAGCTCAGGGAAGTTCTGGGATGGAGGACTGGATGTCTTCTGTTCCTGTGCCAGCTCTGCACGGTGAAGGCGTCTGCATTTCACTAATGTAGGAAGCATCTGAGCAGGCTGATGGGTCTTGGTGACAGGGATCCCTGAGAGCTCCCTGCTCAGGGCTCCTCCAGAGCAGGGCTGCCCTGCCACTCAGAGCACCCCTTGGCAGGCTGCCTCACCAGTGATTGACTGGGGAAAGTTGCTATGACGACCCTGGTTTGAAAAAACTCTCAGTAGTTGCCAACTATTTGTGTTGTTGTTTTACAACTGTGGCCAGTGTCACATGAGCGGGAGCCAGCTGGGGGCCTGGGGACACAAAAGCAAATGGCTTTTTAATGGAGTGTCCTGCCAGCGCTTGAAGACTCAATAAAGAGGAGCTGGCGAGACCCCTTCATGCGGAAGGCCCCGCGCACGGGGCCAGGGCCTCTTTGTAGAGCCGCGGCCAGGGTGGGAAAGTTTGGAGAAATCAGAAGAAAAGCCTCCCCCTGCAGCCCTGGGCTCACAGCGCTGTCTCCCTGGGGATGGATCCGTCCCCAGCTGGCCTGGATGTTTCAATGGAGCTCACTCTGGGCACTTGTCTCGCTCAGAGCTGGTGCTGCCCAGTGGAGCAGGATGGCAGCATCTGGGGGGGATGCAGGAAGGTGCGGGAGGAGACACAAAGAGTTTTCCTCTTTGGAGCAGGAGGAACACAACTCAAAGAGCTGGAAGGGAAAAAACAGAGAAGAAGGAAGAGGTGGATATCCCCACACCTCCCAGGAGCTGCCCCTGCTGACAGCCAGACTCTGACTGGGGCTGTGCCGAATCCAGAAGATAAACGAACCTCCAAAGCCAGCAGGTTTGGGCTCGGGAGCAGATGCCCCTCTCAATTGGAAGAGCCTAGGAGCAGTTCTAGGGGGCAAGCTGGGAGCACGATGAACCAGCAGCAAAGACCAAAGACATGTTCAGAAGCAAAGGGCACTTGGGGGCACAGAAAGTCCTGAACTTAAAAGTAAGGGGAAGGACAAGCCAGGGGCACGGGGGCTCAAAGAATACTCTTCCCAACGCCATGCAATTCTCACAGACCTCTTTGACTCCAGGGCCTTTTCTTACAGAAGCTATAATTATATTACAGAGTTCCTGTGTAAGCTACTGAGCTTTATTAATTAATCCTGCTTGGTCTCACCCAAACCAGAGCCTTGGCCTCGTGCAGAGATGTGGAATTTTCCAGGAAAACTCGAAAATCGTCATCAAGGGGAAGAAAATGTTTACACTCAGCCTTTTAAGGGTAAGACGGAGAAAGGGCTCATTTCTCTGATTCAGCTGTGAGGTGGGAAGAGGCAGTAAACGCACAGTACAGATCTGGGGTGTCCCTCACCAGAGCTGTCCAGAATTAGCATGGCATTTTCCCAGAGAACACCCTGAACATGGAAATTTGGTTTGGGGACTCCTAACTGCAGACTTCAGTATGGATAAAGAGAGGCTTAAAAACACACCTAAGTTGTAAAATCTCTCTGAGCTCTCAATTAAGCTTTCTCAGTCCAGACTTCAACCCTTGGAGCCAGCAGAACAGAGGCAAGGAGGGTCCCATTAGCTTTTGGATAGTCTGAAACAAGCAGATTCCTCAAATGACATGGGAGCAGACATCAAACAAGGCAGAAGTCACCAGACAGAGATGGAAGCAGCTGAAACGCAACCTCTCTAAAGGGGTTTTGCGTAGGGATATGAGACTCTGCTTGAATCCCTGGAGAATTCCATAGATTATAAAATATGTTACTTAATGTCATGGCATATAATGGGGAATTCATGCCATCAGGCTGACTCACCTTTCCCAACTCTCATCAGGCCACAACAGAGAGGAGGGAACAGTACTGCCTGCAGCCTGTGCATACCCTCTCACTCCTTTCCCAGGCATTTGTACTTGGAGAAGGTACCTGCCTGCCTAAAAGCTGGTCTTGGAGGACAGGCACAGACACTCCTCACCATGATATAAGCTACAGCTGCAAAACAAGAGGCCAGAATCTTGTTACAAGGATCACACAGAAACGTTTGGCTTCAAAAGGCAGTGTTAGTTTTTTCTGCAGTGGCCAGGATGAATAAAAAGCTCACCTGATGAAAGCATTTAACTTCAGAGCTCAGGGAATCACCCTCCTTCCTCCTCCACACTGGAAACTCCCCGTGCACCAAAGATTTAGCACCTCACCATGCTCTGCTCATGGAAGGGTTGTGCATATCCCTGTAACTGTCACCGAATCCTTCAGAAACACATTCAAAGGTGCCCACCTACACTTCTGCACATACAGCAGTGGCACTTGGGCATTTACACCTGCACACAGGCACATTTTCCTACCTGCTCATGACTTGTATCAATCATGCTGATGAAACTCTACAACTTAAGAAATGGCAGCAAAGCAGCAAAACACAAACAAACTCTCAAATGGAGACATCCCTCCTTAGCACACTCTACCCACCCACAGTGGCTGGAATCCTGAGCGTGTCTAGTTCTGTCCCAGCTTAATCTCTTGCCCTAAATTAGGTAAACTCACTCCATCCAAGAGCCACTGGCTTCTACTTCCATCCTGAAAAAGTAAAGGTGAGTCAGTGATCGACAAAATAAATTAAAACAGAGAAAAAGGCACTAATTGGTGAGCACCTGCCTGCAAGGAATGGGAAAAATACCCCCTGAAAAAAAAAATCCTCTAGGAAAACAAAATGCACCAACATCTTTTTATTTTGTTTTTTTTCGGTAATTATACTAAAGATGAAAAACTCATAATAAACATCTCCCAGTCCCCACCTGCTAACAGTAATTATAATAGACTCAACAATAAATGGTAAAGCAGAGCAGTGCTGCATCTCGGGAATTCTCTAGGGTATGTGGATTAGCTCGGAAAGCCTGAATGATTAAAATACACTAATTAAAATTTTGTGTTCCTTGGTAACTCGTCTGCCTGGGCCCCTGGTGTTGGCAAAATGGGAATTAACGTGACAAAAGCAACACAGAGGGTTTTTGTTTTAAATAAAGAAGGGGGGGAGATCTATATAAACAAGTTCTCTCTGCACACACACACACACAGATTCAGAGGGACACAAACTTAGGAAAGGACTGAGGCGTCTTGCTAGTGTTTAGGATGAAAGCAGCAGTGAAAGCCTTCCCTCATTGCCTAGTTTGTCCCCAAACCATCAAGGAGGAAAGCCTGGGAGAGAGGAAGGGAGAAGACAGAAAGCGCTGGCTTAAGACACACAGGGTCATGCGTGACCAGGAGCCCGGCTCTTTTAAAACAATTAGAAAAATAAACACATGAAGAGGTGGAGAGGCTCGCGCAGGGAAACCCCAGCACAGGACACTCTTCCGCTCCGTCTCCCTCACGCACATTCCTTCATGGTCTTGTCTGCCCTGCTCTTTACCAAAGAAAACAGGACTTTGGGATAACACACGAGAGCTTCTACCCCACTGCAGATACACAAAAGAAATTGAACACTTTTGGGTTGCCCTTAGCAACCTAATTGCATCAGTACATTGCACACAGGAGCCAAAGTAACTGAATTTTGATGAAAAGACGGCGGTAATTTACGGCATCACGAAATTAGTTGTCATAGCGACGGGTTAATTACATCTCAAATTAACAATGCAAGTGTGGTGAAATTAAATATAAATCATATTTTCTGCATAAATTATAGGGGTTGATTAGACCGGGGCTCAGGGAGAGGGAAAGGTTGAGCCGCCATGGGCCTACGCAGCTTTCTGAGCCGACGAGAGAGTCTCCTGGAAACACTGTGAGGAAGACAGAGTAGGGGGGAATAAGAAAGTGTCAAAGAAAAAAACGCACTGCCTTGATGCTCATCTTCTGTGGGGTTTTCTTTGGCTTTTTAATTGTCATCTGAACTCTCCCTTAGTTTCCCCTCATGGCTTCTGGAGGAAGTGGGGAGTGGAGCCAGGCCCATGCGCTGTGAGGAGCTGCAGCTCCCGGCCCACCCCGGCACCACGGCTTGGAGCTGGGGGAAATCAAGCTGTGCGTGGGCTGCCTGCCGCCTGCCCTCAACACCTCCCTGCCTTCTCCACAGGACAAATGAGGGGCTGGCTCTCACCAGCACTGCTTGGGAACTTTGTGCCCAGCAAAGAAGCCTTGAGGCCAGCCCAGCCCCCTTGGTGCAGGTCACCACATGCCATCTTACACCTCTGGAGTCGCACTGCAGCTGCCCGGGCTCTTAACACATCCCTAACCTCTAATTTCTTGCCTGGTTCACAGCAACAACATGAAATGTGGTCTGCCAAACTGAGGAAACCCTTTCCTGGCAGAGTTTCTGCCTGGAGGAGTGGTACAGCCTGACCTGACACTGGACAAGCGGGGGAAGGCAATCTCTGATGCATTCTCACCTGCAGTTTCTGTTCGGAGCACGTCCCGAAAAGCAGGTCAAACCAAGTGCTGAAATCAGAGGCTAAAGGGAGTAAGAGAACGCATGTGACACTGCTAAGAAATCACAGCAGGTAAAGGAGAGCTCTAGTGCCCAGCTGCAGTTCAGACATCCCAAATCAGCAGGGCAAAGCCCCCTTGTGCCCGGACGTGGGTCCCATGCCCTGCCAGTATGGGACTCTGGTGCAGGTGGGAGGGAACAGCTCTGCTCCGGGGCAGCAGGACGGGTACGGCAGAGACTGCAACACAGCTGGGAGTCAGTCACCAGCTGCACCACTGAGGAGCTGTGTGGTTGCTCTATTAAACTCTTGGTGACCCTCGGCGAGTGTGGAGCATTGCCACTCACAGTGGGACACAGCTAACAACAAACAGCAGCTACAGAAAGGGTGGCTAAAAATACCCGTGCCGCCCATGCCCCGTGAGTCCCAGCAGCCCTGGGAGCTGGGTGCCTGCAGGAGCTCCAGCCACTCCTCCCGCAGATGGTCTCCTCTTGGCTTCCAGGGGCTCACAGGTGATGGTCACAGTCCATTGCAGGGGGCGTACAACAATCTCGCAGCCTGGTTGCCAACCAGCCCTGCCCCAAGCAGGGGATGATGCTCAAGAGCCTGGCATTACTCTTGAGCCCTCACTTCTGCTCTCAGGCTGAGCGATGAGGGGCACCGGGCACCTTTGCACAGAGGCCCAGTGCTGTGCCCAGTCAGCCCCTGAGAGCTGCAGCATAGCACTGGGGAGGAGAGGGGATGTGGTAGGTGTCCACTCCAGGAAAGAGGAGACATATTTGTCAGGAAAGGACACAAGGGAGTCAAACCCTCCAAGCATAGTCCTTTGCTTTCTGCTTCTGTGAGCAGAGTGAGGAAAACCTTAAGAGAAAGTCTGCAAAACGCAGACAGGATATAACTGCAGCACAGGCGGATGAGGATTAACACCAGGAGGAGCCAGGTGAGCTGCTCTCCCAGCTCCATGAGCCAACAAGGGCTCCCAGAGCCCTGCAGGACTTGCTGCAGTCCCCAGTACAAAGGGAGATTCCCATGTTTAACTCCTCAGACATCTACTGTCTCTGAAGAAAATGCATCCAGGAACCTTTCTCACTGTGTCACTCTTGCAGAATTCGGTGACAAAGCTCCCACAGGCTACTCCCAGCCCAAAACCTCACGCTGCAGGTTTGTCTGCCCATCCCAGTCCTGCTAACTTCGCCTGTAACAACCCTCCTGCAGCCACCACCAGAGGAGTGACTGGAGGTATTAAGTCTCTTTGGTGACTTCCCTAAAACAACAGTTCTCTTTCACTTTAAAAATGTTTTTCACTTAGCCTGCGTCTGCCCTGACTTCTTTACCCTTACACAGGCCATCTGCTCATGGTGAAACACTACTCTGCCACCTCCCAAGTACCCTCTCAGTTTCCAGCTCCTCACCTGCACTGCCACACTGCCTTGCCTTCTGCCCATAACACCTCACAGGCAGCACTCAGACAAAATACTGAGATCCTCACTAAATCCTGCCACATTTCATCCAGGCCTGTAAAAGGAATTTCTCATGTAGGGGAATTTGGGGTTTGGGTTTTTTTTTTTCTAGAGGGGAAGGAGGGAGAGCATATGAAAGAAGGGAAGGAAAAAGCCTAAAAGTAAAAAGCCCCTCTGGTCCTGGCAGCCAGCGTGATCGATGGTGGTGAATTTGCATGTACATTTCATTAATTTTTCAGCATGCATTTTATTTATCTATGCGCCATACATCTGCTGAAGTTTATATACTTGATAATATATAAATATAGACACACAGCAATCAATACGACATCCGCTTCGCAGAAGCTTCCATTAGGCGCACACCACCCCCCTCCCCGCTCTTTCCCTTCCTCATTTCCACAACCTGCTGCCTGGGCACCTTGTGCTGTTCAGTCAGTTTCCGATTTTCATTAGCGGTGGAGCGCCAGCTCCCCCGGCCCCCAGCCCTCACTGTGCCAATCCCATTCACATCCGTGCAGGCCAGGGAACTGCACCCGTGGCCAGCAGGCACCTGCCCTGTCGTGGGGAGCCTCTCCTGCTCACCCTCTCCTTACTCCTGAGTCTCAAGTGCTGGGATGCTGGGGCTGCCTCGAGCCTAAGGGACACCTCAGAGTGCTCACAGCCATCCCCATCTTTCCAGCCATTGAGTGGGATTGTCTCACTTTGATTGCAAAGGGAGCAGCAGTGGGGACAGCACAGAACCTCGCCTGGGTCCCAGACACTCCTGGGTACTCTCTCACTGACTTCTCGTTCCCTTCCCCAGCTAAGCCAAAGCCAAGGCCTGAATGTCAGCATTGGGCACCAGCACAGACCAAACACACTTGATCCTTTGGCCACCCATTTTCCCCACTCCAGTTTAACTCCATCATCCCACTGTCTTCACTGTGTTGCATGTGATATGTGTGTGTATGTGGGTGGGAGAGAGGGAGAGCACATCCAGACAATTCCCTGGAAGGAAACTCTCCAAGGAGGAGAGCTCTGCCCCCAGAGCCCTCTGAGCCAAACAGGGCACCCTGGCATGCTGCTGCCCAGTTGAATTACCTCCTGTGACATGGCCTAGAAGCTTATTAAGTGGCTTTGTAGCCAGGATCAAACTGCAGCTGCTAAGAACAGCCTGGGTCAGTGTAAACTGTGGCCTGAATTCCCATTTTTATCTCAGTTGACTGTCTTAATTTCTCCTCAAAGGTTGGGAATTTGATGTGAACATCCAATCTGTCCCCACTGTATCTTTGTCTTGGGAAAAGCTCTTCTATGCTCAGTTTCTGACCTGTCACACACCTTGGGCCCGTCACTCTTCATGGAATGTTTCTAGTCCCCCTTTCCATCCCAGTTTTCAACTCCATAGGAAAGAGTGTTTCTCATTATTGATTTATCTGTCTTCACTACAGTTTTTATCTCAAATTGGCTGGTCCATCTATAGCACAGCTTACAAACATTTGCAGTCTGGAACAAAACACTTGGGAGCCACTCAAACTACTTTTTGTAACAGCCAGGCAGCACATCATGTAAGACAAAAACTGTAGTGTGGAAGTGCCTTGCATCACAAGGAAACACAACTGGGAAATTTATTTTAAAAGAGTAATTGTTCCTATTATTATTATAACTGACTACAAGCAAATCAGTGCAAAGTCTGAGGAAGTTTATAAAAGCTTTCTGCCTGATTTAGGCTGGGAAAAGAGATCTTTTCACAGGAAAGAATGTATGGGAAGGTGTGTGAAAGCAGAGCAAAGAAATTAAAGCCCAAGTGGCAGATTTCCAGGGAACAGGTCTGAATTAGGAGTGCATCTTTCCTTTCTGACTAAGGAGCCACACAACCTCTTTAACAACTCACTGGACCTGCATGCCCAAACCTTCACTCTCCCAAATCCCAGACTGGCACACTGCTCTCCTCAAGCAGGTCACTGGCCCATGTTAAGATACAAGTGGAGGGTTTGGCAGCAGCCCCTGCCCTGTGCAGAGGCTGCAGCTGCCTCACCGCAGCCTGTCCTTGGCACTCAGAGATGGCCACAGGCACCCAAACCTCAGCTTCTCCACCACGAACCCCTTGCTTGTATCCCAACAGCCTTCCTTCCTGGCTGCATCCCACTCCACAGGGCAAACACCATCCAGCTACTGGTCAAGAGGAGGTTTGCAAACGGGAGAGAGACTGAAAATAAATAAAAGGATGCCTGTGCCTTTAAAAGAATTTTCATTTATAGGCTCTTCTCCTCTTCCACCATTTCAGTGATCTATATGCAAATATGCTAATGAATGCAAATTAAGACACCACTTTTAGTCCCAATTTAATAGAAAGCATTAAAATACCTTTTTTTTTTTTCCCCCAAAAACTCCATATGCATGAAGGAAAGGCTTTTTTAAATTTATTTTATTTATTTTTTAATTTTTAAACTTTTTGTTTAAGTCACATCCAGCAGCAAACATACCATCAAAGTGCTGGAGACAAGGAGGGGAAATGTGACTGACATTTCCAGGTGCCAATTACTAAGATCTTGTTCTTCTGGGAAGACTGTGAATTAATTTCTTCTGTTTTTTAAAAGAAGCTATTAAAACTGATGGTTCAGCTATGCTGTTCTCACTCTCAGTCTCCCCCACACCTCAGTATAAGCCCAGTGTGGAAGGAAGCCCGTCACATCCATGAAGATGCTATACTGTGTGTTAGGTTACACTCACTTTTTGGAGGGGCAGGTGCAGAAAAGCACACACACACATCATCCTGGGAGCAATGCACACACATCCTGGCTCTGCGGGAGGGAGGCATCCTGACCGCGAGCTGTAACTAAAGCCTGGTACTTGGAGGGGCTGCAATAGCACTAAAAACTGACACAATTGCCACAGGATGTCCCAGCCTCCCATTCCCAGAGAAGCCTCCCATCCCAACATCAGCCTTTCCAGCCTATTCAAAATCTGCTTAGCTTAGTTCAATGAACAAAAACCTCCAAAACCCAACAGATGCAATGCTAGATTATGTTAGTAATGCTGTGAAAGTCTACGGAAAATAAACTATGACTCATCTTTTTAAAAGTATTTTAAATAAAAATCTTTCCACTCAAGAAAAAATCACAGTTTTTACTGAAACTTTTTGAGATGAAAAACGTAAATGAAGGAACAGTCAAACTTTTCACAAATCCAAAGTAATTCTGTATAGTTGTTCAGGTACAGAAAGAAACACCATTTTCCTTTGAGTATTTAATCTGGTTGCTTTCTAAAGGAAAACTTTCTGCTTCTACCCCCTTGTCACCTACCACTGTCATTTCATTTTATTTTAAAATCTAACACTCAAAACTGTGTAAAATCTGAATGGTTGCCCCCATTTAACTCAAAGCAACTTTACACATATTTATACATACATTTTAATTGAGAAGCAGGAAATTGCTCTTCACCCAGCCGTACCTGCTGCATGGCCCCTTGCCCCAGCACTGCGCATCCAGTGCCACAAGGCCTAAGCAGAGAACAAAAGTAGACAGACTCCACTCTGCTGACTGGGGTTTATTTGTGGTAATTTTACCTCCTTCACAAGGCAATGGGCCAGACTCCTTTTGCAGCAACACTAGAGTAAATCAAGATCAAAGACTCCCCCCAGGATAATGGTACTGTTACTTAGGGATTTACACAGCTTGGGCATGGATGAGAATGCCATCCCTGCAGAGAGCGTCAGGCCCTACCCTACATCTCCTTGCTGAACGCCCTTCAAAATGCCTAGAGCACGGCACTTCCAAGTGAAAACTGTGTTAACAATGATCAATAGGCAGAACAGGCAACTGGCTGCATGACAACACTTCTTCCTGGATGAGACCAGGGAAAATCATTCCGTCCGCTTCAGCACTCCCTGTGCCAGCTGAATGCCTATGCTACCAACAGGGGCCACCCTGCTGCCAGCTCCGCTCCCATGCCAAGGTGGCTGCTCACCTGGTGGCACAAGTAGAAGGTATTTCCTTATCTAACCTGGATGGCAACAAGGCAACCAGGGACACATTGGCTCCAGGAGCCAGAGCGAAGCAGCTGACAATCTGCCTTGCACAGAGCCAGATGCAGTGACGCTGGACGCACCTTGGGCTGGGGGTGCCAATCTTTGGCGTATCTCCAGCTCTCTGCCCACCTTCGGTGTTTGCCCAGGGCCTCTGGCAAGGGGCTCTTTGACGGGGGTCTGCCCCAGAGCTGTCACCCAGTCCCTGTGGCACAGCCTGGGCAACGGGATGTGGCTGCTTTGCCCAGGGACAGCAATCACCCTCTTGACTTAGAGTTTGCTGCATTTCTCCTCCTCAAAAAGTGCACTGCAGGTAACATGAAAGCACAAAGTGCATAAATAGGCTCCTCTGACATGACTGGGCACATCTCTCAATGTTTATGGCAGAGAACAGATATTTAGATATTTACAGGGAATATCTTTTGTCAGTGCCAAACCCTAGGTTTTGCTGTCAGAAAAAACAAACACAAGCACCGAAACTTGCCTTCAAATGGAAATCTGCACAGGAGAAAGTGATTTCCCCATCAAACCAGTTTTATTAGATCAGTTTTATTAGATCTAAATATCTAATTATTTGTACCAAGTGCTGGGTTACCAAATATTTTACATGCAACTTTTAGATCATGTGTAGGAGTCTTTATAGAAAAAGACTTATGTATCTACATATATATGATGAACCTAATTTGAATGTCATCTGAAATTTTTTTCCTTTTTCTGATTTTTCCTGGGTTTTTTAAAATAAAGATTAAAAAAAGAAAAAAAAAGAAGAATAAAGTCTCTCTCAGTTAGTAGGAATTTTCCTGGCCCTGAACACCTCCCATTCCAGTAATGTTATTAATGAGACATTTGCACCTCTGAATATTCCAGCAGGCTCTTTTCCTTGATCGCTTTTCTAACATATTTTCAGTGTTGTTCTTGTAATTTTGTAAATGCACAGTCATGAAAAACACATTCCAAACACACTCAAGACTCACCAAAGCCCATTTCTCCAAAGACCAGAATTAATGAAATCAGCAAACATCACAAACACTACATACAAAACTCATAGTAATACACAGAACATGTATCCTAAAACACACAAAATCCTTATGACTCAAGCCCAAACTCCTCCACCGGCCTCACACAAGGAAAACGTACACAAATCTACATGCATACTATCTACACACTATAGAGGTATGTGCCCACACAACAAACACTAAGCCAGAATAAAAGCACACAAAAACAGCTTGATAAACACACACATCTCATCCATACATACATTACCTACCCAAACCACAAAAAACAGAGCCTAAATATAAACTCCTCCCCAACAATACACAAACATCCCCCAAAAACACACCACGCACACCCAACGCCTGCCAAGTATACACAAATACACACAGCAAATACCTTCTTCAAACTCATCAGAGACAGCCCACTAACTACAGAAAAAAGGACCTCAATGTGTATATTTCAAGGTTCAACACCTTATGTCAGCTCTTCCTTTCTAAAGAGCGGGGAAAATGAGACAGATAGACAGACAGACAGAGGGGAAGGAGAGAGTGGGCAGGAGGTGATAGGGAGTAGGAAAATGGAAGCTGCCTTGTGGGGAAGGATATGGATCAGGCTGTCATCTGGAGACCCATCTTCATCCAGAATTAATGCACTAAAGTTCTTTGGTTTTTACTCTAAATGGTTTTAAAGAGACAGCAAAAGCTGTGCCTTGGCTGCCAGGCACATGGGTACCCCAGCTGGCTCAAGCACTTGGGAACAGAAAAGGCAGCAGGTCCAGCATTTTGGGGCTAAGCTGGAGAACCTAAGTTGGAAGGAGGGATGTTATTTTTAAGACTGCTACAACATGTTCTAAAAAGTTTAACCTGTAACCTCACTCAAGAGTGCTCAACAGGGAGCAGGATGAGAGGGAGGCATAGAATTACATCACTGCCAGCAGCTCTGTCCTAGTGCTGTGGGAGAGGGATCAGCACTGGGATCCCTGCTCTGACCCGTGGTAAGGCACTGGCTCTGCAGAGCAGCTGGAGAGAGCTGCAGAACACTGCAGGGAGAGCCGGCACAGCAGGTCCCCATCCTGCTCAGTTCTGCCATGGAGCAGGGATCAGACAGGAAGTCTCTGAGGCACTGGAGCGAGCAGGCGGAGAGGAAGATGCTGTGGGGAGAGCAAAACCTGTCACCACTTCGGAGGGGCACGCTGTGGCAGCCTGAGCCTGGCGGAAAGGCCGGCGGCACCACGGGCTATTGTTGGGAGTTGCCTTGGGAATAACTCCTGAGGCCAGCCAGGGGACGCCTCACACGGACACAGGGAAGAGCAACCCTCACATCCCCTGCACCCCTCAAACCACACACTGTCCTCAGGACAGAGCTCTGGAGGAATGGTGTGAGCTGCATGCTGGCCCCCCTTACCGCCTCCCTCAAGGGAATCAATACATCCTTACCTCAAACTCCCATATCCCGGGGGGATGCTATGGTTGGGGCGGGGGAGGAAGAACTGAGAGCAAACAACAGCAACAGGAACAGAGTTGAGCCATTTCAATTATTCATATGCCAGATGGATTCTTTTCCTGCCCTTTTTTTCCCTTTTGCTACCAAAAAAAAAAAAAAAAAAAAAAGGAGGGGGGGAGGAGGGCACTTATGTTTGGGGAGTGACAGGAGGAAAACATATTTTCCCCAAAACAAAGTGCAGAAAAGAGAGGGGAAAGCCCCAGCATACCCATCTCTGTGTGAGGAGACCACAGGGAGTGCAAATTTCCACTCATGGGGGAACTCACAAATGACTGATCTTTTATTTTATTCACACAGAGCAAAAGAGAAGGAGAAAGTGCACCAAAAAAATAAAGAGAGAGAGAGAGAGAGAGAGGGATGGTGACACAGAGAGAAAGGGACGAGGAATGAGAGAAAGAGAGACAGCAGAGAGAGGGAGGGGGGCAGGCAGAAGAGGGCTTTGACCTTCTGTGAAGGATATAAAAAATCCAGCAGCCTCAGGGGACACCCAACTATCTAGCATATTGCTGTTAAAATGTCTGCAAAATTTAATACACTTGGCATGCCATCTAATCAGTCCTTGGAAACCACGGTTTCTCTCCCTCCTGCACTCCAACTGTGTCAGACCTCCAGCATTTGGGCATGAGGCTGGGTATTTTCTATAGATGACAGAAAGTTTGGTGTATGCACACAAGGTAGGTTGGAGGCTTTAATTAGTGTTTCATTTGCCTTTTTTTTTCCTTTCGTTGAGCCAAACATTTTCCCTTTTAAAACAAAGTTTATACAGATCCCTGCATGCTGCTGGATGTGCAGGGTGAAAGTGCCTGGTGCAGCATGCTGCAGGCACACAACTATGTGTCTGTACACAGACAGGATGGGTGGGAGAGGATGGATGGATGGATGGATGGATGGATGGATGGATGGATGGATGGACGGATGGACGGGAAGCACAGGGGCACACATAACCATGACCCAGCTGATGCCAAGGGGAACATGCATGGGAGAGGATGAATGGATGGATGGATGGATGGATGGATGGATGGATGGATGGATGGACAGATGGGAAGCAGTGGCACACACCCCCCCAGTCTGGCTGGTGCCAAGGCGAGCATGCACAGCAGTGCCGGCACAGCTGCCAGCACTGGCGTGTGTGTGCAGGTGCTGCAGGTGTGCTCCCCCAGCAAGCCAAAGCTCGTGCATGCCTGCCTGGCGTGGGCACACTCACCACAGGGAATGGGCTGGGGGGGCGAGGGAGGGTGAAACCAGCCCGAGGATGGGGTGGCACTTTGGTGCCAACACTCCTTATTGAAAGGGACAGCTGCCTACACCACCGCACAGAAGTAAAGGAAATGGCTCTCAGGGAAAACAACAACAATAAAAAAGCACCAATCCTCAAAACAACAAATATACCCAACACTTGTTACCCTGGCAGGAGCTAAGGGGGTTACAGGCCTCCAAAACAGCTGAGCAAAGAGTTTCCAAGCCGGGTGGGAGAAGGCCCACTTTTCACTGCATGGGCAGGGGGATGGAGAAGCTGGTGCAGAGCAAGGTGCATGATGTGCTTTCAGCTGTGCCAAGACAGTCAGCAAAGAGCTCAAGGTAAGAAAGATCAGGCCCTTCAGGACAGGAGGCTGATGCCTCCAGTTGAGTGTGCAAGTTTATGACCTTGGTCATCCAAAGTGGAATTCCTGGCAGGCGAGGACGGGCATCACCTCTAAGAGCAGAGCATGGGCTCTCAGATAACACAGAGGCACTGCGGATGAGTTCTAGGCCACGTGATTCTGGCATGTGGGCAACCTCCCACCTGGACAGCCCCATGGACCACAAAGGGAACACAGGAGCCCATGGCTCTTCTCAATGTGAGGAAAGGGACAGATGTGCTGGGTAAAGGGCTTAGGTGCCAGGCAAGGAGGGAACTGAGCCCACAGAAACCCTGACACACCAGAGCAGAACAGGCACAGCTGCTTACAGACAGGCTGGTCTTGCAGTTCAAGTTCTTCCCAGCCCATTTGGACTATATCATGGGAAAACCTCTGCACAGAGGGAAGCCTCTGCAACTTGGAACAAGCAGGGCTCCTGGCCCTCTGAAGATGGGGCAAAAAGGGTCCTAGGTCCTCCTTTTCTCTGCAGAACAAGGGGCTTGGTGAGAGTGAAGGTGGAGAAGAAAGCACAGAGGCAGGGGACAGCACTGGGAAGAATTATCAGTGGTGGAAGAAAAGGTGGCGCTGAGCCATGGATGGGATAGGAAAGGGCATGGATTCACAGGGCTACGGAGAAATTTTAAACCAAGACACGGGCCCCAGCTCAATCAAAACTTTGTTCAGTAAAGAAGGTAATTGCTGAGGAACCAAATAAAAGAAACCCCACAGGCTGAGAGCTGCTCAGAGTCTTTAATTAGCCAAAAAATGAAAGTGGTTACAGGAAAATGAGAATGTAAGAGGGGATCCCAAGGGAGTACTTATGCTACTCCCCCTTCTCTCCTTCATCACCAAACAGCCCCATGTAGGGCCATGGTAGCAGCCTCTTTGATAGCAGATTTGGGAAAAGCTTTTGGGGTTGGTTTCTTTTGACTGTCCAGAAGATGAGAGCCCCAGCCAGTCAAACTCAGATTTGAATCAGGCATCAAGTAAGCCCAGGGGTTCCAGAGCCTTCTGTTCAACCCCGCACCAGTGCCTGTCCCTATTTGCATTGGGACAGCTGGTTCTCTGGCCCCTTTAGGGCCAAGTAAAATAAATTGCCCCTATGGCATAACACTCAAAAAACCCAAAAAAATCAAAAAACCAAAAAAATCCTCCCAAAAACCCCAAAAACCAGCTACAGGTTGGAAGCAGCTTGTTCTTTAAAGGATCATCCATACAAATTTACCCATTTCTTCGGAATTCCACCAAAAAATTCACACTTCTTCCTAATCCCTACACAGGCTGGCAACTGTCTGAACAGTCACATGGAATTCCAAGTGCCCAGTAACTTGCCAGCCATTTCAACTACTGCTTTAAGAAGAAAGCAAAGTGAAGATGAGAGAAGAAGTGACTGAGTGGTTTAGCTTTTCTGCTACCCCCACACACAGTTCACACCTTGCCCCTTAATTCCTGCCCAAGGCAACTGGTCTGTGTTTGACGTCTCACCCACACAATTCTCCTAATTCTCCCTTCTGCGAAAGGCTCACAGTCTCTGGAGTGAAAGCTCTCCATTCCATACAGGCAACACACAGACTCACTCTATGCCCACGTGGAACAAAAGAAGGACGCAACCTGGAATCAGGGAGCAAGAGCCAACAACGCTGGTACATAACCTGTGAATGGTGCTGCAATATCTGACCACCCCTAGGAGCTGGTTATGGATCCTGCAGTCAGCCAAGCTAAGGGCCTTCCCAGAATAATGATTTCATGCATGAAAATAAATCATAATAAAAGAAAGACTCTCAAGAACAGCATACATGAGAAAATAACACCTTATGGAGGAAGCATCCAGCCCATCCTGATTTCCAGGCTGATTCCACCCTGCTCCAGCCTCCCCCCTCTCCTGGGGCCTATCTAGCTGGGAAATCGCAGACAATCAGGGAGGCTGTTCCAGCCAATTTCCTTCAGGGAACCTGCAACTTCCTCCTGGGACTGTCCTCCTGCTGGCTTCTTACTGCCTCACAGAAGAAACTGAGGGCCACAATCTTTCCCAGAACTGGCTCTACCTTTGCTCTTCTCTCTGAGGCAGCACTGAGGGTCAGAAATATGGCACACGGGGTTTGGATAGAGGTAGTGAAGTGGAGGAGGGCTTGAGGAATGAGACTGGTAGCAGCAGGAAACAGGGTAAACATAGGCGTTATGCAAAGAGAGAGAAGGAGGGAGGTACTCCAGGAGGCTGTAAATTCATGTTTGTAATTACTTCCTCATGTTTTTCAGCACTCCTCAGTCAAGTTTGATTAAAATTCCTTCCAAGGGAAGATAATCCATAGAGAGAGAGCTGCAATGGAACAGGCAGCTTGTGGAGTTTGCAGAATTGCTGGGGTGGGTACTAATAGCAGTAGTTTGGGAGCTGGGTATGGATCAGCTTCCCCCCAGCATGGATCCATGCCCTGTGGGATGCCACTCTTTGGACACAGAGCACCAGTTCAGGTCTGCCTGTTCTCATACTGTCAGTGTATGAAATAGGACACGGCTCCCTCAGCCCTCAGACACAGAGCTGATGTGAGACAGCTTCCACAATAACCTTCCAAAGTGGCAGAGAGTGTCCTCCCAGGAGCATGTAACAATTTCCTATGAAACATATGCCTCAGCAGATGGGGGAAGCTTATGCTTCCTTCCACCCAAGAGTCCCTTACACAAGGGCTATCCCTCTCCATAGTGAAAAGCAGGGCTCAAGACATCACATCCTTGTTCAGTTATTCAGGGGAGAGAAAGCCCAAGATCTGGCAGATGACAGTAATTCATGTGTAACAGAGTTCCTTCCAAAAGAATGAAAAGGAAGCACAGTAATACAGAAGGACTAACGGAGAGGCCACTTTTGTCACCTTCAGTCCTAAGCAGCCTTGACACCATCCTTACTGGCACCAGCTGTCACTCGGCAGGGGTGGTCTTCCCAGTGGACAGGACAGTTTAATAAAGTTCCTTCAGGGATATTTCCAGGAATGGCTTCAGGATGAAAAGTTAAAAGGCTGAGAAACCCTCCTCTTGCCAACTCATGGTTACTAACTGTGCGGGGCATTTCTGTCTGATCCATTCCCTCTTTCTGCTGGCTGTAGGAACCTTTATTGCCTACAGTTAAGTAGATCCCAGGTTCCTGTGTTCTCTCTGTGTTCTCTGTCCATTCACAGTCAGTGGAAGTGCTATGGCCAACTCCCATACCACATCTCCCACTCTCTGAGTCCTTCCAAGCCCTTGGAAGAAAGGGTTTGAGTACAACCAATTCTCCCTCCTGACCCTGAACCGGCTCTGCCAAGCTCTCTGCAGGAAGGGATGCCCCAGGACTGGGGCTGGGACCACAGAAGGTAAGCAGCAATCAGGGGCTTTTTATTTATCTTCGATGCTATAGCAAGAGTGAGACGAAGAGATGCCGCTGGATATCAGCTTCCGCGTTCCCTTCATGGCTCTGGGGAAATAATGATTATCATGATGCCTGGTTTCTTTTGCTTCTCTTCCCCTCCCCTTCCCTTTCCTCCCCTCCCTGCTCTGAATATCCGAGTATCTTAGTGCTCATGTCAGTTAAGGGACAGATCCTGCGACAATCAGCTGAGTGGGAACAGGCAGGTTCTGATGAGCTTCCTCTCTTACATGCCTCTGCCAGGGCACACACTTCACAGTTCAGCTAACCAGGAGATGTGTGACCTATGATACTGCCCATGCTGGCATGCAAACAAGTAATAAAACACCCTGTCTCGTGTTCTGGTTCTGGTTGCTCTCCATCATATGCAAGACACAGGTCATGGAGGTGACTCCAGCCAGCTCTGCAATCTTTTTGTGCTCCCTTCCCATCCAACCTGTGCCTGGCCTGTGTCAGAAGAACCTAAGGATGAGGAGAGGACGAAGCAGAAAGATCCCAGCTGCACTTCAAATCCTACATTCAGGACTACAACTGTCCTTAGAACAGAAGTGCAGAAAATTATGTTTGATGCCAACTCAGACATGATCAGGCTGGGGAAGAGGGCTTGTTCTCCACAAAAAGCCCTTGCATGATGCAAGTATATCAGTCCAAAGCAGGGAGACCACAAAGTAACTGTGTAAAACCTGCAAATGCTGCAGCTTAAGCCAGTAAGGTACATTCAGGCAGAGCAACACAGATGAGCATGACTAACTCAAGAGCTGCCCAGTCTTTGGAAGCTGCATCGAGGCATGCCTACGCAGGTAGTACGGGACAGGAGCGTCCTCAGGACTTGATGCTGCCCTGTTGCCTCTGGAGATAACGTGCCGGGGATGGAGGGTGCACGTGCTGCTGAGCACACACTGGATGTAAGGAGAGTGGGGGGACCCAAATGCCCTGGGAGCAGGGGAGTGTGTCTGGATGCAAAGGAGGCAGCGGTTTGTGCTGCATGGCAGGAGTGTGATGAAGCAAGGCAAAGCCCTGCACCTCGTCCTCCCCACTGGTAAGGTGCCCAAGATGTGTATGAAGAGGGGAGCCTCTCTGAGAAACCTGGAAGTGGTTTGAGGGGGGCCTTCAACTCCAAATTCATCCAAGTTTCAGAGTTAATTAATTTACTGTGGAAAGAAGGAGCAGGAAGAACAATAAAAGAGCCTTTGTACTTAGGGTGGGACAGAAGCATAGGAAGTCATTTCACAGAATAATGAGTTGGGGCCAAAAAACTCCAGAAAATAAAAATAATAAGCTGATTGACAAGCTTACAAGAAAAGCCACATTTTTAACATTCTTAATCCCTAGAAAAAACACACAAGGAGGAGTAAGGACAGGGCTGGCTGTCCTCAGACATCACTGGAAGAGACTGAGTTTGGTGCAAGCAAGACATTTTGTGCTGGTGGCTGTTGTGAATGGTCCTGCCCAAGCCAGCAGAGGTGTATGAAAGAGTGTAGGGGAAGCAGAGGAACAGACGCTAAAATCAAAGGCAGACACTCACTTGAATCTTCAGTCTCTCTGCTTTTTTTTGTTTCATGCTTTCCATACTACTGCTGTTTTAACACAGTCAAAATTACACTAGAAACACAACTGAACAAGAGTCCCATGCAACAGTAGAAATAAAACAGCACTTTGAGAAATTGACATCTTCCCACCCCAGTCAGCTGCCTTAGGAAGAACCAAACTATAGGACACCGTGTGCCCCCACCCCCTGCCTTCATCTGATTACCATCCACCCCCCAAAACATCCTTCAAATTTCTCCAGATTAGCAGGAGTTAAAAGGCTGGCTTTAGTGGTAGAGGCACATTTAGGAAGGGATTGAATTTGTGCGTGGTACAGCCCATTCCCTGTTTATTAATAAGCTATTTATCACTGGTGTTGCTTTTAAAGCCATTTTGGTTTAATGTTGTTAATGAAATATAAATACCCGCACTAATGATGTTGGTCAGGAGCAGTGTGGGCTACTGGCAGTTTTGCAGGAGGGAGGCCAAACCACGGCTGTGTATATGAGAGGCTGCAATGGCCTGACTGCCAGCCCAGCCTCCAGAAGAGCTTCCCCACATGCTCCCACCATGAGACTGCCCAAGCACAGCAGGATGAGGAGGGATGGAATGGAATGGCATGGGATGGTGCAGCACTGGCAGGAGATTTCCAGACCACTCTGACAGCCCAGGCCCAAGCTAGTGCCCCCCAGGAAGGTGGCTCACGGTCACAGTTCAGCTCCAACATGGCACAGGACTGCTCCCTCTCCACTCTCTGCCTTTTGAGATCACAAGAAGAAGCCACCCAACCCCAATATGTCTGCGTGGAGGCTGGTAGCTCCCTAGCTGCAAGGTAGCTCTCTAGATGGAAATATGTAGAAGTAGTCAGATGAGTTTTGTTGGCTTAGTGCAGTTGCCCCACTGGAAGAGCAATCTGCAGGCTCTGTGCCATGCTCCCGTAGGGCAGCATCCACATGATCCCAACGCCCCTTCAGCAAAGAGGCGCTCAAAGTGACCACCTCAGGGCTGCTTGTTGCTCATGCCAGGCTGGCTGCGGGGCCTTGGGCTGGCTCCAGGCCATGGGGTGGGGTGGGGCAGGAGGAGCTCACCTGGCTTCTGGGACAGCCGGCCACTCCACAGCCACTGCCTCACTACCCGGGCCTGTGCTGCCCTGGGTCTGCTGGAGGCTAGGTGGGGATGGAGGAAATAAAGGAGTCTCCTGCCCTTGCAAGGAACAATGCCAAAAGCTTGGCCTTTGGCAAGGGCTCAGAGGTTTGCTCTGGCTCCGCAGAGAGGGCTCACACAGGCCCCTCTCCATTAGCTTGTGTCTAGCACCGTCATGGGGCAGGGATTACAAATCTCCCTAAGGCGGCTTTTGGAAATCCCATCTTGCGTTACCATTTGCATTACAGCAGCCCCTAGAGAGAGCTGAGGCCTGGGCACACTCTCAGAAAGAACTGTGGGCCGGGAGAGGTTTCAAGGCACCAGAAGAGACTGGTATGGAAAGGCAAGCCAGCTTTGGGACTGGGCAGTGGAAGAGGCAGGGGAAATCCTGTGCCCAGGGCCACTGCCCTGCCCAGCAGGAACAGCAGGTCCTGAAATCAGAGGAGAATCTGAAATGGATGTACATCACCAGGAAATTCCAGACCTCTACAAGGCTCCAGAACAAAACCAAGCACTTTCTTCAGGGCAAACTCCAAACCTCACAATCACCTGAAGACTCAGTGAAGAGGCAAATTCGGAGGAAAAAAAATATCACACTGTCTTTAGACAGCTCTCCTGATAGTAATTTTGTCTTGCTCCAAGTTGACCCTCTCCACTAATCCCATTTAAGAAGTAGGGAAACAAAGTGTTCCCCCACAGGAAGCCTAATTGAATGGGAGGACTAAGTGCAGAGGATGACCAAGCCCCTCTTACCCACCAACCTCTCCCAGGCCAGGAGCACCACAGCCCCTGTGTTCTGCGATCAAAACAGGTGGCCTCTGCCACAAAAGCCACTGCAAAAAGATGCATCTCTCTTCCTCCCAATCCCCATCAATACCCCTTTTTCTTGTGCTTTGCAGTCTTCCTCTTCCTCTCTCCCAGGCAGCCAGCACAGAGGAAGCTAGAACTGGTCCGCACTGGGAAGTCTCCTAGTGTCCCCTGCCACAGGGAGCACCATCAATTTACACTGTTCCTTTAAGATGTTATCTTTTAATTTGGTGCTTCCCCCTTTCCCCTCTCCAACTAACTGATTTATTAGTTTACATCTCATAAATTGTAACCCCTCACCTCCTCCTTCACCCTCCCAGATGCCATAAATCCCCTTCAGGGCTTTGACACCCTTCTGCATGTGGTGCAGCCCCCTGCCCCTCAAAGTCACCTCTGAGTCCCCAGGGAGCATGGGGCTCATTTGCTGGGGGTTTGGTCTAGCTCGTCTCAGCAGCTAATCCCTTGGGTGGCTCCTGTCAGATTATTAATTAGCTAAAGCGGATCGGCCCTGGAACAACATGCGGTTGGACTTCAGATAAAACAGGATGGCAGAGGCTTGGCATGTAGTTCTTTAAAGGGACTTTGTCCCTTTATTTCTTTTGCCTTCTCTGGGAGTGAGTTGAAGGAGAGGAGGAGGATATGGGCTGCTTCCACAGCTGCTCACAGCCCCCAGCAGTTTGTCACCCTGGTCACAGGGCCGTGCTGTTCAGAGCGGAGCGAGCATAGGTCTGGAGGTGCAGAGGACAGGAATGGCAGGTATCATCCCCATCTTCACCCTGTGGCAGCTAAAACTTTTCCAGATGTTAGAAAAGGTTTATGAACCTGTTCAGAGGCATGCAGCACTCAGCTGGGGGGGTCTCACTGCTATGCAGTGTCACCTCGCTTCTGCTGTCTCTTGTCCTCTCACTGTTCCCTATGGAAAACTTGGTGTTTGTACAACCCCAAAAAACAAGGCAAAGTCTGTTCCAAGGGGTCATGGCCATCCTCATGTTGAGAACAGGTGTTATAAACAAGAAGCCATCCAGTTTGTGTGGCAGGTTTTAAAGCTCCCTTTCTCATCCTGGGCAAGATAAAGAGTGAGTGGTCTCATATGCATGACACTGGAAATCTGCAAGAACGAGCTGGAACAAGAATCAGCACAATGGATGCTGGGGAGCAGCTCGCCTCCTTGCTCCCTTCCCACTTTGGATTGTTTTGACTCTAACCGATGAAGCTGAAATATCGAGTCACAGCGGCACTAAACTTCATTACAAGCTCTTAACACAGATTACTTAATAAAAAACAGGCTGCTTTAATTGCTTTTCCCCCATTAGCATTTCTGGAGGAGAAAATTCTGATTAATTTGAAGATGCACATTTCCCCCACCCCTTGTGCTGGCCTGTGAACCAGACCTCCTTCCCAAGCCAGCACTGTCCAGAAGAGCATCCCAGAGAGTGTAAATTGCACCCAAATCCACGTGCCTCTGAAAAACAAAGGAACTAAGATCCTGGATGAACAGATGGGAGTAATGGTGCGAAGCAAACAAGGGGAAGAAAAATCTCCCCTCCTTTCTGGTGAACCCATACAAAGTGGCACAGGGGAATGAGGAAGAAGCAGGCAGAAGAGGATAATGGGAGGACAGCCAGTGTGGCAGAGTTCAAAGAGCAAGGACAGAAGTTGGTAGGTGACTGATTTGGTAGGGTCCTGGGAAGCACCTTCACCTTTCTCTGCAGCTGGGAAAGGTGAGGCAACTCTGCTAGGGGAACATTGGGTGGATTTTCAAAATTTGGACCAAAGCCTGAGAGCTCGGTGCTCTCCAAATGCATGTGAAATGGTCCCTGTTCCTTGTTCAGGCTCTGCCTGGATATCCGGTTCTAGGGAAGGATAACTGTACTTTCCCCCTGGCCGGTCTCCCACAGGTTAGGAGCGCTAGGAAGTCAGGGACAGGTGGAGGAAGCACCCCTCATGGTCCAGCAGCTCCCTCTGGGCTGGGAAAGCCAGGGATACACCAGTCTCATGGGCAAAGGAAGGAGCCTCTTGGGGGGCAAAGCCAGAGCCCTGGGCTGTGCTGCTACAGCAAAAGATGCTAAGCAGCTCTCCTCACTTTATTCCTGTATCAGAGATCAAGGACGTCCAATTCCCAGTTCCTCAAAGATGGATGTGGAGAGGATAAAACCCCTCTGCTCCATACCATGTGTGACCAGCTCAAGTAAGACCTGCACTGTTCCACTGCCAGATAGCCCCAAATAAAACAAGTCTACCAAAAAAGTCATTCCCAGCTTTCGGGACAACTGACTTCAGCTCCTATTGTAACTAGCCCTGGCAAAGAAGGATGGCAGCCAGGCTCCTGAGTAGGTTGTTCTCTAGGTCAGCGTACTTCAGGGACATGGAATCAAGTAGAAATTGCTCCTATGTGCCAACTCTTGTCAACCTTGTAAATCTTAATGTTTTTCTTAAAGTCTGAGATCTTGCAAGTTATGTAAGATTTTTGTTTTGTACAACAATGTGTGCACAGTGCTATCTCTGCTCCCTCTGTTCTCCCACTTTCAGGGCACAGCAACCTGAAATGCGATCTGTGTGCATGCTGAACCATAGAAACCTTGGTATTATTAAATCTTATAATTGCAGGGAGGAGGGAGGGGAGTAGTTTTTGACTTCTGAAAGGACAAGGCTAGCAATATTGTTTGCTCATTTTACTTTCAAACTCACCTTAGTTTGTCCTCTCCCCTTTTCTCTTGTATGTTCTATTAATGTACAGCTTAGACAAACTCAGCAAGAATCACAAGAAAGACACTGGGACAGATTGTAAACTGCCCTGGCAAAAATCAGGATAGTTCTGCTGACGAGAAATGCAGCCCTGGTGCATCAGCAGATGGCTTACCTGTGGCTCTTAATAGTTAATATATAACTGCAGTAATAGCAAAAAAGAGCCTCAGCATTACCACGTAATTTGTCAGAGGCAATATGCTAAACCAGCCTTTCCATATTCAGCTCAAGTGGTGAGATAAGCCTCACCTCCTGCACTGCCCATGGGCTGAGCACCAGCTCTGGAATGAGCCCCCAGCAGAAGACATCAGAGAACAGCTACCATTCACTTTACACTATTTGTTCATTTTTTAAATTTTTTGGTTTTATCAACAGATTTCTATGAACTACATTTTGAACATGCATTTCCCTTGAACACTCATGTGCATACTTAGCACTGATTGCTCCAAGTGCTTTCCAACTGGTTTTCCTTGAGGAACTCTGCAGGTCAGCGTCCCTGTTGGCTGGAGAGCTGCCTGACAGACAGACGGACGATGTATTTACAGTGCCTACTAGAGCTGAATGTGCTCCTAACTGCTAATGGAACCCTGCAAACTCGCAAAGCACTATTATTATTTTTTCAGCCAGCTGTTTCATCAGGGCACCACAGAACTACTGCTTGTATCCCAGCTCAGAGAACTGCTGCTTGATGTAAGGACAGGAAGATATACAGTTGGATGGTTAAAGGAATCAGGAGATCTGGTTTCTCCTCCCAACTCTGCTTCTGAGTCATTATTAACATAGAATCAGGTTTGTTACATCAGTGAAGCTTGAACAAATAAACCACGACTCATCACTGTGTTTTATTTTGCAATATCTCAGTTCCTCTCTACAAATAAACACTATTAAAGATCAGTGCAATTGCAGATATGTGGGGAAGGAGGGAAATGAAAGCATCTAAACTGGTCTAAAACCTTTATGAAGAACAGGGCAAAATCTCAGTTTTTTGGAGGATACTGATTTTCACAGGACAGGCATGTAAAAAAAAAAGGCAAACCCTTACTTTGGGACACTAAAAGACAATGAGTCATGCCTGCAGGTCTGACAGAGCTGACGGGTAAAAAAGATTGGGAAACATCCCAATCCCCTTCTGAGGAGCCAAGGCTGAAATCTCAATGCCACTGAAGTTTCCAGTAAAACTGGTACTTGCTTCTCTAGCACCAGGATTTAACCTCCAAAAATTTCAGCTGTGAAGACAGAAGCCTTAGGAAGGAGATCGCCAACTTCATCAGCAACAGTTCCAGGAGACTGAGGATGTCATGAATCCAAAAGAACGACTGAAGGTTACAGGGAAAGCAAGGTCTGAACCCATGAAGGCCTGGCCCAGTCCTGTCTCCTCCAGTATTGCACATCCCTTTATCCATCTGAATTTTTGGGGCAGGCTGGTCTCCAGTGTGACAGTCACCCAGGCAACTGCCAGCCCCCACTGAAGCCCTGGGCTTCAGCTTCAGCTGCTCCACATCTCCACACATGAGTCCTGTGCTTGCACCTAACTGCACCACAGGCTCTGTAGTCAGGCCTCATTCAGCACTGGGAGGGATCCTGTTCAGCCAACTTCCTCACTGCCAGAACACCTCTTCAGCTTTTGCCCCTCATACAACTATTCCCCCTCATGAGTAGGTGCAAAATCACCAGCTGCTGGGCACCGCAGGGCTTCTGGAAGGGCTCTGGGCTGCCCTTACCTTTATTTTGCAACTGACTCACTCCGTGTTTCTCAGGAGCGTTTTAAGTGTTCCCTCCTTGAACTCTGGCATCAAGGCCCTTTCCTGAACATCTGAGACCTTTCAACCTGCTTAGATCCCATTGGTGGACTTCACCCTCCATCAAGAGGTTATGTGAGCATCTGTTGTTATCCAAGTGAGCAGGAGGTGCTAGGGACCTTAGTGGATCAGTCTTCAGTCCCATTCCCAGACCAGATACGGTAAGGACAGCTATAAGGCCTGCCAAGCACATGATCCTCTTTCCCTTCTTTTGACTTCTCCCCATTCAGCTTTCCATAGCCGCCAACTAAACATCTGATCGAAGGCCCGGGGGAGGGAGTCAGAACTGTCCAGTCTGGTTATGAGTGAAGGTCATTGATCTAGCGCAGACCAGGGACGCGGAAAACAGGGGAGGGAGGAAAAAACCCTCAGAGAGACAGAAGAGAGGGAGTGAGGCAGGCAGAGAGAGCGCAGGAATAAGCGCAGGGGAAGGCAGCGGAAGTGGCTGAAACATGGTTTCACACTCCAAGACCCAAGGGCTGTTGTCAACCCGTCCTTCATGCTCACATCTTGTCACACTAGAGGTCAGGTCTCCCAAGCGTTCCTGGAGAGCTGAGCTAGCCCATATGGCAGGCAATATGTTAACAATATGGATCAGCTGCTCGTCAGGGCCTGAGCAGATGGATGTGACAACCCGGCTCTTACCCAGACAGGCTTTTAACATCTTCTCTCTCCTCTACTCAGCCCTGCCGGAAGAGCTCCACCTGGGAACTGCTGCCTCCAGCCTACCTGAACTGTGGGGCCACAGGTCAGGACAAGCAGCATGGAAATGCCTGCCTGGCTGTACCTGGATGGAAGCAAGCATGGTAGAGCCTCCTTCAGACCAGTGCTGGCAGGAACCAGGCCAAGCGTTTATCCAAGGATAGTGTGCTGGAAATGGAAAGGCCTTGCTGTAATCTAGGTATGTGCTATTAACTCCCAAGCAGGGTCATACAGGAGATACTGTATTCAGATATATGTATATGGCATGTTACCACCAAATGCCACACTTTACAGTCTAGACTGAGTTTTGTAACTGCCTGGGAAAAATTTCTCTCACAGAACATGTAATACATAAACAGATGTGTATTTTAATGGGCAAGTTGAACTCCTCCTGGCAAAGGCAGGCAAGTTGATTTCATACACAGGTGGGTAAATTTCCACAAGGATTTTGCAAGGCTGTTTTGTTTTCCCCAGCCCAGCTCAGGATCTGAGCCGTCAGGGCTGGCTGGGCTGGCCCAGCTGCACTTCTGCAGAAGGCAGTGTTCCCATCTCATTCCCTTCGCTGCTGTGCCCATGCGGTAATCCCAAGGATCCTAGCAAAAATAACGCCATCAGTCCCAAGCTGACCCTCAAATTTAGCTTTACTTTAAAATTTAAACAGGGGGGAATATTTTGCAAATTCAAACACAGACAGAGCAGATATTTCTTATCCCTTTCCCACACTTTTTTTAGCTTTTTTCCTCCTGCATAAAAGTCTACCTTCGTTAACTGAACAAGAAAACTCCCTCCAACCCTCATAGCTCTAGGACTAAACAGCCAGCTTGTGCTTATAAACAGTGAAAAAGCAATCACAGCCTAGGGACGGGCTCTGGAGAACGTGCAAACAGCCTCTGTAGCCCAAAGTAAATTGAGCTTGTTTTGAAAGTAGAAGCCATACAACTTGCTCCAGGGCTGAAGACTGGAACACAGGGATTTCTAGTCCAGAGCATGAGAGATCACAAAGCCACATGCCTGAAAGGCTAAATGCATCTCCTTCACTGCAGTGATGTTTGTAGAACTAGGGGGACCTCAGAAAACAGCTGGAGTCCAGAGAAATGTTTCTATTGTCTCTAATGAGCTACTGTCCCTCAGGAAGCAGCCCCTGAAGGACACTCAGCAATGCACCCAGTAGGTACTGGGAGGAGACAAACGTGGAAAAGGATAACTGATTTGCAAGAACCTGAACCTCAAGGATCACTTCAGCACTTAAAGAATTCCTCATGTATCAGTCTCCTCTTCTTACCTTCTTGTCTCAGAGGTTCTGCTCATCCCAGGTCCAGGTCAGATGGACAACGCAGGGTTTTCAATATCAGGAGCTGCACAAGCAGAAACCTGTGACAGGGGTCACAGGAAAAGCTCCTTGGGATGGAAAAATGGACCCAGAACTTAGGAGGCAGCTTCCTCAGCAGAGTTTTTCCCCCTGGATGCTGGACCTCTCTGGAGAGGCACATAAGGGTGTTTGGCAGAAAATTCACCTGCTGCAGTCAAACCTGAGAATTTGTGTCTTATTTGGTAAAACCTGAGGGCTCTTCATGTTCCTTTACCTCATTCCCTCAGGCAGACCTCCTACTTGGGAAGCTCTCTTGCCTCTGGAGGCCTGGGAAGGCACGTGCCACTGCTCTAAAAGGGGACACAAGCACCAGAACAGCTCAAACAGGGAAAAAGGCCAGAGTTCCCTACATTAATAGTTCAAAACCAGGCTTTCCAAATAAAGCATGCTAGAACCTGGAGGTGTTTCAGCACTAGGAAGGTGTGGGAAGGCACAGCTCACCCCTATCCCATCCTGAAGCACACTCTTTACTGGCAGGCTTACTGAAAGCACTCAGATCTGTAGGCTCTGAACACGTGGCAAGAACTAAGCCCTGCTGAGCCTTAGAGGATCATGGCTGTTGCTCTTTCAGGTAGGGCTAGGGCACTCAGAACATGAGTAAATTCCTCTGTGCCACACACAGCCAGCAATGGACAGGGATAGCTGGAGCCCCAGACGAACATCTCAGCCGTGTGACTTTTCTCATCTCCCCTCTTGCTAAGGCAATACAGTCCCTCCATCCTGACCCTTCCAGTTCAGGTCTCAGCTGCACCTGTGACTCACAACAGCATTGGACACACTGCTTTGCCCAGGTATCGTTTATGGCATAGCAGCAAAAAATAGAGGAACATGATGATACACAATCCCCTCAGGCACTTCAGTTGCTGATCTTCATTCAGGCATCATCAGCATTTAATGATGTCAGCACAGAATGGAGATACTCCCTGACAACACCTCTCTGTCCTCTACATAGGCCAGACATAGCGAGGATCCTCAGCCCCTTCTACCTGCAGCCATATGGCAGTGCCACCAGGTACCTCCCAAATCCCCAACCCATTGAGAAGAAATATATTATCCCATTATTGTCATACCTTTCTTTGCAGACAAGCTGTGACGGCAGCCAAGCAGAGAAGAAAGTAAAACAGCTTTTAGAAACACAGAGTCCCACCCCCTCACAACCTCTCTGAGTTACCCACCGTGACCACAGACATCCTCAAACTCCTTTTGTGAAACAAGTCAATCAGAAACTGTCCCACACAATACTTACCTGGGGGACTCCCGTGCATACTACTTAGCTAATTGTTAATACTGCACAGCAGCTCATTAGGAAGAGGGAGGTGAAGAGAAGGAGCTGCTCAAACCACCACTCTGCTGTGTCAGCTGGGTGTTTGTGCAGAGATGGGCAGCGATGGCAGGGGTAAATCCAGTCCTACTTGTAAGCCAGCCCAAGACAAACCAACATCCCACCATGCATTTACCACCTGAACCACTGACTTCCAGCTGCTCTTTCAAACTTCATAGGCTAGAGATTTCCCAGGAACTGGAATGAAGGCTCTGGAGAGCCAAAATCACTCACTCCAGTCCTACTTCAGAGCAGTTCGATCACAGAACAAAAGCTAGTACCTTGCATTGAGAAGTCACAGGCGTCAAGGTCCATTCCAGTGTACAAAGCCAGGAGAGAAGTCAGGTTCTTTGTTTTGGAGGTGGTCTCAGGTGAAGACAGTGTGAATTAGATGGCCTCCCTTCACTTGGTGAAGTCTCTTTTCCCTGAGGAGAGTTTCAAAAGGAAATGAGTATTTCCTACTGAGCAGTACCAAAGCTCAGGTGAATCATGAGCACAAGCAGTGACGCCAGCCTCAAATGCCGCAGCCACCCACAGACCTGAGCCCTTGGTCACACACAAGAGGCCAGCAAGGCAAGGCATTTCATGCCCTGCTGAACACACTGCATCCCCACCTCCTTGTCTGCCATGTGTGGTACTAGCAACTCAAAAGCCAAGGTAAAAACCACCCAGGTGACTATTCAGTGGGCCACACCAACTTTCCCCAGAAAAAAATCCAGGTCAATCAGTGGCAGAAGCAGCCTATAGTACTAAGCCACTTATAGCAAAGAGCTTCCCCCTGTAGCCAGCTAAGCATTGCTGCCTACATGAGCCTGTTCTGCCATCCCTCCTTCGGGGGGAATCCAGCAGCACAGACCTCCTTGTCCACCCTCATCAAATCTCATGCCCAAAAATGTTACACATACAACCAGACGAGACAAAGGAGAATGATTATTTGCAGTTTAGTGAGGCCCACAGTAATTAAGAGACTTGTCAAAACTCACTTGGCAAATCTGAGGCAGAATTGGGAACTGCAGCTAAATCTCTCAAATTTTGGTCCAAGAGCTGGACTGCAAAAGTCCTATGCTCCTTGGGCGCATACTCCTACATTTGCAACAGGTTTTGCCCTTCTCCCTGCTCTCTCTAGACAGTTAAGACAATTCCCTTCTACTCCTGCATTGAAGGAAATTAACAAACGCACAGATTAAAATAACAAGAACTTTTACCTTACTTCCAAAATTATAAAATGTTTTAGCTCCAACCTTTGTCAGAAGCTCAGAAGCTTCAGGCTCTTCTATGAGGTGGGATTTGTAGACCGGAGGGTTTTGTTGGTGGTAGTTTTTTTAAATTTCCATCAGACAAAAGTAAAAGAAGCAAAACAAAAGAGGGTTGTTGAGATCAACTTGTGATAGGTGTCAGGCCAAAGAAAATGAAGCCAAAGAAGTCAGAACCCTGCAACCAGCAACCTTTGTGTCAATTTAAGCAAATATTGTGGCGTTTCCATGGCAATCCCTGTTTTGAATATCCACTACACTCACTTTTTAAAGGCCTTTTCCTGTTTGTGTTTCAACTTCAAAACCTGTAAATATTTTCAGCCTTAACACATCCCGACCTCCCTCAGCCTCTGAAATGAGATACTATCAATGGTCTGACATGAGGTCTGCTGTCTGCAGTACCCCAAAGCTGTGAAAATTCATGGCAAAGGCAGGTTGGCAACCCAGGACAGCTGGGGACAGCAGAGGCTCGGCCGGCCCCTTGTCCCACTCTCAGTGCCAGCCCCCACAGATGTAGGTACAGGAGCCCGTTCCATGCTTTTCCAAAACTGATGAATGAAAAGAGCCATCGCAAACATTTGGCACTGACAACATCAGCCCAAAGCAGCAGGCAGCAGGTGTTTCGCCGGTCTCCTTCCATCCCACTCTGCCAGCTCAGGCTGCCTCTGACTCGCCACTCCAGCTGCAATTTCTGCTGGGAGGCTCTTCCTGTGACCCGCTCGGGGCCAGCTGCTCACACAGCCCCAGCGCTGCCCCCTGCCCTGCCCGGGTTCCCCTCCCTTCCCTTCTACCTGAGCTGAACCGAGGCTGTCAGTCACACTGATTTATGGGATGCTGTGTCATGTGCAAATGAGAATGAAGAGTCAACTTTGTCCTCACTCGCAACCTGGGCTAGGGTGTAAATTCCCCAGCGTCCTCAGCAGCAGCCTGCAGGTCCCTGCTGCATTACGCTATCCCTGCTCCACCAACACAGAGCCCATGGGAAAAAAGTCCTGAGGAAAGAGCCCTGGTCAGGTGCTGGTGTCACTTGTCACATCTGCTGTTAACCCTCTCCCCAAAGAATAAAGCTGAAAGCTGCCCCTGCATCTAATGCTGGGTTGGGGGTTTTTTTGGCATGCATGTACGTGCATGGCATGCATGTACAAAAACACCTTCTGCTGCACTTCAGAGACATGTTGAGTACTTTTATCCCCAAGCCTCCAAGTCTGAAAGCTTTGGCCTGTGCTGCTGGAATACAGCCCTTCCTGGCAGCCATGGGAGTGCACTGGTTAATTCTGAGTTTCCTGGCTGCAATGGATTTGTGCCAGGCCTCCAATGTTAGCTTAGTGTAATTTTTGGGAAGTCAATTTCCTTTGGGTTTTTTGTTGTTGTTGTCTTTTTTTGTTTTGGGTTTTTTTGGGTTTTTTTTGTTCAAGCTTTTTTCCTCTTTTAAATCAAAATGTAGGAGCATTTGAATGAGCGTCAGGATAAGGCTATCCATCCATGGGCTGTAGCTTCCCAAGAGCATTTTATAGGCACCATGGTACATGCACAGAACAGCCATGGAAACAAACACCAAGCGACTTCAAAAGCTGTTACGCTGAATGCCCACAGAGACAGCCTCTGGGGAGCAGTCCTGTCCTCGCACAAACATCACTCCTTGGTCCTGACCACCTCTTCTGCAATGCCAGGTGCTTCTGATACCACCAGCAGGAGATGCACAAATACCTGCTGTCCTGGCCAGCTTCCAGCTCAGGTAATTACATCCCACAGGAGTTTCAGCTGGATATTTTATTCCTTCTTCACTTCCGGCCCTGAACTGCTTCACTGGGAGTTGCTAAAACTCTGTCCAGATCCACCCCGGACGTGAGCACATGCCAGGGGCTGGAGGGAATTCTGTGCATCCCTACAAGTCCGAAGAGCCCGGTGTTTCAGCAAACAACCTCTAAAAACATGTGACAGCATACCTTCTTGTGTACATCCCATAACACCCCCACCTAAGAACAAGCTGCAGAGCTGGGAAAACAATTGTCCTACCACACCGGGAACCAACAATTTCTGCACGTATGTGCTTAACGCGGCCCAATGGAGCATGATTTGGGACATGGACACTGGCTCCTGTCCTTTGCTGAAGTGGGACCTTTCCTCCCATCATCTCACAGGCTTGGCAGAATTAAAACTTGTGGTGGCAGTGGTGTGAGGCTGAAGTCACAGCCGCTGGTCTGCCTTTGCCAGTGGCATCACACGCTGCAAAGTGATGTTGAATGTACAGGAAAAGACAAGCCAGGTTTAGAGCACCCATGAGAATGCGCCTAGGGTCCATGACACGCCAGGTCAACAGGTGTCAGTGTCTCTGACCCGTCTCATCATGGTCCCACCAAAATGCCAGGAGCAGGTAACACTGGCAAGGTGACACTCTCACCAATCCCTGACAACATGTGTTCCAACGTGCAGGCAAAGAGGCGGGTCCACCACCCTCCCGAAGGAGCTGTGCTTTGGCATTTGCCACGGCCACAAGAATTCAGAGCCCTTCCAAGCTGTCCAAGACATTTGGAAATAACATGCTGACCCACTCTCCACTCAGGGCAGCCCAAGAGTCCCCAGGCTTGTAAGTGGGCTCTACCAAAACTCTGTTTCGTGCTCTCCTTGTCTTATTCTTTCAGCAGATTATGGACCAGATGCTCAACTGGTGTAAAATCAGTGCAGTTTCGCTGGCTTTAGTGAAGTCATGCCAATATAAATGAGTTGAGAATCTTGCCCTCCAAGTTACTCGAGTTGCCAGTTCTTCCTTTGGATAATCCTGAGGGTGATTTCACAGCAAGCAGCAGCACAGGCCCAGCCAGCCTGGCAGGATCAGCGGTGCTTTCCTACCTCCCCCCTAGCCCCCCCACCCCTCCACCCTCCCTGCCCCAAGTCAGGCAGTCTGTGGCAGTCCCTGCTGTGAGACCCTGCTGTGAGACCCTGCTGCAGCAATGCTGGACCCATCATCATCTGCTTTGTGTACTGAGTTTCCTTCGCTCTGTTGCTTAATGAGAGATAGATACAGCACAGAGAAAATTACTCTGGGCTTTGGATCAAGGCTTTCTACTTGCTCTTTGCAGGAGAGTTCTTACCTTACAGGGCACTGTGTCATACCTTGCCAAGTATTTGCAGAGGGTGCTGGTCACTTGTCCAGCCTCAAACCCCAACTAGTTTAGGTTGACTGTGAAAGAGGACGTCTTTATGAAGAAACCAGATACTGTCTTCCCCTCTCTCTGCTCTCACCAGTCTCTGCTCCAAGAAACGTAAAAAGCCCATCGCTGCCTGGCAGCTGCTGCGTCAGCAGCTACAAATCCCTTCCTCATCCCCAGTTCCACTGTTGTCCTGCCATCCTCACCACATCTTGACATGAGGGAAGCAGGCAATATAGGCACAGGGAATGTGGCAAGGCTTCAGCAGGCACTCAATGCGCAAGAACTTTACATACTCTGCCCTCACAAGTCCTTTGCTATCCCCCCCAGAGCAATTTTCTAGGCAACAGCGTGGTTGCATTCCCTTCTCTATCTTCTAATAAATATCATGCTAAGCAAGATGAGTATCTTCTTCCCAGACCAAGCAGCATGACCCACTTTTTGAATCAGGGCAGATGCAATTGGGCCCTGGAGTCCTGGACCCCTCCCAAAGCACAGAGATTTTGTAACAATTACAGCAAGAAGAAGAAGGAATAGCAAAGTAATAAGTGATCAAAGAGTGCAGTCGTGGAGTTGAAGCTGTGGGGTAAGTACCACTCCTTGCCATCCTGTGCTCTGGCATTTTCCTAGGACACTGAGGCAAGAGCCGTGTGCACATTCACACAACATCTCTCCTCCACTGCCCTACATTCCTAAAAAGTAACAGGTCCAATTTCGTATTCTGGCTAATGGCTCAGGCAAGCCAACCGTTGCCCTCCCTGCACATCCGCCCTGATTCTTCCCCTTCTCTTTTCCCCTCCCCACAGCAGAGCAGGAATACAGGATTCACATTCCAGCAGTGCCAATCCCCCCCTGCACAGACATACACATACAAATGTCCTACCCTGCCCCAGTGACAGCCTTGAGGCTTTTAACAAAGCAGCTGTGCCCAGTGTCCCAGCACTAACACCCGGCTTGTGTGCCAACTCCCAGTGGTCCATGAGCTTACAGGGGTGTCACTGCCTCTTGCCCCCTCACCCCCAAGTCTCTCCTGACCCAGAGGTTCCAGACCTGTTGTTCACAGTGGGGAGGCTCGAGCTGGGATCCTTTACAGGTGCAGTAAAACCAAAAGCCCCTGCAGAAGACTCATGCTTTGGGCCAAGCCCAGCCTGGCTTGCTAGAGAGGAGGTGGCCGGATCCTGATCTCAGCAGTACTATTCTGTTTGGAGATGCTCCATTTCTCCAAGGAACAGCTCTGTACTTTCCCAGATGTAGCTGGGATCAGACTATGATCCAATGGTCATGGAAAGCAATTAAAAGGAGGTGGGGTGAATGCCAGTAGTGCTTTCATTGCTTGAATCCACAAAGAAAACTTCCCTCCCAGCGGAGCATTAAGTCTCCATGGCCAAAAGCATATAGAATATCCCATACCAGAGAGGACAACATGCCAGTGCCCAGACTGGGTCCTGGGCCATGCTCAGCCCTTGAGGCACACAAACCCACAAGCGTCTGTGCCCAGGCGTGCTGGGACACCCACCAAAGGGTCACTGCCCTGAAAAGCTCAGAGGGAAACTCACCTGGGGGTGTTACAGCAGAAGCCCAGCACTCTGAACAAGATGAGACCCCTGTGCCAGGGACGCACAAACAGCAAAGGCAGCACTTGCCCCAAAGCAAGTCTGACAGACAGGAGTGACAGGGAGGGAAAGGAGCAGAGCTGCTGTCGCACACTCAGGAGTTCAGAGCTGGCTCTGGCTTGCAAACTCCGGATTTCTCCCCTGCTCACTACCTACCTGCTGGAACACACCACCATCCAGCCAACAGCACAGAAACACACACTAATGGGGGCTCTGACCAGCACCAACAGCTGCCTTTGATGTTTGACATGGTGAGATAAAGCAAAAGTAACTTTTAAAGGATTTCCATGACATTTTTTCTTCCCAGTTAAGTAAAGGAATTTTTAAAATAAGCAGAAAAAGAAGACCCTTTCACCCAAACTTCAGACATAAAAAGAGAGGGAAAAAGTCTTCATCTTAATTTAAAATCCTATTTGATGTGTCGTGGCATGAAAATGTTTTTCACTGCATTTTTTCAGTGTGATCTCATGCACCCTGCAAACGGGGTACGCCCAAAACACCAGGTATTTTATGGGACACAAACAGAGCACAAACACACAATTAAAAAAAAAAAAAAGGGATTGGTAAATATTTAAATTAATCTGAGCTGGCATGTGTGCTGCCTCCCCTCCCAGAGAGAGGGATGTCTGCAGCTTTGAAAAAATAAAAGTGAATAACATGACCTTTTCCTTCATGTTTGTTAGCTCACTGCAGCTTGGTGGGTTGGGGCAGCCCAGGCACCTCCCAAACGAAGTCCATCAAGTGCAGCTGGGGCCGCTCCCCTGCCTGGCTCCAGGGGCTTGAGGGGACAGAGCTGGTGAGGATAGAGCTGGTGGGGGAGTTGCTCCAACCTGTTTGCTGTCTCACTCCATAATGCATGGGTTTTGTTGTGTTTGGTTTGGTTATTTTTTTCTTTCCAGTTTAATTGTTGGAGGAGTTTATGAAGCTGTTTGCCAAAAAACAATCGACTCCAGGGAGCCAGCTTACACAAAAAGGGTGTGTCGCCCAAGTTAGGCTGTGGAGCCATGGAAACCACCACCTTTTGCATTTGCCCAGGTGAAGCCAAAGCTTTGTGGATGTCTTGTGAAATCAGCAGGGACCTGCAAGGAAGTGAAACACATACACGCAACTGTGCATTCAGCACTCAGAACGGTGGTCCCATTCACCGGCACCAAAATCTCCCACAAGCAAGGGGGAATGTTCACACCTTAGTACAGCTGGTTTATCTGACAGGTCACACAGACACACCAGTGAACGCACAAGGTGTTCCAAGCATATCCGGAGCACCTGTGCTCCTCCAGGTTGGCAGGGGCTCAGGCAGAGGCAGTGCTGCCCAGCAGCACATGCAGAGTGCACTGGCAAAACTCCCCCAAATGGCTGTGTGACCAGACAAATGGGAATCTGCATGCACGGGTGAAAAAAGGGCACCCCTGCAGCACAAGCAAATAGCCCAAAAGCAAAAGCAAAGATTGTGCCTTGGGTGCTTGATCTGACCTGCAGGAGAGCAGCCGGTGGTGGTGGCAGGCAAGGGATGGTGAGGGGACAAGGGGTGTCCCCCCAGATTTCTCTGCAGCAGTGGGGTATGAGGACTGTGCCATGTAGGACCCCATGTCCAGACACAAATGAACATTTGGGAGGGGGATGTTTGTCTTGTGGGTGGCTGGAGAGGGACCCTGGCTGCATTCTTCTCAGTCTTAGAAAAGAAAACAGAGAATTCCTCAGGAGCACTGGCTGCTGGCCTGACTGACAGAAAAAAATCCAGGAACAAAACGCAGAGAAGGGATTTTACAGCCACCCAGCTCCTGTGTGTCTGCTCCAGAACTCTCCTGCTACCACTGGGAAAGGGAAGAGTGCTCTGAACTGCGGTTCTTTTCAAAGGGGTAACACCCGTTATTCCCCACTGCCAGCTGCTGAAAGCGTGCTAACGGCATTTCAGGTTACAGGATTTCAACCACAGGCAGGGAACTGAGCTGAGGACAAAGCCTTACCAGGCCAACTCCTGGACAGAGCATTGGGTGGCATATGGTACAATCTGGAAAAACTGAATGGGCACAGAAAGTCCACTGGAACAAAGTTCAAGGATCACCCTCAAAATCAGAGCTGGCCAGAGCCAGGTTAAGAAGCCAGAAGTTTCTTTGGCTGGTTTGACTTCAGTGTGCCACACTAACAGTGGGATGATTCAATCCTGGCACTTCTTACATGAAACCAAAGGTCCCTGACCACAAATCCCATCAAGAATTAGCTCCTGTGCTCCATGAACCTTGAAGAGAGGAGTACCGACCCCTCAGCACAGAAGAGATGTGGGCAGTGACCTTTCCCTTGGTGCAGGGAAGGAGAGAAACCTTGAAAAGCCCATCACTACTTTTATGATTCACTATTGGCTTCCAAACATATATTTACACCAGATCCAACTGTGTCACCAAATGCAACGACCTGGCTTTTTCCCATTAATTTCCTGGCCATTTCCCAGCCCCTCGTTCTCCCCTTTTGTTCGAGAATCCCAAAGTAGGTGCCAGACAGACACTTGTGGATTACTGTTTAACTGGAAGGTCCTCAGGGTGACCTCCCAGAGAAGGCAGAACTTGTGGCATGGGGCAGGACTCTGGAAGAGCACCCAAGTCTTCCAGCCACTGTCTGCACCTCTGGGCTGCCTCCTGGCCTAGCCCATGGCCACTGCAGAGCCTGCTGCTCCCCAAGGGCAGCTGAAAGGAACAAGGGGTGCTCTCTGGGCAGGCTCCCCCAAGGGGGACCGTGGGAAGGGCCCAGCAGATCCACAAAGCAGGAAAGTGCCAGTAAGGCTTGGTGCGTCAGCCTTTCTGGCATCGACCTCCCAAACTCATTCAAATATTTCCCTTTTTTTTAAATTTAATGTTCCCTATAATTCTTCTGTCCCAAAAGATAATCAATAGAGGCCGTAATGAAAATTTGAGCCATATTTTATGATCCGCTGCAGGAGAAAGGGCCACATCAGCAGGACTAGCCTTGGCTTCCAGCATCATTTCTGTGCATTCACCAGCTCGCTGGCCAGATTCCCCCCTCCACCCACCCAAGGCTGCTGACAGGGGCAGGCCCTCCAGGATAAACTTCCACCCTTTCCTCCAACTTCAAACAGCTGCCGTTGGATCTGCAGTTGAAGATGTACATGTAGGGGTAAGGGAATTTCCTACAGAGTGCAAAGGGCCCTGACCCAGTGGCCCTAGGGAGCCTCCAGACCATCCCTCAGATTCTCAGCTCTCAAACAAGTCCCATGACCCTCTACCAGGTCTCTCAGGATGTGATGATCATATAGCAGGATATGAAGAATTACTTCAACCCTTCATAGTAATTCCATAATCCCTGGCACTGTCTCTCAGTAAAGCTGGCCTTTATGCTCCTCTTCTCCCAAACATGAGGGCAGTCACTAATGGGAAAAGAAGAGGGATTTCCCCAGGAACTGCCTGAGTTGAGAGCCTGTTGTGCTGCCTTACGGCCCTTCAGGGCTCCCACCATTGACAGTAAAGGCCAAAGAAGCACCTTTGGGCTCCCTGTGTCATGAGCATCCACACAGTTAAAAACAAGGGATCACAGTAAGCTCAGTACTGTCCAATTCCAAACACTGAACATTAGCAAGCACAGGAGCATACTCCATAGCATCACTCCAGCAAAACACTCATGTCTTCTCCCTCCTGTGCACTATCATCTGGGTCTCAGTCCTACAGGTACATTCAAGCTTTTGAATGGTTTGAAAATAGGAATCTGAAATCCCAACTTTGTTGAGCACCACTGGAAAAACAAGGAGGGAAATGGTTGCAGGAACCTAAAGCACGTTCTCACATCTACCATAAAAATCCACATCCAGTCACTAGGATTGTACTCCTCCTTATCTAGTTCCAGGGGAAGCTCAGACAATCCTAGCTACTTCTCTTTTTTCCTTCTAGGCACAAATACTACAACTGCTCCCAAATCCATCCACTTTACTACAGAATGTATTAATTTAGGAGCTATGCTGACCTTGCTTGCCCAAATGGGGAGTGGCAAGGAGAGGCAATCATGTCTCAGTGCCACCTACACACACTGCTGTGTGTTTTTCAATCCACACTGTAAATCCTACAGCACTCCAGAGCACCTTGATCTATCCTCCCAGCACACAACTAGCAGGCTTGTTGGGTTTGCACATGCACATGGACGCAGCCAGGGCTGAACGAAGGCAAAAGCCTTGGTCCTGTTCCCGGAACCCTTCTCCATCTCAGATTCCCAGCAGCAGGTTCCCTGTCCTCCCTTTAAAGGCTGGAGCATATTTCATTGCCTGAAGCTGCCTCATCTGCAGGGAGCCGGAGGTAACAAAACCGTCTTTGATTTGGCCAAGGGAAAAATATCAGAAGTGAAAGGCCAGAGTGAGGAATTTATAACAGCAGCTAAGGCAGCAAAAATACAAGCGCCTGACCAGAAGCTGCACTCCTTCTCAGCACGTCATGTTGTCCAGCTTCCCATGTGTCTTGAAGGGGCAGAATGTTGCAGAGAGCACAGCCAGATACCACCAATTTCCTACACATACGAGCGTACTGACACCCTCACTAGACCCCTGCGCAGCACCAAACTGGAGGCATAAGCTGCAAATCCAGGAAACCTCTGCTCACCGAGAGGTGCCGGTGGGGATCTTGTAGTGTGTTAGTGCTGAAGACTGTTGCCTTTCATTTACAAAAACAATGTAGCACCACTGTGCAGGTATAGTGCTGGTAATTTACCTCCCAAGATAGAAACGCCCTCTGTCCGGGATGGACAGACTGAATCCCCAAAACCAGCAGTAGCAAGAGCAACAGACAACAATTCCCACCTTTCCTTTCTCATGAAAACTTGGAAATCAACCATCTTTGTTTAAAAAACAGAACACAATAGTCAAATTAATTGTTGTTGCCACTACATAGATGAGGTGACAGACTTGCGAGATGTGGGACTTAAGGACTGTGAATCCAGAGAACATGGATGAGCAGTTTCATGCTTTAAACTTACACTGGAAAGGGGACTGAAATCCCGAGCAGAACTGGGAAAGCACTGCCATCTCTGAAGCCCTGTGTCAGCACCACACAGAGCCATCCTCCTTTCTTAATCCAGCTGCCAATGCAGTAGTGATAGAGATACCTGCCTGCAAGAACTTAGGGAAAAGCATGCAGGACTGTAACATGGCTGTTTCAGTCACTGCTAACTTGCCCCAGATTTGAACTGGTGACCCTTACTAATATCATCCAGTCCCTTGATATCCTCAGGGAGCAATCAGCACATTTTATTAACACAGCCAATTCTGGAAGTGCATAGGCAGTATTCTAGTTACCTGTTACAATTATGCATTATAGGTCCATTTCACCCATATGCTTGTGCTGAAGTGATGTGCAGCAGAGCTCTCTGCCATCAGACCGATGGCACAAGGAGCCCAGGGCTGAACCAGCCCTGGTGTTCTCAGAGCATAGAACAAACCCAGTGCCTACAGACGTCATTTGCAGCAGTTATATTCCAGCTTAATACAAAGCCCCAGAGATCCCCAAAACCAAATCCATTTTTTAAAATGACATGTTTCCACCTATTGGTTCCTGGAGTGAACTCATTGCTTTTGCTAGTTCTAAAAGCCAGATTTATTTCACTGAAAAAAAAAAAGAGCAGGTGCATGGGAACTCAGAGACATCCTCAGATTTCTAACATAAAATCCCCATGTATGCGGATGTATTTGTTGCCCAGTCAAAGTTCCAGCTTTATTGCATGGCATGCCACAGGGGAATTCTTCGCTTCACAGTGAAGGTGGGAAAACAAGGAGTTAAAGTAACCAGACCAAACTCAAACAGCAATTTAGTCTAAGCTACAAGATTTCCGTCTGTACTCTAACCACTAGGTTATCCCCTTCTTTGCAAAATAAACTTCTCAGTCTAAGGGGAAAGTGCTATTTCCACTTAATGACTAGTGTTTTGTGAGGTGGTTTAAATTTTTTTTTTTGTTTTAAAGATGACACCCTACAACAGGGAAGCTGCTTAGAGGGGATCAATCCAGGACCAGCTTTGGTTACTATTTGGTTCAGAGAAAGACTCACTGAAAGAATGACAAGCAAGAAGAGAAACAGTTTTCTGCCTCTTGAAATAGCAAGACAGTTTGAGTGTACCACCCCAACACACAGACCCGTGAGTTCAGATGCCCTGTGAAGAAGCGAAGAGTCCAGCTCTAGACCTGCCTGCTCTGCTGTACAGGCTGGACAGTCACTTACAGACCAGAGCAAAGTACTTACAGACAAATGTACAAAATATGTACAGTTACAAAATCTGAAAAAAAAAAAAAAAATCTAACAAAAATAGAGCAACTAAGAAGAAATTAATATAGAGGGAATTTTTCAGGGATAACTAGAGGAAAAAAGTGCATGTCTTTTTAGTAACCTACACCTACCTGGATCAGGAAGCAGCCATAAGTTCTGGGTGCAGTTTCTGGGAAAACCAGTTCTCCCCATTGAGCAGAAACCCAATGGGAAGCAAGAAAGCCCTGCTTCTTTCTAGACAAAAGCAGTTCACCTCTACCATTTGATGGGAAAGTTTTAGGTGAGACTCCTTTCCCCAAGTCTGAGTGAACTGTTTTTTACTTTGATGAAGCTCAGCTCTGTTTCAAAGAAACCAAAGCTGAAGGTGACCATTTCTAATTTTTGTATCATCATTTTATGAGCATGTTAACCTTAATTCACAAATGCTCTACACAGTGAATTTCCTTCTATTCAGTTTTTCATCCTTGATTAACAATAGTTCAAAAACATGGCTTTCTAAAAATGTGTGTAAGAAGATACCTCATACAAACTTGTAATGGTTTAATACAGAGCTATCTCTTTTCTACAAAATCCACATAAAAATAAGGTTGTTACCAATTAATTTGAACTGAGCCAAAAAAGCTGTTTCAGTGCAGACTATCAGTTTAACTACCACACCTCAAATTAAACAGGTATAAATGTTTTATACATAAAAGGCTCTAGATTATAGAATACAAACACAACTTCTACCTTCTCCTCCTTTTCAGCACTTACGTTCCAAATTTCCTTTGGTAATTGATGTGTTGGACAGTGGGAAAAAGGTGTTTCACATGTGCATGTAGAGGTCACTTTGTTCTCATGTTTACAACATGAAGTTTGGAAAACTTGTTTAAAGTAACTGCTTTCTCCTCCAGTTCATTGTTTAATGCACATTTTCCTTTCAGGATTTTTATTCATAAAGATCCTCTTTTGTTTTTCTAAACCCCAGCTTTTATGGAGAAAACACTCTGCCCTAAATCATCATCTCCAGGCAAAGGAAAGCTGCTTACGATGTTCCCACTTATTGCACACACGTAACTCTACGTGGAGATTCTTAATCTTCACCCACCCAAGATTAAGGCAACACAAATTATGAAATCGATACCGATACACAGAGCAACATCTATTACAGTTTCAATGTTTTTGTTATTTTTTTTTTTAACTATTAAAGCAGTATGATTTTAATGTGGTTGTTGTTGTTTATACAATACAAATTCTCTGTTGTTCGATGCTGTGGGTACTTATGCAAATGCCCCATTTTCCTTATAGAAATCTTTCCTTTGACACCTCATGTGAGTAAAGAAAATATCTGAGTGTTTGCAAGATAAGGATCCATTTATATTTAAGGCTCCATTACTGATCAGGAGGCAAAGAGTGTCCTTATGGTGGATATAAATTACAGTTATACTAATTTTAAAGACCCTTACTCTCTGTTCTAGTGATGTAGCAGAAGAGCTTTCAAATAAAGGAGATTCTTCTCTCACAGCAGTTTCAGTTCCTTTCTTTCATTAATCAAAAGCTATCCTATATATATATATAAAAAAAAAAAAATATATATTTTCTCTCTACATGCATGTCTGAATATCTCTGAGGTTTAACACTCCTGTACCTGATTCAAACACAACAAATCAAAAATCATTTTGCCACCAACTGCAACAGGCATTTCCAGAAGTTACATCATCACACAAGTCACACAATTAAACTTTAATGAAAACATAAAAACAAAACCACCAAGCAGCCCCTAGTACTTGCTTTGTCTTTCACACAATCTATCATAAAAAGGCAGGACATTAAAATGGAAGATCCTCTGGCTAAAGCTGTGCTGTAAACAATTTTTTTGCTAATGAATTCCACCTCTTTACTCCACTGAATCAGCAGAGCCGGATGGAATTTCTCTCCTCTCTTCCTTCTCTGTATATAAAAGGATGGACTGCTGATAAAACTAGTAACCCATGAAGATCGATTCCCCGAGGTGAGATGCCTCCTGCCACGAGTTCTGCTCTCGTGGAGGGTGTAACACCCTCCCTGGCCCCAAGCCCCGAGCTGCTGTGCCGAGCCAGCCCCTGGAAACCAGCAGGACCATTGGTGTTGTAACAGGAGAGCTCGTGCAAACAGGAGAAACAGAGAATGTTACCGCAACGTGAAATGTTCATGCACATTTCCCTTATAAAATGTATAGACCCAAGTCTTCCAAATGTCTCAGTACCTGCAGCTTGGGAAGGCTGCAGCTAGAGCTGTAAGTGTTATACACCTCTCCACAATGGGTGCCTGAACCTCAACATGCTGCTCCTCTCTTTCAACCTCACCCTCTGCTCATATATTTTCACACCTGCAAATGATATCCCTTTAAAATCAAAACTTTTATTTAGCATCTGCTCAGATCATATCATTTGATGAAAGGTAACCGGAGTTTACACAAGGACAAGAGAACAGAAATGGGCTGTCATTTCCAAAATATAGTTAGGAAGGGCAAAAAGGAAGCAGCAGAAGGGTCACAGTTGGATCATAAAAGCCATTAAGGCCCTGAACTAGGGAGTTCCACTGGCTCCAGTTCATTCACGGCTGCCGAAACAGGACTTTACCAAAACAGGACAGTGAGGAGTAAATTCAAGCTTGCACCAAGTAGGACAAGTCCAGCTTTCCTGTGTCTCTTACAACCTTTTTCCTGTTAGGATTTTTCTATCTTCTAGAGTGTGTAACAAAACAAACTTAAAATCCAGATAAATTTTAGAATGTTTCATGTAAAAATTTATCTGTCACCATGTATTTTTCCCACTGTAACTCTTTTGAACAGTGAGATAATCAGTTTGTTTAAGGGTTTAGTTTTCTTGAACTAGTCCCCTAGACCACTATATCTGGACTCTAAATACTGCAGAGAAAGCATAAAATAAATTTAAAGTCAGCAAAATGCTGAAGAAAAAAATGAACTGGGGAAGTGTCTTAGATCATACTTTTGTCTTGAAGAATTTTTCCCCTGTTTGTATAATAAAGAAGAGTTTGGTCTAATCAGTATCATTACTCTTTCCCTTACCTGCCAAAAGGTTTTTCAGTTTTGACCTGAGTTTCCTTGCTTTATTTAAATTATTTTCAGTGAAACCTACATTTGGATAGGGTTTGGGTTTTTCTCCAGTCACTGTAGTGTATTACAAAATCAAACATCTGTCCATAAGAAGAGAATATTTTCCTGCATTTACAAAGCACCTTTCCTCCTCAGGTGTTCATGATAAGGTGTGGTCAGTGCCATGGAAGTGCAGCCAGCACTGGCAAAGTCTCACTCTGTAGGGATTTGCCACTATCCAGAGCAGGGAAAGACTATTGTCCTTTTCCAGTGCTTTCTCAAACCATGTGTAAATCAACCATGAATGGACTGGGGTTTCTCTTCTATGCACCACATTACATCCTCCAGCTCTGAACACATCACAGATGAAAAAGCGGCCACACATTTGGTGAAGGTGTAGCAGGTGCTGTAACAGCACAGCACCAAGCAAGGCTCTTCCGTAGCGTAAATGAAGACTTCACTCCAGCACAACATCTCACCCATTTAGAATGAACAGAGAAGAGATCCCATCAAACAGGAGCTGGGCTGGGCTATGAAACCTGGGATTAGACATCTGAAAACCACCTGAGAAAGCAGGCTTGGGAAGGCAGTGGGGGATTGAATTCCTTAACCTCCCTGTCTGGTAAACAGTTCCAGCCATCTCAGCACACTCACTTCACGTCCTCCCAAATTCAGATGTGCAACACACGTGTAGAGACACAACCTGTTGATGACAGGAAGGAAAAGGAGACACAAGGAGGGACTGGGAGAACAGGACAAATGAAACAAGGCAGAAAAAGACCAGAAGGCAGGTGACAGGTACAGCGGTGCCAGACAGCAGAAGTGACAAACTGGAACCCACAAAGTGTTTCAAAGTACTGCAGGAAGCAGCTCGAACCAGAGAGCAAACCTGGGAGCCTGAAACGTGAGTGCAGGTGTGTGGTAAAGTCCCCAGCTAGGTAGTACTGGCTTGGTCCTACCAAATAAGACAGACTCTTTCAGAGCCTGAACACAGGCACAGAACAGTTCTACTAACTACCAGCTCTCTAGGTTAGAAAGAACTTCCTGTTTGCAGTCTGGAGCTTTCCAGTTGCCTTGAGGATGAGCAGTTATGAGTCCAAAACACTGGTCTGATAGCAAAACAGTAAAAGAGAGAAAGCTTGTAGGCCTGGGGGTTCCCACGACTGCCTGAGCTGAGCAGTTCTTCCTGCCTGGAGCCAGGAAGAGTTGCCCAGGGAGATCAAACCTGCCCTACAAAGTCCCAAATCCAAGTCATGCAAATTCCAATCTTCCTCCAAGCACTGATACCAGCACAGGGACTCTGACTTCATCAGATGCATGAAGGAAATGGAAAAAGGGGGAGGGGCCTTACTGCCTACACACATACGCACCCCACCTCAGGCAATAGAGGGGGTGTAAATAATGGAGCAGGTTCAGCAGCCAGCAGCATTCAGGGTCGAGTCAGTAATCCCCTTTTTCCATTTCCATTTGCTATTTGATGTAATTATAGTTTTTGATTGAAATCCACCCGGAGTGTAACCCCTCTGCTTAATGCACTGCTTAAATCCTTGGGTACACAACCACGCTGCTCCCCAGACTCGCCTGGAATAGGAAACCATTTCAATGCCAAAAATAAGTCTTTGCTTTCTTTGGTAACGCCCTCAGTCTTGGCTCAGCCTCTGCTACACCCACCAAAGAAGCGGGGCAGGGAGTTTAAGAGGGCTGCCCGATACCACCCATGGCTAGTGACTGTGCCGTAAGTTGAACCTGCAAGAGGGTTAAACTTTTGCAGGCTTTCTTTAATGCCCAGACACGAGAAGAGGTGGCACAGCTGTAAAGACAAAGGACCTGGAGCATGGCCTCAAATTTCCCAGTAGATTTGCTGCTATCCAGACCATAAATAGTAACAAGTCAAAGCCCTATCCTGGCTTCTCATGGGGTGAACAGTGGCTTCTGTCCTGAAAGGCCTCCTGAGGATAAAATGAATAGACGATATTCATAGTCCAAAGAAGGGCTGGGAGATCTACCTCTCTGTAAAATCAGATCACTGGAGCAGGTTTTTCTTCTCCAGTTCACTCAGTACCACTTGGCCAAGCATGCAGGGCAACAGCTAGACCAGGCGGCCAGACACCAAACGAGTACCTGAGCAATTACATCCCACAGAAGCAGCAGCCCACAGCAGTGTGACTGGGCTAGCAGCAAGATTGCTAATACTGCTGGAGAGAAACTGCCTAGGAACAAGCAGTATTTGAGGTGCCCATCAGTCTGCTGGACAGCAGAAGGAAAAGGGTTCTCTGAGGACTTCATACCCAAATCAGTACCTCTGTCACTGTAAAAAGCCTGATGTCGGTTGGGGAGGTACATAATACAATACATAGACTTGCTTCAAACAAGCATCTCAGGACAATGAACAACTGTACAATTTCACTCAAGATTAAGAAAAAATATCTTAATTCTCCTATACAGGACAAACTCAGCATGACTCACTTCAACGCTAGTATTGTGTGAAGACTGAGGTATATGCAAGGTGAACATGATTAGAAGACAGTAACTCAAGCCTTCCCCAGCAGGGGAATGGAACCTCTGGGATTTGAAAAAAAGGGATGTTACAACTGCTATTCCACACCTTCCTTTGCACAAGAAGAATGAAGGCCTCAAAGTTACCCCATGAGATTTTCAGACCTGTTGCAGAAACTCAGGAAAGTCCAAGAAAGCTGCTATGCTTTGGATGCTTCTACAGTCTGAGACACCCGTCTCCATGAGGTATGTGGCCAGCTCAATGCAGGACCTTTGGAACCAAACAAGGCTCTTTGGACCTGATTCTGTGTGGCTTGGACTTTACAGCATCATTTATGTCAAGGCCAAGCACTGGCAAATGTGTGACGAGAACAGCACTGTTATAAACAACTTTACAAAGGTGAAAGGGACCAGATAATCAGCCCATCCCTTTCTATTTCATGCCACAGAGGAGTCCTGGGTGAAGGAGGAGGTCACTGAACCAGCCTTTTTGGTTGGAGGCACCTTCCCTGGCAGCACCGTGACTCAGCAGGGAATCAGAGCCAGGCAGTGCCTGGCAGCCGGATGGGCTGGGCTATCGCAGGAAGATGAAGACAGCAAAGCAAAAGAAAAGTACAGGCAACATGGGAAGTGTGGGTCCCCTGGGCCAGAAAGCAAAACCTGCCCTGGGCTTTCACACTTCTAGGAACTGTCTGTCATTGACAGTATCTTGTAATCAGTGGAGCCCCAGCTGCTTCACATCCTTCACCAGGAGGAACTGCATGGCCAGCACAGGGCAGGACACACCATGTCCACTGGAACCTCAATGCCCTGTTCTGCCCCTTCCTGATGCTCATGGCAGCTGAAGCCACTCACCAGCATAAACCTGCTTCTCATCAGCTCTTCCCACTCTGCTCCAGCCCTTCCACTCAGTGGGCACAGGCAGTCAGATTTTTTTCTCTCCTCATCAGATATCTCTGTCTCTTTGAAATATTCAGATGATTTGGTTTTGTTCTCTTCTCCCCCACATCAAATCCTCCCCCTGCTTGTGGAAGCAGTGGATTTCACCCAGGCACAGAAGGCTAATTTACACCCTTCAGGGTTTAAAATAGCAGTGGCGTAAATGAAAAGTCCAATTTCTTCAAATTTGCATTGTAAAACCATCCTTCAACTTCCTTGAAATAAATTTTACTATTTTATTAGTGCAAACAAAATGGTAATAAAACACTAATACAGCGCCTTGTATCCAGGGGAAGAGCTAAAATTAACATAGACCGAGCAGTGTTTGCTATTACATTCAATTACCTTTTTACTTGAGATTTACATTCTCATCCCCTTAATCTCCATAGTGGTGGCTTTGAAACCATTCCCCACAGTCACTCCTGTGCTTGGAATGGACGGCAGAAAAGCTACTCACTCGCCACTACCACTCCTGCTGCCAGCACCCCACTACCAGCGTCTTCCCTCGAGACCCCTGGGCAAGTTTCCCTGAAGGTCTCTGAAGAGAAAACACAGCAAGTGTGTTCACCTGCCTCTCTTAGTCTCACTCGGGCCCCAATTTCTAAACTCCAGACAAATACACTAGCACCAAAAATACAGCCTGTGTTCTACAGCTGCCTTCAATCTGGCTCTGGAAACTGTTCCTTTAATTCTCAGATACAAGCCACGTTGCAGGCAAGTTTCATTATCTCCATTGTACAGATACAAAAACTAAGGCAAAGACTGAGGACCAAGGTGAAAACGTGGCAGCTCTTGGTGTACAACTGGAATAGCGTATTTTGTAGTGGAAGTATTCCAGCTTTTGCCTAGGGCTCACTGAATTCAGACTCTGCTCTAGAGTTATTTAACTGGGATTGTGTCCTGCAGCCCAGGCTTAGAGGTAAAGTCAGGAGAAGAGCAGCTCCAGGGCTGTCTGATGAATTTCAGAGAGAACCTGCACTGGAAAGAAAGGTCCATATTCCTGCTAATACAATCCAGGGAATCCACTTCCCCAGCATCAGGATAAGTTTTTAATTGGCAGCATCTCTGGATGCTTTAATATAGTAAGCATGGCAGTGATTTGGCCATTATCAAAAAACTGGAAAGACTTCCACAGGACACCGCAGGAAAGTCCTGCATCAGTCCAGCTCCAGAGAGAGACTTTCATTCTTGGCTCCTCTTTCTTCATTTTTGTGTACTGGAAGTTGGACACCTCCCCACTTCAAACCAAGTCAAAATATTTAACCTTTCTTTGGAGAGCATGGCCAGCATCTGCAATACAGGTGATATCCACAACTTTGCTCACTCATTTTGACACAACGTTTTGTGATACCCAGACAAGGTAACAGAGATTAATTAAGCATTGTGTAACATATTTCTAAGCTGGCCAAGAAAGGACTGAACAGCCTTTCATCCCAGTCTCCTCACAACCCAGCCATTCCAGCATTACCAGACCGCTACAACATCGCAGAGAGTCAACAGCTAAAAAGTACAGGGCAATTTGGGAAGGTACCAGGCAGCCTCCTAGAGAGGAGCATCTCCTGAGAGAAACAGAACCCTCGAGTGTCACCCCAGCCCAGGCCAGCTGTACTGAACACAGAATGTGTGGACTGCCAGGTGTCTGATAGAGAGAGCTGTCACCCCGTTTGGATGGAAAAACACTTCTACGTGCTCCAACCAAGTTCCAGGAGTGCTGCATGGATCATACCTACAGTGTGCACCAATGAACTGGCCATAATGGCCCCGCTGAAACCCAATCCCACCGGAATCCATTTCATCCTACACAGCAGCAGATTATTCTAATTTCCAGTGCCCCTTGGCACTATCTCACAACTTTCAATTCTTCTTTTTGAAGAATAACATTGCATATGATTCACCAAGAGATTCTGTGCCAACCTGAAAAAAAGGGTGGCCTGTGTCGTAGCACTTGGTGGTACTCAGGAGTCCTTTAGGCAGTATCCCTGATAGCTGCCGTCATGGTTCTCTTCATTCTCTCCTCAACAAAACCCTCTGGTTTCTGCATTTTAATCATGATTTGTCTGCCTAGCCCCTAAATTGCTCATCTCTCTCGCCTCCTGAGAAGCATGGTCCTTCATGCTTCCCCTCTAGCCATCTCGATCTTCATGGCTGGAGGAGAAGGATCATGCAAAGCATGAATAAATGATAGATAATGATAGATAAATGACAGAACAACTGACAAATCCTCCCCATCCAAATAACAAATGTGTCCCCAGGAAACCTTTCATCTGTCCACCTTCTAGAAGGCAGTACACAAAAGCCCTTGTGCAAATAAAATTATCACAAGACCCTGAGCAACAAAAAAGACCCCAAACACTAAAGGGTAGGAAGAAGAAACCTGCCCAAGAGCACAGGACTGAGGTTGGTTTCAGCTGGTCTTCTGTCCCTTTTTTCTGTTCTCTTTCCCCTGCTCCCCTGAACAAAGGAAGTTTGTTGTCAGGTTCAAACATTTCCTGGGCCGTGTCAGAGTTCCACCTTGTTTTCTTTTTCTCTTCTCCCCACCCTGTACAAATAAAGCAAAAACAAACTGGCACCACCTGTGATGAAAGGACAACTAAATGCAGAATTTTATCTTTTCTTTCTTTTCTCCCTCCTCCTTTTTCCCTTTTTCTTGGCCAGAAGTTTTGGGCAAAGGACAAAAGGTATTGTTGGGTAAGCATAATTCCAGGGGCTGAGTCACTAAAGCGCTGGCTGCTGCTGGGGTACAGTAAGCCAAGCCACTGCTTCACTAAATGCAACAAAAATGCCAGCAGCACCACTGCAAGCTCTGCTAGCCCTAAAGCACAAGGGGCAACAGAAGATCCACAAAGCACTAAGAGGTGCAAAGAAATTAAGTAAAATCCTCGTACAAATATCCTCTCCTAAAAAAACTCAGGAGGAAAGACTGCCACACCACAGAGATTGGGCTCTTCCCTGGAAACAGTAGAGGTTGTGAAGGTCACAGTAAAAAGTTACAGCCTTTACTTATGATGAGGGAAGGCTCAGATGCCTTCTTTAGTTCTTCATCCAGGCGTGCTTTTTTGATTTCATGACCCAAGTCAGACCCACAGCTGGTCAGTCCTGCAAGTGGCCTCTTTCCCCACCACTGTAAGCTCTGGAGGCAGGGGGCTCCCATTGCTCCTGCAGCCCCAAGCACAACCGAAGGGGCACGGGGCTTCCAGACGCCCCTACGATGCAGAAAATCATCAACCCATTTCTGGCTGCAAATTAAACGGTGTCCCAAGTGGGTACTTGCTCAGAGCATGTTCTAAAGCACACTACAGACCCTTGGAACTACATGGTGCATTGGGGGGAGCTGGAGCACTGGCTGTTTGTTTATTTTATGATGCACTTTGGTCTCTCTCAGTTGCACTGTTATCCTACACCTGTTTGCTCCCTTTCTCCAGAGTGATAAGAGGCAGCACATTGTGCAGTGGGAGCCTGGCCTGGCTCTTTTTGTGTTTAATGAGACATATGTATTTAGTTCCGGACTATCAATAGTCAAGGAGAGGGAAGAGGCAGAAAATTTCCCTCAATAGGCATAATCAGTTCAGCAGTGATGTGGAGCAAGGTCCTGAAATGGACAAAAAGAGAACAAATGCCTCTGTTAAAGAACTCTCAGGAAGGCAAATCCTGCTTCGCCAGAGCAGCACATCTCCTTTGGAAACCCACACTCATGCAGAGTGTTGCACTGCTGCTCCACTTCCTTAATGCAGACACAGGCCTGGCCTCTTTCAACAGTTCTGGCATCTTTTCATGGCAGACCCCATGACACACGGAGGCGGCTGAGAACAAGAGATCATGCTTTTCCAGGAACAGAGAATCCAGATTTTCTGGTTTATAAATTTTCCCATCTGGATTTGTTTTGTTGTTCGTAGGGTAGATCACCAGAGATAAGAAGAGAAAAGTAAAGAAATATCAGAGCAGTGGCAGCCCTGATGGTCTCAGATGAATTTCTTGCATGTTACAATCTCCTGTTTGGGCAGAAATTTGAATGCGTTTTCCAGCAGCAACACAGATAAACTGGCATCTCCCCTGGGGAATGTTTCAGTTTCTGCTGCTGCCTACGGGTTCTGTGATGCAGGAACTGAGGAGCTTGGACATGCCCACTCTCGAGACTGACTCCATAAGGACACAGCAACTTCTCTACCACTTGCATGGCAAAACTTAAAACCATCTCAGACTTCTTCAAGTGAAGCTCCTTAGAAGAGCCTACAGATAAGCAGGTTATTACCTGAAACAACTGCAGTGAAAGACTGTGTTGGGGAAGTCCTGCACAAGCTTCCAAGTGGCATAGGAAAAGAATGATTAGGTCATCTCCACATAACAGAACCAGTAGCTTCACCACTCTGTGGCACAGCGCCTGTCAGAGCCTGTTCTCTGGGGGAGAATCCCCCAGGATTGCAGCCAGATGGTCTTGGGAACAGATCTCCCAAGCTCTACCAAGTCTCTCAGGTAAGACCAGGTCCTACAGGACCTATCAGGACCTCTCTTCCCACCTCTGCAGCTTTGTCCCAAGGCTCTGAACTGGCTCCCAATGCCAGTGGCTGTCTAGGTACAGGAAGGCACCTGCAGACTAGAGCAAATAAGGGCCTGGAGCCCAAAGATTCCCATAGGTAAGAGCATTCTGAGGAGTGGAACCAAAGGGCCAGGAGCTGTGATGCTAGGCATGTTTGTCCTCCCCTGCCACCCCTAAGCCCGGCTGCTGAATATACACACAGCGAGGACAACCTGGTAAAGCCAGCCCAGTGCTGTCAGCTGGGAGCCTCTGCACACTAAGCTCCTGGTTAAATGTTTTCATCAAAACCAGATCGAGAAAGTGCAGAGCAAACACCACCAATTAGTGGCTGGGATGAATCGTTCCTGCCAGCAGATCTGGTGAGAGGGGCATGAGTCACCTTAACCCTCTGGGAGCCAGAGCCAGCACAACTCCACAGCAGAGACGAGGAAGACAGGAGAGGAAGCCTCTCCTGGATCTTTTATTTGCAACTATTCCTTTTCATTTATTTGTAGGAAGTTGAATTCAGGAGCAAACACCCGCTGTGTTTGGAACCACATTATCCCCATAACCTTTGCCATCACCATTCTGCTCCAATGAAGATGGACGTGAGCTGGTTCGGAGAGCCAGGCAGCACCCCAGGGCAGAGGCTACCAGATGCACATTGAGGGGGTCTGGGGTTGGTCATCCCTCAAGCCATCTCTACCTTCCAAGCCCATTCCAGGTAACAGAAAATATCACCTCACTTTTGCGGAAGACCAAGGTGTCAGTGAGAGTAACATGACAATACTCGATGTCTCATTCCAAGACAAAATGCTTCCCCATTAGAAACATGAGGAAATGTAGTCAGTGGTAAGAGGACAGGTGGGCTCAGATGCATATGCCCCTTTTTCTCTACACTGCTGTAAACTGTCCAATTTTTGAACATGTAAGAGGTAGCCAAAGTTAACTGTGTGACTGGGCTAAATTCTCTTTCAATATAAGTAACATGCTGCTGTTTGTGGCAGGATTTAGTGCCACAAGTGTAAGCCAAAAGTTCAGCTATCTAGGAGCATCCAATGTTGCAACACTACAGGTGTTCAGAGAGATCAGTCACTTCTGCAGCAACAAACCCTGAAGTCAGAACTCTCCTTCTGCTCTCAGTCCCTCAAGCAAATACCCAGTGACTCCACCTCAGCAAGGACTGAGCAGACACTGCAGGAGGGGCCCAGGACTGTGTATGGACCAAATTCTGCCCACCTACCATACCATCCAGCAGAGATGGCACTGCTGTGCCGGGCACTGTTTTGCAAACTCTCTGCAAAGGAATCTACCCTGGACCAAGCTCCCTGTCTCAAGGTGAGGGACGGAAAAGGCACGGAGGAAGTGGACCCGCAGCTACGGAGATCAAGAGGCATTCACCCAAGGCAAGGAAGCTAAAAGCCAGGAAAGGATAAATTAAAACCACGGCTTATACTGGGGAGGTTCCTTTCAATCTAGAGCTATGTAGGATGCAGCCCGTGATCTGGCCCTCCACAGTTCCATGTGTCTAAAGCTGGGGCCCCCCAAATGTGAATTTCGAGCATAGCAGGACTACTGGAGCAGACAGTTTCAGATCCTGCTGAGCCAGCTTGTGGCTGTATTCAAAATGGAGTAAATTTACAGCTGTAAGCTGGGAGTTTATACAACCCATAACTTGTTAGGGATGGCTGACCAAGCCAGAACGATCGCTCCCCAGCCAACAGAGCTCTTATTGGTTAGCCCTCTGAGTGCCTGGTAGGTTTTATTATTTTTCTTTCTCTTTTTCTTTTGCTTAGGTGGAGGGTGGGAAAGGAAACATCTCTTTCTGTTCCTTTACTCACCAAAGACAAACTAAAATTAAATCTCAGGTTCAATCCACTACAGACTCCTCAGTGTATCAGCTGGGGACTGCAGCACACCTAGTGACCATCTCCTTGGATGAGGCTGCTGTATTTTTCTCACTCTGCGCAGAGTCTTGCACCATGAACAGCTCTACAGAATTCAATGTATTATCACCAGAGTTCACAAGGCTACTCTTACGCTGGCCCCTTTTGCGTGGACACTTCCCACAGATGCTACTCTGCTCCAACCTGGGCTGCAAGAAAATGTAGTCTGAGTTGTCTTAGTTTAGTGCAGCAAATATGGTGCCCTGAGAAGATGTTCCTTCCATCTCTTTTGCAAGGATAAACAGCTGGAGCAGTACCAGACCCGAAGTGATCTGAACCTGGATTCACACACAGCAACACAAGGAGCTGCCAAGTAATGGGAAGGCAGCAGGCAGAGAGTGTGAGCGGGACTCAAGGAGCCCTCTGATGGGAACAAAACCAGCATCATCCACTGTGCCTGCAAGTGTGAAAGTTATCCAGTCCAAGGGAAGCGTGGGACTTGCCTGCATGTAACTGCCTCAACCTAAGATCCTCTACTTTCATTACAGCATGGTCCCAGTTCTTGTCTGAAAGGTATTTTTAGCAGGAAGTCCAAACATGACCCGACTGCAACAAGGCTGGATGAAGGGCTAGGTGGTTCTCCTGGGACTCACTATTCTTTGTGACCATAAGCAAGACAAGGACAGTCACACCAGCTTCCACAACACACACATTCAGGAGCATGAGGTGCTCAAGCACGGTGAGAGGGACGTATACCTACCTCAGTTGTTACATGGCTGCAGGCACGCCATTCACTGCCCTGGGAGGATGCAGTTTTTCTAGGACATGGCTAAGGAGCATTAAGTAGGTCTCTCCTTTACCCTCTGCTCCATCCTGAATACGTAACAGCCCAGAACACCAACAGTTTACATGAGTTAAAGAGCCAGCTGAGGCTTTAGAGACTCAGGCAGGACAAAATACTCTTTAGCACCCAGCCACCAAGTAAGAAAATCAGGTAAATGGGGACCTTTGGTGAAGTCTTAAACAGGAGACTGGAAAAGGGGAAATTTCCTCTCTCCCTGCTCTGTGATCAGGGATCACACTACCTACGGCTGCTCCCACAGTTTAAAATATTTAAGTCCTTCAAGGTGCAGCTTAATTTTCCTTTTTAAAAAAGAAAAGTGTCAGTCTAATTAGATAAATCCTCCAAGCACGTGGCCCGGAGTTCGTCATGGAAATTAACCTCCTTGAAAGATCACAGTGACTGAAATAAGAAACTGTGTATTTTGGCATAGTGCAGTGAAATGGGAGATGCAGGCTGCATTTCATACACCTTCCTTTTCATAAACCTGCCGCTTTTCATATCTGCCCTGCTGGCCCTGAGCTTGGCAGCAAGGCTTTATCTCCAAATGCCTGTTTGCAAATCGCTGCTGAGAGGTTACAATAACCCCTGGGAGAGATTCTGCTGGCTCACTGGTGTGAAAGGACACTGCTCCCCTCGTATAAAGCTGGACCAGCCTGAGGCACTGGTAGAGGGAGGGGCTCATCACCAACAGACCTCTGGAGAGGGTGTTCTGCAGACACAGCTCCCGTGGGGATGCAGCCAGGCTGGGAGCTATTTGCCAGCCTCCCAGCTGCTCTGCCAGCCTCATCATGCACCACACAGGCAAGCGTGATTCTGTGCAGCCCTCACTCTTCCTGACATGGGGATGGGCTAAGTGGGGCAGGAGGGAGATACCTCAAGGCCACAGGCTGTGATCACATAGCTCAGTTTGCATTTATGCCAGGTACATTCACGTCTTCTTATTTAGAAGGCTCTTCCTATCCACACAGGGAAAGGTGTAGGGCTGGCAGTTCATACTGCTTAGGAATAAAATGTCCCGGTACCTTTGCTATTGGAAGCAGAAGCAAAACCAGGAAAGAAAAGAACTGGCTTACAAGTAACAGTCAACTGCCATCCCCACCTTCAAAAACAAGCAGGGATCAGAACCACGCTATCTTGTACTTTTAGGAAATACTTTCCAGTCAACTTTTCTCCAAGCCCAACACATTTTAATAGATAGCTGAAACAAGATCCCTTTTCGCAGTTCCAAATAGACCATCAAGGGATTCTCTAAGTTTTCCAGTTCCCACTGTTCTTTCAAAGGATAGCATCCAAAACTAAAAACTCCCTGAAAAACCTGTAGAGTTCATCTACCTTCTTCCTTCCCAAGTCTGATGGATGTTGGTGTGTGTGACACTGTGCTGTCCTCCCAGCACTGAGACCAGCCTTGCCAGCTGACTTCACACACAGAAGGATCAGGAGCAGCCTCAGAGACCAACTCTGAGGTGACTTGTTCTATTGTCATTGAAATGACAAGCCCTATGGCTTAGAATCTGGGAGTTGTTTCAAATGTTGCTTCAAAACAGCATCACTGGTTGCACAACAAAAATAGGATACCTTCTGGAGAGAAAACTACCCCAAAATGCCATGGCGGGCAAGGAGCCAAAGGCCCCCAAAGGCCCCAGACAACTGACAGTTCTGCTATGCCTTTTCCTACAGCAATTATTACGCACAAGGCCTTGGCAGCTTGATGGCTCTAGAGCTCGCCCTGTGAGCACAGACTCTTGTATCTCCGGGTCCTATTCTAGACCAGCTCAATCACGCATGAAAGGTATCAGCTGACACCTCATCAACAACCATTGGACAGAGTGAGTGAGAGGGGTTGCAGGCAGATCCCTCTGTACAAGAAACGGAGCCTCCTTGCTACAACTCATTAGCTGTCACAAGAAAGAGTTCCCAAGATAGATGATGCACAAAAACTGCATTTAAGTTTCCTCCTACTCCCTCCAGATCAGGGCTAAGGCATGCTGGAAGGACACTACAGGAGAAACCAAGATGAATTCAGGCCTAATACAGTTCCTTAGCAGTTCTCTGCCAAGTACAGGTAAACTCCACAGTTCCATTACTAATAACTTAATACCTAATAATATTACCAATATAATACTTAACCTTGATTCCAAGCACCTGGACCCAGAAAAATCAGCATTTAGCAAGACTTCGACCTCACTGCATTTGGCTTCTGCCAACTGATCAAAACTCAGCATCCACAACTCCTTCCCACCTGCTCCAAAGTATTTGGAATAATTTTTAAAAAGGTAAAGCTCCTACTTCAGCCAGAAGCCAAAGGTTGAACCAGAGAGACAACACAGACTGCAGGAGGGAAAAAAAAATATTCAAGTGCTATTTCACTCTCCTTCTTTAGGCTTTGGATGCATTAGGCAAATTCCCAATTACAGCAATCCCTTCTGCCTGCAACTGGAGTTGAGATAAGAGACCAGAAAGAAGGGCCAGTGGGCATCACTGAAAGCTCAGCATCTTCCATTACACATCAGCACAGTAAAAAGGGCGATGCCAACCCTGAAATGTTTTTTTCCAAAAGGAACACACACACACCCTTTTAGAATGGGTATGGTGAAATCTGCCTGGAGAGGGAAGGACTGAGCAGGTTCCTGACTCCTTATCATCAAAGCAAGCAGCCCAGCCCCTGAATTCATTTCATTAGTGTCCTCTTTCTTCCTTCTCCAAGGGCTCAAATCCCTGAACGCGACAGCAAACACACTGCCAAGGAGGTCGTGCGATGTCTGAATCCACAACGGATTCAAAGACATCTCCATGTTTTGCTGTCAGCCTGAAGTTTGAATAAGGGAGCCCACCAGAAAAGAGTGAATGAACGCTGGCAGCTGCCAGCAGAGCCGAGCCTGTGCTTTAAGCCACCTAGTGTCCGAGCCGCGCAGGGAAATGCTTCAGGAAATTCAGGCAAAGAGAAGGAGTTGAGACATCCAACAAGACCGACGCGGAAGGGAGCAAAGGACAGGGTGCACCGGTTGAGAAGCAACCCCGAGCCGAGGAAGCAGGTGCCAAAGAGGAGGCATGGCAAAGCACCCTCCCTGGGACGCTGCTCCTGCCCGGAGGGGTGAGACCCTTCAGCACAGGGCCGAGGAGGGTGGACAGCCGACTTGTTTCTCAAACTGATGTGCGTCAGAGAACGTCACCATTAGAGGCCATTTCAGCCCCAAGGTCCAGCTGGGTTGCTCAGGTGCAAACTTGGGAGATCTCTGAGATGCAAACTTGGAGACAACTTGCCCCAGCATAGGCCTGTGGAACGAACCCAAAGCGTCCCAGAGGCACAAGTCCTAATAACCCGTGCTCACTCCCTTAAAAACCACTTTCATCCACATCTCCTCTCCTGCCCCCGCAGTAGCCCCCTCCTCCTCACTCTCTTTCTCTGTGTCCTCGAGACTCCTCTCACCTTGAGGAGTGTTAGGATTACCCAGCATTTACACTCAATGCTCCTCTTTATTCCTTAAGACTTATTAAGAATGATAATGAGCTCCAAAGCAGTGACACGTCTCTCTCTCTCCCCCTCTGTCGCTCTCTCTCTCTCTCTCTCTACGTGTCTTTTCCGTCAAAGGCACACAGGACAAATCCGGGAAAAAAAAAAAAAGAAAAAAAAAAAGAAAAAAAACCCCACCCTGACAATATGGATCAAGGACACATGAGGATTTATATTCTACAAATCCAGCCTTTTTTGTTTTTATTATTTCTCCTCAAATTCCATTCCTTTCCTCTTCTTACTCATGTTATCCCCCCTCTACTCCAAACCTCTCAGACTTTGAATGAAAAAGAAGAGAAGAAAGCTGCTTGCCTGGAAAACCTCGTTAATGTGGAGCTCTTAAACGGTTGATTAATTTTAGCAAAATTTACGATGCGCCCTTGCTTTTCTTTGAAGCTGCAGTCTTATATACCAAAAGCAAGTTAACTTTGAGATCTCTGCGTGAGCCAACTGCCCCCTAATTCTTGGATACCCTATTTAGGTACAACAAATGTACGGGAGAGAAATGCTACACCAGAGCATGGAAACAGTCACCCTGTCGGATGCTCAAAGTGGTTCGATTCAAATCCTTTTAGCACAGCCTGATAATCACAACCTGAAAACTCCCAACTTCTAGCTATTTAACTTCCCATAAAGATTAAAAAAAAAAAACAAACACTAGTCAGTCCTCCAAAAACAAAAGGAAAGAGGGAAACATAAACACAAATTCCAAGAGAAATCTCTCCAAGTTACAGCTGCACACGCCACACAAACACCAGACTTTCGGCTGCAATAGAAACATCAGGTTCTCCCGAAGCCACCTTTAAACCAGCTACATTTCGCCAGAAGGAAAAACTGAGCCTAAGGAAACATCGTAATACTGATCTTTACATATCCTGAACTACACCCCAGTATTTCAGTCATCTCCCCAGCTTCCTCCTACCCAGTATTTGCTTTTATTCTTTGTCTCCCTCTGCTAGACTGTTTTTCTGATACAGACATCAGGAGGTTAAGGGCTCAATTATCAAGTCTGTTGAATCCTCAGCTTCATGTTACTTAGGAGGTTCTCTGTTGCTCTTCGGAACTACACTGCAAAATCTCTTTCCTTCTCAGCTCTTCTTTTTACTGCTTGTAACATCTATTTCCAACACACCCCTGTGTGTGAACCCACAAATCTATTTGGGGTAAATGGAGAGAAACCCTGAATTGGTTTGGGAGACAGAAACATTAATAAAAATAACCTTAAGAGTGCCTAGCCAGACTGAACCTGAAGCACTCACAATCTTGAAACCTAAAGTAACATCCACATGGAATTTACAAAATATGATTCGAGTGGTTCTAATTAGCCCCAGTCTGTGGAAATTTGGAAGGAAGCGGCTCTTTGATTAATGCTACAAACTAGAAAGGAAACATATTTTAAAAGTTAAAGTAGCAGCATTGTGGAATACAGAATCATTACCAGCATGCATTTATGATACCTGCTTCAACCAGATGGCTTGGGGTTTTGTTTTTAGGGTTTTTTCCTTTTTACTTTAAGAAAAAAAGGAAGACGAGATGCAAGTAAAAGCTTTTGTTTATGGAAGTGTGCGGTGCTTTTATCTCCCAAGGAATTTATATAGCTTGACTGTGTATAAATCCTTTTGAAAATGAAATTAGCAAAAACAAAACGGGGTGAAGGTGCTGGGGAGAGTGTGGGAGGGGGCAGCCATCACCTCAGTAAATCATAGTGGATAACCAGCCTCTGGCTTGGACAGATAGCAAATTCAGCTTTAACAGGAAGAAACAGAGTTGGAAAGGGAAAGAACAAGATTCATACCTGCAGCAAACTCCTTGCAAAAATGGGGGGCTATTTTTAATAAGCTTTTGAAAGTTACTGTGCAAGTTTGCTTGGGCTTGAAAAGAAAAAGGAAATAAGGGTTTTTTTCCAGCTAGCTTGACTGTTTTGGGTGGAGCTCAAGCATGTGTGTATATATGCTGTATATAAAAATGAATTACTAATTCTTTCCTGGAAACTGTTTGAATTACAATCTGCAAGATACAAAAACACACCTTTATTTTAACACTG
>VZTE01003148.1:1263363-1309345 GCA_013397775.1 Eulacestoma nigropectus
GCTGCCGGCAGCAGGGCCGGGGCCGGGCGGGAGCGGACGGGCTTACCTGCACTTGGGGCTGCTTTGGTTGACTTTCCAAGTCAAGGGAAATGTGTGTGTGTTTGGGATGGAGGCAGCAGCGCGCATGCGCCATCAAACTTGCCCTGATCCCGGATTTTTCCTCCTCGCGCTCCCCTTTGCTTTGATTATTGAATTTTCCTATTTCTAACAGGAGGGCGGGCGTCGCGCAAAACCCGGCCTGGAGCCCGCCGCCGCCCGCCCCGGCCCGCCGGGGGTGGGGAAGGGGGGGAGCGGCGGGAGGGAGCGGGCACGGAGCGGACTCGGTCTCCAGGCAGGCAGGGCAGACAGGCAAGGGAGAGGCGCCTGCAAAACCCGGACCGGATCACCCTCCCCTGGCAAGGGAAAAGGCGAGAAAGTGTCCCCGTTTCCCAGCCCGCGCCGGCAGCTGCTTGTCCCCTACCCTGGTTCCTGCACCAGCGGTTCCTCTTCCCCATCCGTCCTCCTTCCCAGAGGACCACTGTAAGTTTTATAAAATTTTCTGGTTTGCACCCTGCTGACCCCTGTTCACCTTAGTTCCCTGAGACTAAACTCCATGGACATGACGAATAACTAGGTTGTGCATACTGCTTTATTTTCCAGCTGGTTTTCCTAGGCGTGATGTTCAGTTGCTATTTTACAAACTTCTAAACTTCAGTACTTTTCTTTTGCTAATGTTCTTCATCTGGATTTCACTCAAGTTTAGAACTAACCATTGTCACGGATCTACAACTGTACTATATCTCAGTTTGGTGGTGCTGGCTTTGCTGGCAGTTGCATACAGGACTAACTTTTGCAAGTCTGGATCCTAGAGAAAATGCCAAGGAACAAACGTGCAAGCTATGAGCAGCCTTCTAGACTGGGCTGGTTTTGGGAGATGTCTTTGCAGGATCAGAGACAAGAGTTCGCATGCACCTGAATTTCCAGCAGGCAGGCATCACATTTCTGTGTTAAACTACTTTCCCCAGCTCTACCTTTCATTTCACTTAGACAGTGAGTATACATTACAGTTACATATGCAGAAATTGTGGTGGTGATTCCATAGAAGCACTCACAGAGACCTTTTCCTTCATCCCCTGGTTCCCTCTAGAGGAGCCAAGAGCCTGGGCTCACTGGCACCATGCGCTCAGTGCTGGGGTTTGGAGGTACAGCTACCTGCCTGCCTGCCCAGGCAGTAGGTCTGTAGGATGGATCTGCCTCCATCGTAGGGCTTGTAGGATTTGGGCCCTATGCCGTAGCTAGGCAAACCTGTACACACTTGGATAATTTTGCTCATTGGCAGCAGGGAGCTCCACATCAGCACACCCACACAGAAACCCTTGCAGAAGCGTCTTGGTCTTCCCATGCGCTTCCCTGTCTGTGTCTGTCTCCACCTGTTGCCTCTTGTCCGGTGCTTACACCATCAGCTCTTTGGGGCAGAAACCATAGATTTGCTCTGGATTTGTCAGTGCCTTGCACAATGCGGCCCAGCTCCACAACCACAACTCCTGTGTGCTATTGCCACACACATAAATAATAATAATAATTAATAATAATAGGCTAATTCCTCTGATTTTGATGTGACTACTCATGTGAGTAAAAATGACTCACATACATGAGCGTTTGTGGGACCACTGCCAGCTCTTGAGCTTTTATTGTGAGTCTTCCAATATTTGGTGTTCTCTTTTGATCCCCAGCTCCTGGAATGACTTGTTTCTAGCGCTTGTGTTTACACAAGGACGCTTGGAAATGTGGCCTAGTGCTCCCAAAAGCCTCAGAAGCCAGAGAACAAATAGGAAACTTCCAAAGAAATAAATTTTTAATGGCTTTTGTGAAAATCCTGTGATTTGGCACCTCAGGGAGGAGTGGAGGCTGACTCATGAATTTTGAGCAGTCAAGTTTAGCAATATGCATCAATTGAGTTAAATATTTAGGTCCCTGTAACGACTAGACTTCTACTAACCAGGCCAAACTCTTAGTGCAGAGATGTATTTTGTGGAAATAATGGTTAAAGTGCCTGTGTATTCACAACGTCTGCGTTTTTGTGTATTCACAAAGTCTGAGTTTTTGTATATTCACATGTTGTTTGGGATTTGTTGTTCTGTAGTTATTTATTTTTATCTGTTCACTGTAAAAAAGCAGGAAAATAGGCATGAAAATGGGATTATTAAAGTAAATAGGACTGTGTGAGACTGTTATAATAATTGTGGCAAGTATTTATAAATTGGTGAAAATACAACCACCAAACTTCTTGAATTTGTATGCTGGAGAGACACTGCCAGGTTAAAACCCATGTGTTTCTGGAAGTAAATGTCTCAACTTCTTACAAAAGTAAAAGAGAGCAAGTCCCAAGCTATGAATTCTTGCTTATGAGGCATTCCTGAAGAATGAAATGTTGGGAGAATAGGGCCCTTTAATTAAACCTGCATCGTTACTTTTAATTGCATTTACTTACTATTTTCTCATGTTCATGTTTTTGCATTTCTCTCATCTAGGGTGTTGAATGCAGACTGAATGGTCTTCCTTCTGCTTGGAAGTTTTCTAATTTTGAAGTGCTCTGGAGCTGGCCTAGTTAGGAGGAGCACTTGGACACAGCCAAGTGTTTTTGAGGTGGTCCTCTTTATCACCACAGATCCCTCCTGCCTGTGCTCCCCTGCATGTGGTGGGAGGCTCGGACACCATATGAGCTGTGCCTCTGACAGCTTTGAGTCTCCTTCCAGACCACAGCTCACTCAAAGCCTATTCAGCCCTCTGATGTTCACTATATGAGCCCCAGAGTGCACAGCTCCTCAGCCAGATAGAACAGGAGGTAATGACACCTTACACAGCCCGTTCTAGACAGAAAGAAAATAATTTAGCAAATTGCAAATGATGCATACTTAACTATTTATGCAGCATCTTCCTGTCATCAACCCAAAGCAATTTTACTTCCGTGTTGAACAGTGGATGAAAATGTTCTATAGATTTAACCATTGCGGGAGTTCGTTTTAAGTGGTGCAGTAATATCTCTCCAGCTAATTTAGTGTTGTAATAAGGCACCACCCTCACAAGTCCTTTGTGTTCTTGTGTCAATACTGCCCCCAAACCAAAAGTGCTGGCATCTGCATCTGTCAGAAAAGTGGGTCTGAAATACAGACTAAGAAAGGAGCAATACGACCATCACCGGAGCACTGTGGCCATCAGCAAGGCAATCTCAAAAGCCTTTTGCTAATTCTGAACATACCCAATTTCATTCAGATTTCCTCTAAAATTCAATTTACTTTCTCAACAAGTCCATGATATGGTTTAACAGCACTGGAAAATTCAACAATAAACCTCGAACAGAAGCTGCCTGAGATGTACCTGGCGAGCCAGAATGCTTCAGTACAGATTCATTTTTGTTCTTGCCCTGGGGGTTCCTTGCCCACTGCTCAGGATTCATCTTGAACCAGATCACATCTCTTGTTGGGATTGAAGATCCTTAACCAAAGACCTCTCAGGAAAATGTTTCTCAGTTCTGCTCTTTTCTGTTTCAAGCATGCAACACAACAGTGGGAAAAAATCCAAAAGGAATCTTGGACATTACTTTCATTTCCTTTCCTCTTATGGTTGTCTTTGCCGGCATTTACTAAACCCGTGAGACCTTACACAGTTATGGTTCCCATCTTCAGTATTTCCTGCTTGCCTGAACATTTAACAAGCAGTTCAGTTGCACAAGATCATTGGCAGCTCAGATTCCACATGCTCTTCCATCTCCAAAGAGGTTTTGTCTATTCCCAGCCTTTCTTTAGCTACCATAGCATATAGTGATGCCATTAGTCGCTGCCCTTGGGGAGAGGACATCCTGCACACTGCAAGCTTAGTGCCCATAAGGCATTGGTTCTATTGAGCTACATATTTCAAATGAATTTCCAATGGACTGAAGTTGCAGGACACGTTTTATGCTATTTATCATTCAGCAATTAGCAATAATAGCATCCAAACTCATTATTAGGTCATCTGCTGTCCACAACTCTTGGTTAAACCCAGAGATTTGTCTCTTAAGCCTAACTTCATAGAAGTTGCTTTGATTTTGCTCGGAGCCCTCAGAGCTCTCATTTCCACCCTGGCGTGGGGTGGGTGCACCTGTGTAGACATGCAGGACATGGTGAGTGTCTGTCACATCCCCTTGTGAGCTGCTGGGCAGCAGTGAGATGTGAGCACGAGGAGGTAATACAAGCCATACAGCACAGAAGTGAACACAATATTTAGACTGATGACAGGACAGCTGTTGGTAAAGCATACAGGCTGTGTTTTTACTGCAGAGTAGAGGTTAATGTATTTTATTCCCACCCAGCACATACTCCCGAACACTCCATCTGGCTATGCTGTGCAAGTGCAGCCCGAGAAAACTACATACCCTTAAAAAATTACTCACATAAGAAAAATGATGCTAAAACAACATGAGAAGGGCATGGATTAAAATGCCATAAGCAGAGAAATACATGCTGAGGGTTCGAACTTTGTCCTCAGGTCACCCTGCTTTCAGTAGAGGAGAAGAGGAAGGACTGCAAAGGTAGTTCCTGTAGCTCTGAGGCTCATGGCAAAACTCAGGCTGAGATGCCTTGTTCCTGCTCGCCTGGATGTGACATGCTTTCCATAGGCCTACGTGCCTCATCAAAGAGGCACTTAATCTCTAGTAAATGAGGAGCTGGCTGAGGTCTAGGCTGGCCAAACTACCAAACTGGACTGAACCAGTCACCTATCCCATGTGGACTACCCAAGAGCCATCAGGTGTCAGGAGTGACATTTTCCAAACCCAGCGCAGACCAGGGTGCTGTCCAGGACCTCTGATCCTGCTTCATAACTCACTGGAAGAATGAAGAAATCACTTAGACATGCACTATAAAAAGCCTGTGTATTTACTTGGTTTCATAATGGAAAATTAAAAGTAATTGCAGAGGAGGAGGAGGCATTTTTTCAGTTGCAAGTCCAATATTATCCACTTCCATATTTTATCGATGGAGTGGCACAAGTAATCAAGGAGTATCATGTGGTCATTGTTTATCAAGTGCCTTTTTGTCACAGGCAACTATTTCTTTGCATGTGCCCATTTCAGAAGAAGAAATTGGTTGGATCCCCATCATAACCTGCTTCAAATCCTCTGCACAGAGGAGGCATTACTTCATGCTGACAGCAATGGGGCAAGAATTATTTATATTGAAGAGGATCAGGCTGAGGCGTCACACTTTTGCTTAGAAATACATATGATTAATATCAGTATGCGAGTATGTAATATAAATATTGAAACCTTGTGGACCTAATTAAAAGCCTACAGACTGATACTGACTTTTGGTTGGTATAAATGTGTGTGTACAAGAATTTACCCTGCTCAGAATCTGTCCTTATCTGTTTTATTTGCCTCAAATCTACAGAAAGGTTCAAGCAAAAGACTTGACACTTAACAAGAAACAGCCTGCATTTAACCCCCATTCTGTCCCAAAATTTCCCAGTGACTTCACTATTCCATGTGTCTGGGTAACATCCACTGGTTTGGGGCTTAGTCCTAAGGGAGACTACTAAAGGTAACAAACAAATACAGGAGGAAACAATAATAAATAATCAACAGCAATAATAAAACTGGAATCCAAGTGTGAAGTATGTTTGTAATTGTCTGTGTTAGAAAATAATCAACTAAATAGCAATAAATAATAAAAATTTATATTAACAATTCATTTGTGCTGATACCTTCAAGTTAGAGTTCATTACATTAATTTACTAATTAATTAAGCACTACATCACCTGGCACCTACATAGCTTTTATTACACTTTATGGATGGAAAACTTAGGAGTCTTGCCTAGGGACACAGTGAATCAGTGGCAGAGCTGGACACAGAACTGGAATATCCTCCACAGCTCTGTTTACAGCATAAAGTTGCCCTGATTTTCTGACTAATTTAGTTCAGCAGATGCAATTCTCAGTGAGGGGACTTCAATTTGGGTGCAAGATGGAGTTATTTTGTTTGAGCTTAAATCAGTTCTTAATTATATCAAGCTAGTTATATAAAGGCAGTTTTAAAAAATATCCTTGTAAGCATCTACATTTTGGGCTATTGATTTAAAAACACACCTTTAGTTTAAATGCTGCAATTTTCCTGATAGGTCCCAAGTCACAGCAGTTCTTGAGGTCCCTCCCTTCAGCATTTCACTAGCAAACCTCATGTGCTGAACTGACGTGCAATTTTGAGTGTCTCCAACTAAACAGTGCAAATATTGGCCCTGAATTTGGTTAAAGACAGAGCTAGTGCAGTTTAGTTTGGCCTTTTAATAAATGGTTTAAAATTCTTCAAAGTCAGGGTTTGCAAATAATTCTCAATTGCTTAAGGAGATGCTGTTAAGTGTGCGGAGCTGAGTTAATTACAAGACAGTGACCCTCCCACACTCCCTCTCCCAGGTATCACAGAACACTTCCATCAGGGAACATTTATTGGTGGATTTTTCTGAAACTGAGCCCCTTCCATTCGGTCACCTGCACCTATGTCCTGGGCAAGGGGAGGTGACTTGATTATCTCTTCCTTGCTCAGTGTCTCCGCTGGTCACATTGGCACTGGGACACAGACACAGGGACTCCTCGGCCCTCTCACTTTTCCAGCAGTGTGTGCCAGCCTGGCAGGATGGTGTGGGAGTTTCACACTGGCCTAGTGAGATGGAGGCAAACCAAGGGCTGCGTAAGGAATGCAGGGGAACTGCACAGGATAATGGGAAACATTATTTATAGCCTGAATGCAGAAAACCTCCCCTTCCTCCCCCCTCGCCAACAGACAAACCCATGTCCAGTAATGACAAAGTCATTACCTTTTTATTATTTTTCAATAGGATTCAGATGTAGCGTGTCTGTTCCTTACAGGCTGTCCTGATGGCTCCGGTCTCCTGTCACGCTGGGAACACTCATCTAAACGCACCAAGTGGGTGTGGAGTCACCAGCCATGCTTCAGAAAATTTGGGCCTTACCCTCCCAGAAGCCTGTTATCTCACTTATTAAGGGAGAATTATAATGTTTCCCTTCCTCCCGAGAGGCATTTGGGACTACAATAAAGGCCTTGTGAGAACTGCTGCAAGATCAAAGCAGGGATCCCATTGGAGAAGTTCAGCATAGTGCTGTCCCTGATAAGACATGGTTTTGGGGGCTCCTAATAGAAACTATGGGCTTTTCAATAATTTTTTTTTTCTAGCATGAATGTTATTCTTGAGAAAAAAACTTTTTTCATGTGGAAATCCTAAAATTATATGACCCTCAGAAACTGAAAAGGCTGAAATTCTTTTAGATTTGATGGCTTTTCAAGCTTTCCATCCCAATATCATGTTTCCCATGAGAAGTCCCTATTCTGATGTGCTTTTGCTCACTATTCCAGCACTGATCATTCTCTGAAAAGCTTCCTCCTTCACCTGCTGCCCCTCTGTAACTCCAATCCTCCTTTTTCTCTTGCATTTAATGCCATAGCATGCTTTGTCTTTCTTTTAATGCTTTGTAAATGTCCTTCCCTCACTTTGTATCTCCAACAAGACCCTTGTGTGTGGGTCTGATAACCCACGTAGCACCCATGTCTCTGGGATTTATTTTGAGATCTGCTGCTTGTTTATTTATTTCCCTTTCAGCACACCCAGTGAGGCCTGTGTGGCAGGAGATGTGAAGGGAGGTGATTATGGGAGACTATTCCCCCTCGCTGCTCATTCATGACAAACAAAGAGCAGTGATTGATGATTAAAAATGCATTCTCTGGGCTTGTTTTCTTTTGTTTTACCATTATGGAGATATTATAAATACTGAATACTAATCAATCCAGACCTGGCGGGACCTCACAGACCTTCTACAATCCCAGGGCTTTGCTCTTCCTTATAACCTCTGCAGCTTTCTCCTCTCTCCTTTGTTTCTAAATTAAAGACCTCCACCCCAACCAAAAGGGATTAAGTTAACTTTGGATGAATTTGGACTGTCTGGGCTCTCATGTCTGCCAAATAGCCATACTCTCCCCTGAAAGGATAGTCTCTATGCTAAGGCACCCTGGCATTTCCCTGCCTTTTTTTTTGCCCTGCAGTGGGGTAGAAACAGAAATTAATTCCTCAGATCAGAGGAGAATTTCTCTTATTTAGGAAGCCCAGAGTGCCACAAATTTGCTTGCAAAGTGGATACCTTGTGGGGAGGAGAAGAGATCAGGAAGTCCCCTCTAAAAAACTCTCATTATTCATAGCAGTGAGGCTGGATTTCTCCCTGGGCATTTCTGTGCAAAAGCCAGAGTGCCACATCTGATTCTGCAACATTACACAATGTCCAGATAAACAGCAAACTCGGTGGCGCTTGCATTCTTTTATCTTTATTCAGTCGAATTAACTGCTTTCTCTTTCCCTTCCCGCACCCCTGCCCTCACCTCATTCTCCCTCACTCATGTAAAATAGAGACACGCTGCACTGGCCTCTGCAAAAAATGGATCAAAATCATCTATCCCAATGGAATGAGAAGATTTCTCTTCACTTTGGCCTAAACTACTACTTTTCTCTAATCAGCTATTTCCTGTGAGATTTTTCCAGTGTTCTGCTGAAGTCAATATTAAATCCCCCGTATAACAAAGCTCTGACTGACTCCTGTGTGAGCACAGTTATGTTGAGGCTCAGCTTTTGCTGAAGTCCCCCCAGAGAGCAGAGTGAGGTCCCTCTTCTGCTCCTGACTGCACATGGGCAGACCCGAGGTGCTGATGGGGACACTAGGACACCAGCAGAGTGTAACAGCAAGCAGCACGAGGGTTTGGTTGCCTGCATAGCTCAGATTACAGAAAATAAACTACAGTGGGCAGTGACATACATTTTTCTTAACATGCTTAGAACCAGCCCAGGAATAGCTGAGCTCAGCTGGAACGTATCAGGAAGGAGAAGGAAGAGGATCTGAGCTGGGCTAGCAAGAAATTTTAGTCTGAACCATATGGCAAGAAACTGCAGTATGTTCTTATCTTGAAGCCTGAGGATTTATTTTATGCACATAATTCCCTGATCATCTTGATGTAACATCTCTCAGGAGGAGGGTGTTACACTATCTAACCACCACTGCTGGAAGTTGACAATCTCTCCATCATCTTAACTTTCTTAAATAATTTTAAATATATATCTGTGTTTATGAAATATCGAGGGCCTGATCCCATTGAAGTCTGGGGAAGGACTCTAATCAGTTTGAGTCGGCATTTGGATCAAGCCCACAGACGCTCACTACTTTTCTCTTTAAGTATCTCTGCATCACATCTTTGCATGCTACTCTTCTGTAGTACACACAGGGTCTTCCTCTCCCTTTGAAATCTGTGATTTTTTTTCTGTGAGAACAGCATTTCTCTATAATCTGTGTTGAAAAATGAAAGCCACTGCTAGCAAGTAATGAGGTAGCCTAAAATGTTGATTTTTAGCCACTTTATCTCTCTGTTTCAAAATTTACCTCTTCCCCTCTTCCCAGAGCAGTGTGAAACCAACTCAAAGTGAAGAGGGCTTTGCAGCAGTAATGATAAGTAAATCTGCTTCAGATTTTTGAGTTTAGCTTCAAGTCTGCAAGCCACGTTGAGTTGCAACGTAATTACCATCAGTTCATCAACAAATTCTGTTTGCAGATTTGTTTCACCAGATTGAGCACACAGATTGACCGAAGCTGCTCTTTGGTGAGCCTCTGCAATGCAATGGTGTTTTTACACAGTGGTCTGTTCAAACGAAATGTTGTTATTGGCGTATTTTCAAACATACACACTTTCACCCAAAGATCCTAACTCATCTGGCAGTTTGTTTCAATGATACCACTTAGCATAAGCTTGGCGGAGACAGAAATGCATGTATATGCACGTCTGTATGTATATGTATGCACATGTCCTACACCCACCCACACCACTTACTAATCCATTGGCTGATGTATTTATGGCTAGCTTGCTGACAAACCACTGCTCTCTGAGGAGCTCACAGCCACCTCCTGCAACCATGGCACACGCTTGTCTCAACAGCAAAAGCTGCACTTCAGAAAGAGAAAGACTCTGTTTATAACCTGACTAAGGCCAGTGCCCTTTATGCACGTGAAGCCCAGACCAGACATGCTTTTTGGCAACGCTACCTTTAAGGTGTGCTCTCCTTGCTGCCTGGTTCATGCACCTCCTAGCCCATTTCTCTCTGGTCGCAGTGAACCCCCAGAGGCCCCAGGGAGACAGGAGGACCTTCCCTCTCCCTTTAGCTGATGGCCTCTCTTCTCACTCTTCTTCAGAAGATTTATCTCATATTCTTAACTCTCAGGATGAAACAGGCCACGCTTGGAGTTACGTAGCATAGCAAAGCCAAAAAGCATCACTCTGAAACTGGATTAGAGAATGAGCCTGGAACATTTTCTCTAGAAAAATGAATCTAGAGCTTGAAAGTGAAGAGATGAACATACGGCCAGGTCCCATCTGGATTAATTTGCTCAGACTAGAACAGAGGCTGGGGCAATTCTTTAGTCCATGATATTAAAGAGATCAGAGAGAAAATCACACTGGTCCTAGGAATAAATGAATGGTATTGCAAAGTATGATGACACTATGCAGTACAGTGCTGGTTAAAGATACCCAAGCTACTGCTGAATAAGTACAGCAAGCAGTGGAAAATTATACCAGACAGATCACTGTACTAACAGAGCCGTACTCTTCTAATATCAGGCTACTCAGATATCTCAAACTGTGAGGTGTACATACGTACTAAACACTGCAACTGCCACTTCGACTGTTTTGTCATTGTACCTCAACATCCTAAACTGTAAAATTGGAGGGGGGGGCAGGGGGGAGAAGATCTCTGCTGCTATATTCGGAAGGAGCTATGAGACTTATTTGATGCTTTTTAAGAGCCCTGAAACCTCAGAGAAGGGCAATTTATTGTTCTTACTTTCCTGTGATCACAGTATTCCCACTGGGATTGTTTATTTCTCAGCTCTGGGTTTCAATTTATTTATTTCTCATTGTGCTCTGGGTTTCCACATAGAGCAATTTCTACTAGCAAAGACTGAAGGGACTATTTTCCCTTTCTGGCTTCAACTTAACAAACGTACAGGCTGATAAATCCTCTTGTGAAAATCCTACAGGGTGAAGCAGGCTACAGATCAAAGGGAAGGAACATTTGTCCTCTAGTATGCTACCAATACCAGCAGAACCTCTTCACCTTCATAAAATGATCCTTCATAAAAGCTCATGTCCCACCCTCTCACTCTCAGTTCCCAGATCCAGACTCCTGACTTTGTCACACATTTCTGCCACCCAGAGCTGACAGTGTAATCTGGCTCTATTGACATTAAAAGTTCGATTTCCTTGTGAAAGACACATCTGAGAGCAGCAGGAAACAAGGAAGCAGAGAGAATAGTACTGGATCCCAGGCTGGCTGGTATGTGGAACTACAGGTCCTTTGTGAGTTTGGGGGGAAACCCCACCCAACTCCATGTCCTAGCTCCACCTGGGAATGCCATGCAGAGAGCAGCCACCTCAGCGCACTCTCAGGATACTCAGATCTGGGCAGACTTTGCTTGTCTCTGCTTTGGTCTGGTTCCATGTAGCTCTCCTTTCTGCTCCCACATCATGAACATGCTGTACCTGAGACACCTATGGAAATACAAAGGTCACTGCACTGCTGTGTGTGAGTGCAGAGATTCTTCCAAGCAGCACACACTCAGCACACTCAAGGATCTGCTTCCATGTGGTCTCCATGGGATGTACTCAGTCCTGGGAGAAGGTGAAAGCAGGTCCTCAATAACCCCAGCTCTGTCTTGCTCCTTCTGTGTGCTGGAGCCATTACTATAAACACCTCAGGAATGGTCCCAGTCCCAGTCCCAAAGTCCTTGCTCTAATTCAGGTATCAGGGAAGGTGCTAAAGTTGAATTTATAGAAAACTTAACCACAGGAATCAGGGAATAGCCTTTGGATGTAAAAAGACTGGGTCATTTATATTGCCAAAGTCAGCAGGGTATTTAAAGTGGGATGTGTGTCCGATGTCTTTATGTGTCCCTTGGCTCTACGGCACATGGCAGCCACAGAGTAGAGGAGTAGCTAAGCACTTGCTTAACCAGAAGTACTGGGAAGGTCCCAAGTTGTATCAAAGAGTTTTGAGTAACGGTTGAACCACCTGCTTTCAGGGGTGTATCTCACATTCTTAAGATCTGAATCATGACTCACAAACCCAGATAATCCCTTCAGCATATTTAGGAGAAAACTATGAATTTTGGTTCTGTGCAAACTACACCTGTTCTCTGTTATTAAACTGTTTCTCTCTGGGACCATTATGAAGTAATCTGAGTGTCCACAATTGATTAATGTACTTGAAAAAGTAGATAGTAATGTCATGAAAATGTGTAGAAAAAGTTTGGAGATTGCCGGTAGACTAATGGTATACACAAATTATCTCAAGTGGCTGAATTATTAAAGCTCATTGTTCCCCTCTCCCCAGCTGAGACACAGGACTTGACCATACTCCTGAGCAGTTGAAATAGCAAAGTAAAATACATTTGTCTGAACCAACATAAATACCAGCATGGTTCAACCAGGCAAATTTTACTCTGGAACTGCACTGATAATTACTGTAGCAACTTTACTGGTTACCTATTAAACTAAGGTTTGGCTTGAATCATACCCTTATACCAATAAATTTGGTTTGGTGCTATTGGAAACACTGCTTTTCCGTGGACTGAAATAGTTTATTGGTTTCAATGGCTTATATGATAAACCAGGTTATGTAATAGTGCATATCAAACTGTGCCCAGCAGACTTATAGCCAGATTTTAATATCCTAACTTTAGTTGAAGATCCCTAAATGTTAAACCTCAGTCTCCCTAAGATTTAAAGCACACTTAGTCGATGAATGTGCAAGCCAGAGCAAACTGGAGTAACTTCCTGTAGGTGGATGGAAATCTAGTGCAAACTTTGTCTCTTGTCATTAAAATTAAACTCTACGATAATCAACACTTAGAGCAAGCATCTCAAAACTGACTCTGTAATTTCAGGGGCTCGGTGGGAACAATGGTCAGGAATCTCTGTAGGCACTTTCATAAAAACACCCCTATGACTGTAGCTGATATAGAGAAAACAATTCAGGCGAAAAATTAAAAGGAAAACTCTAGAAAGCTTCAGTGAGACACAGCTGCTAATCAGTCCAGAAGGGTGGGGACGATAATTTATTGCTATCAAGTGGACTTATGTTCCCTTACCTGTGAATGTTATCATCTTTGATAAGCCATATGCATGCATATTTTATATTTCTATGTTAAAAAGCAAAGTACAATCTTATAATGAAAAAAAAGCCAAGTAAGTACAAGGCCAGGTTGCCCATGGAGGCAGGTGTGTGTGTTCATGAAACGGTCCTTCCTCTCTGCCCAAAGAGCCTGCCTTTATAGCATGGTCACGAGATGGAGTTACTGTTACTAACATGGCCTTCTAAAGTCACCAAAAAAGTTCAGCACCCCTTGCAGGAAAGATCAGTTTACACCATCTAATTTTTCTGTCTGACTAAGACATTAAGTCAGATATCGTTTCCTGCTCACAGCCCATTTATCCATTAAACCAAGATTTCTCCCTGTCCTCTCCTGGATTACTTCTTGAATCTTTCTGTCCTCTTTCTGTTCCCTGTGTTTCCAATGTGCTCGCTATTTTTCCCCAAAACCATTTCCCCTGAGCTTTCTCCAATATGAAGCTGAACGCTTTCATAGGTATCTGCAATTCTCTTTGGCCCAAATCCTGAGACACCCATTCTGTTTCTATTCCAGAAAATTCCTGTCATAGCCACTAGGCACACTGAGCTTCTAGCACACCTTGGGATCTGACCAGCAGAAAAAGCTCAGCTATCCCATGTGCAGGGAGGAGAGGAAATCAGTGGCCAGATTCCGGAGATAGGGGTAAGCTCACTGTCCATTGGTGATGAACACACAAAACCTCCACCACAACCAGTGAGGAGGGGGAGTGCTCCGTGGAACGCACAAGTTGTCCATCCCTGGGTGAAGCAGCACTAAATACTGTTTTCTGCTATACTCCTGTGCTCATACAGCACTGAACAACTTCTGGGCACAGGATGGCTGTTGCTGCTACCAGCGAGACAATAATCAAAACACTTAGGAAAGGCAAGGAAAAGGATGCTAGTTTTAAAAGAGCATAGGTTGTCTCTGTGGTGAGAGAACAGTATCATCAAGTGCCTGCAGCATGTACCACTCTGCTGGGAAGCCTGGTGGGAATCAGGCTAGTTGCACCTCTCTGGGAAGTGGAGAAAACTGTGTGTACTGCCCACACATCCACACTGCCCACAGAGCGCAACAGTGCCCAAAACATTTCAAGATGGGCAAAATTTAATTAACCCTAGCCCCCAGCAAGGGCTGGCTCTGATCCAGACACCGTCCACTCACCAAGTCTGAGCTCAGTTTATTCTCAATGGGCCAACCTGGGGAGGCTTCATTCAGGAAATCTACCACTGATTTCAGCTGGATTTCCCAGCTTCCATAGCCCAGACCTTCACTTGCAGTGAAGCTTGCAGTGGACTGTGGTGGGTGTCTGCTTCTCTCTCACTGTGTCATGGGCCTGAAGGAGAGGGTGTCCTGTTAGCTCATATGCTGTGAGTTTGCAGCCCCTTGGATGATCCTGACTGGAATTTCACTAGTCCCAGTAAAGCTCCCAGCAGACAGAAAGGGGAAATAGCTCTGTGCTCTGTTCCCCTCCTGCACCCAAACATGGTATCAGCATCCAGGGAACAATGACTTAAAAAGGACTTCAAAAACAGGCATTATTTGTCATCTGGAAGAGCTATAAAAAGAAACACTTCTCAAGTAGTGAGTGTGAATACCATTACTTTACAGATTCAAGGGAAAAAAACCAGATAACCTTGGGGAGACCTGACCTTCAAACAGGTTCAAATGACTTTACCATGCTTTCCCTTCCTCTCTCCCACACAAGCACAAAATTACATACATGTACACATTCCCACACGTATATACTCCCAAATAAACAGAAGTTTGTAGACATGCATATGTCCTCTCTTACATACACACACACACACACACACACACACACACACAACACCTCCTGTACATGTTCTTACGTACAGGCACTTGCCCCCATTCCCATTTCTACACATTTTTCTGCACTGCAATGGCACTCTCATTTGTGCACACACACACACAAAGCATAAAATGCAAACACAGTATGATAACTGCAGAAGAAAGATCAGACCTCTCAATGCTATCAGTGCTGGGATTTATTTTGGAAAGGAATTCCAGTATTTGTTCCAGACCAACAGTGTTTAGATCATCAGAATATAATCATACGAATTTACATAGTTAAAAATCAGACTACCTAAAAAAAAAAAAAAAAAACCCCTGGGTTTTGCACTTTCTCATCCCTTCAAATCCAGTTTTCTAGGCAGTCTGGATCAGCAGAGATCCTAACAATACTTCCAGAATGAGGTGCATGCCTGTCTGAGGAGATTCGCTAACTGTGCACAGATTCCCATCCAGAGCAGGACTTTGCAGGGTGTTGCTACTGCTATCAAGCCCATTATCTGACACCGGGGCACATTGTGTGGCTGTTCTCTCAGGTACTCCTGGCTTTGTGACCAGCCACATTTATGTGCTTTGCGTGCACTGCGGGTATGATCCTCTGTCAGCTATACCACACATCCGGCTTGTGACCATGCAAAGTCCCAAAGCCAAGGAGAAGATTCAGAACAACTCACTTAAATTCTCAAAGCTGGGATATGCTACCCACCGTGTCCTTTTTTTTGCCAGAACCAACTGAAACAAACCTTCTTCCCTACGACTTTCAACATCAGCTGAACATTCTGCTGAGGTGGAACCTGCTTATGTCCCTGGCAAGGCTGACAATGATGCTGTCTTCTACTTCCTTCTGTGCATATACCTCAAAGTTCAGTGCACAAAATCAGTGGCCTTATTCCCTGGTATATTTGGCGCCACGACTATACAGTGATTTTAGCTTGAGGTACAGGTGTTCAGTAGCTCAGACACCCAGATTCCACCAGCTCACCTCACATAGAGATAGGCAGTGGTAACTTCCTCTCATGGCCTTTTATCTCAGAAAAAGTCACTGTACTGAGGCACATGGATGTGGTTTATGTTTTGAAAACAAAATCTTACATGAAGCACAGTATTATTTCATATGTATATTGACAGAGAAAAAGAATGTGAAAATGTTTTCCTTTGGACTATGCAGTAAATCAGTGGCACAGCGGGATGAAGAAATCAGAAATCCTGTTTCTTAGATCCTGCTGTAATCAATAGATTATATACAATGTCCCTCCTTGCTAGGGAAAACATCTTTCCATAGAGGGGGAGTTTGGTGTAAGGTAGGGTTATAGCTGGCTTTGCGTTTGCTTGTAGTGCAGAAGCAGGTATGCCACTGTGTATCTGATCTGGAACTCGCTCAGCCTAATTCCAAAAAACTGGACAACACCCTTGCTGAACTCTTGATTTCTGTGGTTTAATTCTGATTTGTATCCTCAGGGAAAATGCAATGAAATCAATACATTTACTCTATATTTTACCTATTGCCACAAGGCCCAAAATTCAATACTTTGTGAATTTTGGTGGCATTTAGTGAAAATTTCCTGTCAGCTAGTAAAAATAGCCTCATTTGGGCAAAAGAAATCTGTGAAAGAAATTTAGTGTATGGCCACAGTTCTCAAATTGCAATAAGGAGGAGAAACATTGGGGTTGATGTCCTGCTAGGATCCTCTCCGAGGTGAGAGTAAGTCTGGGCAGTACAGCGCTGGCTTACTGCAACTCACGTGTCTGCTCAAGGTTTGTCTGCAGAGTAGCAAAAGTAAAAGGTCACCATGAGAGTTCCCTGGCTGCCTCTCTACCTGCAGTCACTGTTGTCTGGGAAAGACCATACTGGAATTTGAAAGGTGTGAGGTGCCATTGCAAAGCTGCTTTCTCATGCCACTGCACTTTCCATAGGGGACACATGGGCACTTATTGCATGGCTCCCTGTGAAAGGGAAGAGTTGAAGGCAGAGAGATCAGGTGCTCAACTGCTTGTTCCTGCTGCATTCTGCAGAGAGAGAGGAAAGGCTTTTGCAGGGTCAGACAGCAACTTCAAAACTCAGGATGGAAACCCACAGCCCAGTTCCAGTTGCCTTCATACACACCCAGAAACCTCAGCTGCTGGTTCCCTGCAGCTGCTGCGGAGGAATCACAGAGCAAAAATCTACTGGAGTGCTCACAGCACAGGTTGGCTTGGGGCTGGATGGTAGTCACTGGAGTGACAGCCACTCACATGGCCCTGCTCTGGCACACACAGCTCTCCAAAGCTACAGGGGCTCTAAGGCCCAGATTTTTACCTGCCCTTGGTGTCCTGAAGAGCTGAGACAATGATATCCACCATTAGTGTTTTTTCTGGAAGTCACAATGCAGTGTTTTCTCCACTATTTTTCACAACTGAAAGCAGCCAAGCCATCCAAAACCTCGTAGACTTTCTCATCCCTGCTTTCTGTGCCAACAGTACAATCGTCCTTAGAGAACAGACTTACCTGCTCTTCAGTGGGTTTGGCAAAGGCAGTGATTGTATTTTTCTATTTTTATTGCCCGCTGCAAGGGAGGCATAAGGAAAATCAAGTGGTTGGAAGGAAAGAGAAGACATACTGCAAGGCCAGTTCTACTGGTATGAGAGTTTATGCTGCTGGTCTAAAAGGTCTTATCTTACCATAAACTTTGACCACAGAGAGCTGAGCCGCCGTGAAAATGAGAAGCAATGTCAACTCTCACATGAAACGTGTCGGTGAAAAAAGTTGCCTGGACTCTGAGAAATAATTTGGGTCAGACAGCAATGCCTGGCCACTGAAAATGTTCCTGCTGACCCAGACATCAATAGAAATGTCTTTACTGGCTTTTAGGGAGAGCAGTTACACTCCATGGCCTGGATGACTCCTAAAAATACCAGTCTTGGTAAACTACTGCAAAAGTTGTTTCAGCTTGTAAAGCAATGGGAAGATCTCTCTTGGTAGATCTGGCTGACAAGCAGAGAGTGTCTTTTGGCTACAGAGTCAGCTGGAAAGGCCTGTGCTTTGTTCAGTCTCAGAGTATTTCCAGTTTTAGAACAGCAATTATGTTGAGATCTTCACAGTTTGCTCCAGAGGATGTGACAAAACATCTCCAGAAATCTTGTGAATGGCCAGTTGTGTCATTGAGCGCTGCCTGCCTCTCCTGGCATCACGGATGTGATAAAAATCTTGCAACGGAATGTCAGTGAAGCAGAAATTAAAAAAAAAAAAAAATCCTCCACTCTAGTGCCTGACATTCTTTTTAGGATGCCAATAAAAGATAATGTTACCTGTAAAATGTGCAAGCTGCTTCTAGCACTGCACCTCCCTCCTCTCCTACACCCCTCTTCTGAATTTGTACTACCTCTGCAGTGGACAGAGACTCAGGAGAAAAGAGCTCCAGGGTAAGAATGTCACAGACAGACCCTCTCAACTAAATCAACAGTTAAAGGAAAAAGCAAGAGAGGTGCTGAGAGTCTGACAGCTCTGCTGCCCGCACCATTTACAGCTGTGGTTGTCCTAGGATGCTTTTGTACTCTCTGATTGACTTTTGAATCAAGCTGTGAATATCTCAGTGAATATTCTAACATCCATGTCAATTATGGGACAGGTATAAGGAAAGGCTGGGGGAGATGAGGCTGGGAGAAACACAGTCAACACTGCAGAACAGAACCAGTATATCAAACTCAGCTCTGAGAGCTCCTGTGGGTTGTGTCTGTCCCAGCGTGAGCCATTTCAGCTGCCTCACACTCTTGCATAGTCAGAAGTTCAAGGACAAATGATTCAAAATGTTCCTGTTTTCCAGAGGCATAAACCATTTGTCAAAGTGCTCAGAAAGTTTGGCTGCTCCTCTTTTTTGTTTAGTTTTCCCATGCATTTGGGATGCTACTGCTACTGGGATCTCAGTGTGTAATACAGATTAAATGACTTTGTGCTGATGCAGTGAATTTCATCAGAAGATCTCACAGCATTTGCAAATTAATTAATTAAACTCTCATGGCACCCTACTGCTAGTATCACCATCTTATTTAGATGGCAACAGAGGCATGGAGAAAGAGCTGCTTTATTCTGGACCACCCAGAACCTCTTCAGAAAAGCTGGAAAAAGAGCTCTGTGGGCCTCATGCAAAGTCCCTTCTTCAAGTGACTTGTCCAATTCCCTCCCTGCCCATTATCACACAGGCTAAGGATCTTTGTCCAGTCTAACACAGCATGAAGAGGTTCTGCAGAGGAGATTTTTGTGGGAGGATACAGAATTGCTTTGGGGAAAGCAATACTTAAAGCATACTCAAAGTATGATAATTAGGAGGGGTCCAGTGGGAAAAAACAGAGGTTTATTCCTTGTCTGAATTGAATTGTACAGATAATGCCTACAAGACTTTTCTTACTCTGGCAGAGGACACCTTGGACTTGAGCTTTGCTGCTTTCATCTGCCTTGCAGTGTCTCCAATGAATAGGATTTATCTGAATGAAGCATTTTCCCTATGGGAAGCTGCTGTGGTGCCTTTAAGATTTGGAGTGATGCCCTCTGAAAGGGGAGCAAGAATATTTCAGAGGGACTCCATCCTTCAGGAAAAAAGCCCAAACCACGTCTTTCCAAGATGGGGTCAACTCCTCAGCCCTTTATCTGGAAGCACTTACTACACAATTAATGGAAGGAACCCTCATCAAATGAGGGACAAATCATAAAATTAGGGAGATGGAAATTAGGCATGGACAAATGATCCAGGTGCAGGGAAGATTTATGGAGGAGGTTGTGTTAGAGCTAATGATTTCTGCTAATGATCCTCCAAAGTATAAAGTGGCACAGAGCCCACTCTCAATGGGACAAGAGAAAATCCTGCGTGCAGAGTGAAGGGCATTCCTCTTGGGGAGGGGAAGCTGGACTTACAGCACAACAGCAACACAAGACCACTCTCTCCATCTCCTAAACCAGAGATGCTGGTTGTGGAACTTGCCAGCCAGAAGGCTGTGAGAACAGTGGGAATCCCTCTGCTATGATGAAAGTCACCCAAAAAGGAACACCTTTTCCTGTGCTTCTCCCTCAGCAGCTTCCAAGAATATCCTGTCTCAACTCTCAGCACCACCTTCTTTCTCCTGAATGTAGCTCCTGACACAGCACTCAACCAGATGGAGCTTCCCCTGCCATCACCACCAAACTGAGCTGGAATCTCACTGCTAAAAACGTGGAGGGGAAACCTGGTCCTTCCCAGTTTCCTCTCCTCTCCGAACCTCTCCTCTCTGAACCTCTCCGAACCTCTCCGAACCTCTCCTCTCCGAACCTCTCCTCTCCGAACCTCTCCAAACCTCTCCTCTCCGAACCTCTCCTCTCCGAACCTCTCCGAACCTCTCCTCTCCGAACCTCTCCTCTCCGAACCTCTCCGAACCTCTCCGAACCTTTACTCTCCTCTTGTCTCTTCTCCCTACCTATCCCACTCACATAAATGATGGAAACAAAACAAGGTGGGTCAAATTAAGCTCTGACATTCACTAGAAATGCTGCCTCAAGGAGACATTTCATTAAGTCTTTGGTTTTCTATTTGGGAATCTTTCCTATGGACAGCTATTTTGCCTTCCCCCTGCATAGTGGCAGAGCTCCATCTGAGAGCTGCTGCTTTGACTGTAGCAGAGATGAAGTGAGCTGTGCTCTTCACCAAGACTTACAGTTGGCAAAAAGCAGATCTTTTTTTACCTGACATCACATCCTTCCTTGCTGTGTTCTCATCTGGAAGAGGCTGAGCCTCAGCCTGAAGCAGCTATAAGCTTTCGACACAACCAAAGCTCCTGGTGGCACCTGCACCAGTGCAGGCTTGCCTAAACCATCATTTCTCTGTTCCTTGTACCAAGCCTTCACTGGTGCCCTCTGCTATGCCAGCCTCTAACTCCTGGTGAAATCTGGGTCTAGGAGGTTTGGGAGTACCTTTTGTCATATTTTGTAATTAGTCCCCAAAAAACCTCTGCAAAAGGTCCCCAACCCAAAAAATGAACTCTAGAAACCCAGGCTCTATGCTTGACTCTGGCCCTAGGCACAACATCCCACCTCTTACTGCCTCTGTGAAAGTAATAACCATTTTGAAATCAAAATAATGATCCTGATCTGCTTCACACAAAGTTCTGAGATCTAATCTAAGTTGAAGATGTTCTTAATGATTTGTAGCACTCAGACTCTCCGTAAGCATTTCAGCATCTATTTTCAGTCACAAAGATAGCATTATTCCAAAACTTAAGAACGCTTTTCACAGGAAATAGAAATTATAGGATCTGAGTTCTTGAAAGAAAATATAGGATGGGAGAGCTATAAGTAAGTTGTGGTTCCTTTCCTACTGTCAGGGAAAGTGGGGAAAAAAAGGACAATTAACACTGTCCAGCACTCCCTTGGGAGCCCCATCCTGCCAGCTCCAGTGACTCGTAGTTCAGGCTATTACTTTACTGTTCTTTAGTAATAAAAATTCCTGGTGAGTTTCATTTGGAGCTCTGTTCACGAATGGCACAGTGATTCACAGAAATAAGGGTAGGACTGGATGCCAAAACAGTACCAAGTAAAATCTGCTGAGCTGGTGGATTCATGCATTATGGGTTGTGTTTTCTTGCTGCTCCCTGAAATAATTGGATCTATCTGTGACAGGGATGAGATGAAAAAATTAGAAGACGGGGGAAAATGTGTGAGAGAAAATGATTCAGGACTACGAAAGAGGATATGGAGGTAACAGGAGTAGAGAGCTACACTGAACACTGCAGAAAGAAATTACAGTGGCTTAAATCAGTAGGTCAGTGGATATCTGGGCCAGTGATGGATGTTGGCAACTGATATCGTGAAGTGATATATGTAGAAAAGACCTAAAGGAGATGTTCTCAGTCGTCAGGCACACAGCCTGTCCAATCCCTCAATGAGCTCCTGCAGTCTCTACTAGCACTGTGCTTGTTTCTGTTTATATCCTGATGGATGTAACCTAAACTTGTACCATATAACGAGAAGTATCTCCTTCCCTCAGCATTGTCATTAATTACAGTCAGGGTCCTACTCTAGCCTGTAATTTGGTACACAGAGTTGCTTCAAAAGCCCTTTTGTACCCATGCCCTTTGAAGGAACAGCATTTTTATAGAGACCAAAGGGAGCTTCAAGATTTCCCCTCCTGCTGGGAAGAGTTTCAATTAACACTGACTGCAGGTAGGAGCCATACACCTCAGAAAAGTGTCTCCAAGAAGGGAAAGGACTGCAGGATTAATGAACGAGAAGAGGGAGGTGGTTAAAAATGAAGACTGTGGAAAAGAAAATATTCCCTAGTATGATGTTTGTGTCTTGTTTTCTTTCTCATTTGTATCTTTGCCCTATCTTTAGGCCTGCTAGGATGAGGACTTTCTTAGCAGGGGTGGGCAGTGGTTTACTATAGGAATTCTTGTTTCCTATATTTTCTATTTACCCTTCTTCCTATAAAGAAGGTGAGATTGAACAATTCTCCCATAAATAAGACAACCTTCATCGTACTCTTCTTCCCAGATCTGCTCTCACCCGGTGCAACAAACACCTCAGCATGTGGAGTTGTCTATACCTGGGGCAGGGAAACAATCCTTCATGAGACCCCACACCAATATTGCCAGTCTATTTAAGGTTCCACACTGATGGGCAGCAGTATAAAACATTTCAGCAGGACAGACAAGCATGTTGGTTTGTACTTAAATAGAAAATCTAATGAATAGACAAAGATGATATAAACTTCCTTTTTATCAACCTGGTCTGGGATTGGTTTCATGCTCTGGTCAAGAAGAATAAGCAGTTTGATCTGAACAACATTAACCTGCTGGGGAAAAGGGTCAGGGTGAAATGGGTCCCCTGAAGTCTATAAATTAAAACCTACAGTCTCAGTACATTCTCTCCCAATTCTCTCTCTCTCTCTCTCAAAAAAAAAAAAAAGGGGGAAAAAAACCTCAAAGTTAGATAACCTCTATTTGTTGTTATCACACAGCATGTCCAGGATAGTATTTTACATACTGCCAAATATTCTCTCTAGGTGCCTACGCCTTTGCCAACCTGTGCAGTGCTCAGGTCTGCCACATTTCCCTGTTGTGGAAATGGATGTTCAGCTGAAGCTGCTCTGCAGGGCTGACCCAGGGTAGGTACTGACTCTGGTGACACAGGAAGGAATGTTTTTCCCCACTCTCCACAAATCACTTCCAGAGCAACATTTCAGCATATTATGAAGGTCACAAAGACATCCTGCTTGGATGAGCTCTGAGTAGCAGAAGTCCCAAGTGTCATTAGATTTTCACCAAAATAGAAATTCTATCTGTTGCATCACAGTGAGAGTTAGGACTGACTGCTTTTCTCAGTTTGCTCTGCTTTTTTTCTAAATCTCAACCACCATGTCTACTGGGTACTCTGTTTCTAATAAAACTGTAAATTCTGAAGACAAAAGGGATCAATAAGATCATCTAACCAACTAAGAATGGCTGTGCAGAGATCACCATGCTGTGTGCAAGGTACCAGTTCACAGTGCAGTAGGATCTCACTTCAAATTCCTGTTGCTGCTGACCCATCCTTTCTTGGGGCAGCTCCTTTTAACATGTTAAGGAAAGTTGATATTTCAATCATTACTTGATTTTGCCTTAGGATAGAGGATGGACTACATACTTTCCTCCCTCCTAGGAGATTGCTTTGCCCATGTCTGTGATGATCACACTGGAAAGGATCCCTTTAGGTCAAACTCACAAACACCTTGAGTTTCTTTCAGAGAAGAGCATACACATTAGCCCCTGCATGATGCATTTTCCCTGCTGCATCTTCACATTTTATTCTCTCAAGGGTATTACAAGTTTTGACCATAGCAGCCTTACTCCTGCCGCCCTTCCCCACAAAGAGACCCTCTGAAATAAAAGAGCAGGACAGCAGCCTGAGCCTGCTGGATGCCGAGACCTCCCAGCCTGAGGTTACAGGACTATATATATTGTGCGATTTGGATGTCCCTAGTGGTATTGTAATGTTTCTGCATGTACAAAGAGCAAACGGATGCTGTCATTTCTTTTAACATTCATTTTAGATTATATGGACAACCTAAATAGAAGTAAAATGTCCACAAGATAGCTCTGTGTGTGAGCACGGATCTCTTTTTATTTATCTCTGCTCTGGCATGCTGCAATGAATTAACACCAAATAGTCCTTCAAAGCTGACAAAGTGGAAACAATGCTTAGCCTTCATTGCAATGCTTTTCGTTTGAGAATCTCAGGGCAAACTTCATTCCCCATATTGCACAGGCTGAGTAGTTGGGGCACAGAGGGAGAAGGCTGGTATGCCCAAGGCTGCAGAAGAAGTGAGTGGCAGACCTGGAAAGAGGCCTCTGTGACCCTCCACTGCCAGTCAGCGCCCAAAAGCCCACCAGTCCCACACCTATGCCCACAGCAAGCAGACATGGAAGACCCACAGTTGGCCCTTCTCCTTGCAGGCCTGCTTTCAGTGTCTTTGTTCTCTCATCAGATTTTATTCCTGAACCCAGATGGACCTGCTTATTGTGATTACTCACACATCACTGTAAGGTGAAATATACAGCTTCACCCCACTGACTAAGAAAAATAAATAGGACTCTCTCCCCACCACCCACACCCACTCCCACACTTCCCTCTGAACTTGAAATAAAAAACCTGCAGAAAGATTCCCGATGGCTTTGTCAGGGAGGGGGGATGGTGAGGATTGGTACAGTATATAACATCTCAGCTCTCCTGGATCAGTCACGCTTCCTAATTCAATAAGGTGAGAAGGAGCATAATTTGATCATATTTGTTTTGCATCACTGCAAAAACAGAAAATGAGGGGCTGCAGAGCCGCACCAATTTACTTCATCCGACCTTGATTAAAAGAAAATTAATTGCCGCATCTCTCAGGATATCTCAGGCAGCAGCCAATGGCTCTCCAGAATGGCACAAGAAGAAAAAAAAAGGAATGAAAGAGCAAGAGAGAGAGAAAGAAGGAGAGAAAGAGAGAGAGAAAGAGGGAAAGAAAAGAAGGAAAAGGAAGGAAGGAAGGAAGGAAGGAAGGAAGGAAGGAAGGAAGGAAGGAAGAAAGAAAGAAAGAAAGAAAGAAAGAAAGAAAGAAAGAAAGAAAGAAAGAAAGAAAGAGAAAGAAAAAGAAAGAAAGAAAAAAGAAAAAAAAGAAAGAGAAAGAAAGAGAAAGAAAGAAAGAAAAAGAGGAAGAGGAAGAGGAAGAGAGAGAGAAAGAAAGAGAGAAGGAGAAAGGAAGAAAGAAAAGAATTTCAAAAAGAAAGAAGCGAAAAAACAGGGACCCAAGCACAGAGAATCTTTCCCCTTCATCTCATAGCACAACTGTCTTATTAGAAGTATTGTCACACTGAGGGAAAAGAACAAGCCTAAATTTCCCCCTGTGGTTACCTTTGTATTCCCAACCGTTAGGGATTGTATCAGTCTCACAAGGTCTGTTTTGTGAAACTGCAGGAGCAAGGCTGGGAAGATCTCAAGGCAAGATTTGGCTTAGGGCAGCTGGTAATAGGACACAGATACTTTTCTTGCTGTACTTCCCCATTTACTCGGAGCCAGGCCCATGCTAGAAATTATTCATGGTAATGTCAATTAGGGCCATGATTTTTTAACTTGATTTCTACCCTACGAAAAGCTATAGTGTAGCTGCAGTGAATCAGGAACCAAAGGGCTTTTACCAAGATAGCTGATTTCCCTCAAGAAACTAATTTAAGCCATGCCAAGCCAACAAAAGCACTCTTTGGCTGATCCAAGCTCTGCCTCACTAGTAGGATGCACTGATAGCAATACCAGCCAACATGTTCTAGTGTCAATTAGGGAAGACACTAAGATGTTGTAATGAGTCTGGGATAGTCTTAAAAGAAAAAAGGGAAATAACATTTCAAGTATTATTCCAATACCCTTTCATGGGGTATTCCAAAGGGCTAACTTTTGCCTAGGGAGCTTTAGCCTGAACCTTTCAAAGCCAAGGAAGAACATAGGCTGTGAATCAGTGGCCAGGTTGGCTTCTCCTCTGAGCTGCCATCTAGGCAAGCATGCCTCTGTCTTGGATTGCACTGGGAACAAAGAGATTAACCTCAGCAGGCTGCAAATAAGCTCTGTGAACCACCCATAAAGGCTGCACTGAGGGGGAAGAACCTTTCAAAGTTTCACTTGGACTGTAAAGTCAGTGGCTGCCCAAACAGCAGCTCCTACAATACTCCTGCTTTGGAAGCAAAGTACAAAGGACAAGAAGTGTCTATGTTCAAAACAACATATATATCTATATATCTATATCTTTATCTATATCTATATCTGTGTGTATATATGTGTGTGTATATATATATATTTCTTGTTTAGTCCTTTGGGGTCAGCCATCTGAGTCACCTTTTCTGGCAATGTCAGTAGAGGTCACAGATTAAACAAATGGTGAGAATTTCTCTTGACCTTCCTTCTACTGACTGGATGCAAAGGGATGAAAACTGGCAGCTGTTGGCTGCCCATGCCCTTAAGGGACCACCCTGTCCATGCTGCTGCCCACTTACCCTATTCTGCAGCTACCTGGAGATGTTGTAAGCACTCAGCCTGGGAACTTTCCCCAGCACTAAGGTCTCACACAAAATTTCTGAAGGGAAAAAAGATGACGACTGTGGCTGATCCATTGCAATTATCAGATCAGAAGCGCCTGCTGCAATCCCACTCAAATCTGTATTAAAAATTCATTTCAAATGTTCTTTTTTTTTTTTTTCCCCCCCTTTAGCTGCAAGTAGAAGAATTTACCCAGCTGTTTTATTAGGAAATTAAAGGGCACATTTTTCTAAGCAATGCACTGGAATTTAGATGGACCATAACCATGACTAGTGTTAATGTGAGAAAGGATATATGTGTCCTCAACATCCAACTATCCATCCCACTGCATGTATCACTGTATTAGCTATAACCCAAGCAATGCTAAATCCTAGACCCTTAATATAATAGGAATATAGGATTAGAAGGGAGCTCCAGAGGTCACTTACTCTGGCCACTTCTACGCAGGGCCAGCGATAGCTACATCATTCTTGTTTGCCTAGCCTGTTCTTAAAATCTTCTTTTGATGGAGATTGTACAACCTACCTAGACAATCTATTCCAATGTTTAACTACCCTTATCGCACGAAAGTTTTCCTAATGGCTAACCTAAATCTTCTTTTTTTGCAGCAGTTTAAATCTTGCAATTGAATTCCTACTTTCTGGGTCTCATCCTTTACATAAGAACATTTCCACAAAAGCCTTAAAGTTTTCATAATTTAATATTTCTAAATTCTATCCTGATGGAAGTCAATCTATTTCATACGGAAACTGGAGACATGTCCAGTTCCTTCTGGGGTAAAAATAAAACCAAACAGAAAAAAACTTCTGTGCCACAGAGGACTCCTATTTAACAAAGTGGAATATTTTAAATTGGTGTTTTTACAACTAAATTAAGGCAAAGTGTTTATTCTTTCCATATTATCCCTTCTGGAAATCTGTAGCTTACTCTATCACTTGATCTGCTGTTCTGGGATGGGTGGTAACGAAAAAAAAAAGCACAAATATTTACTGAAGAGTCCTGATTTAAACACAGATAATGCACAGGCCTGTCCTGGTCCCTGAAATCAAAGGAATGATCCCCACATGTCCAAATTAGTCACAGATTTAACCCCAATTGCCAGCTGCAGAGTAGAATATGGGTCATAATTAAGATGATTGGGTGCAAAGAGCAAAACTGGAGTCAGGACTATTTCTCTCAGTGCTCCAGGATGCAGATATAACACTTTGATTTGGACTGTTACAGAGCTTTACAATAGTGATCGCATTCCCACAGACAAGACAAGGGACTGCCTGGTGCCCAGTTCCCTACCAATTCCCCCAGCAGCAGCATGCCAGTAAAGCCCCAGTGCCACAAATGAGTGCTTCCTACTTGGACACCTGCAGTTCCACTTATGTTTCCCAAATTATAGGAAAATTTTATGTCACTTATGAAATGGTGAGAACCGCCTGTTTAAATTAACTGCTCCTTTGGGTGCTTTTGCTGAGCAATCTTGTAGAGAAAAGAACAGTTTTAAGCTCTAATTCCTCAAATTTGAGGTGGCTTTTCATAATAAGCAATGCTGTGCAAATCCATTGAGTCATGCTGAGGCCACAAAGGTCTCCCTGCACCACAACTTGAGCCTGTCTAGAAGTATGTGGAGAATCAGAGACCAACAGAGCAGTTTGGGGAAACAAAAACACTTTATACTTGAAATCAAATGAATACTCTTATGGACATGCAGACAGTAGAGTCAACCAACCATGGGAGTTACAGTGGAATCAACTTAATTAGCACTCCTGTTTTTAACTAAGCAGTCCATCTCCTCCAGAAAATCCCTGTAGACTTTAAGGGAAATGGGGTTCCATGGAAATTTCCTAAAACCCTCCAGTGAAATTGAGAATGAGGTACAATTCAGCATTTGAATAATTCCACAGATTGCTAAAGGAAAGATAGAATTTTTCACTGAGTGGACATCGCACATCAGTAGAGTATATGCAAATACACAGTGCACAAAGTCTGTGCATACACACAGGCAAAGTTTGTAAACTCAGAATTTGCAAGTTAATGTAGATTACAACATGGGGTCATATGGGAACTTGCACAGGACTTTTGCTCAGTATGTATCATTTACACAAATATTTGTGTAAAAATAGTATGAATTTTGATTACAATTTGTGGATGCATATGAAACCTAAGATTACTATAATAAAGTATTTGTCCATCTCTAAACGAGTCTGCAGAAGTATTTCGAGTGGTATAAGCATGGTGGGAACAGGCTATATTTATCACATCATTCTATGTGCAACATTTAAGTAGACTATTCCAACTATTTGTGTGACACATACCAGGTCTGACTGCTTCTATCCTGAATGTGTAGGGAGGTTTGTATATAGCGGATAAGAAGCATACATATGCCTACATGTACTGTGCACATGTAGCAAGAACATTTACAGACTCTGCTCTGTGTGTATGCATGAATGCACATACATGCACATAAACGTGTCTGCAGTATATGAGATGCAATGGGGGACCTAATATTGCAACCACATGTGCTCTTATACAAGAACACATGTCCCAGAAAACATCATCCTCATGTTCTTTCTCTGCTCTCCAAGGTTAACTTAAACAAAACAAAGAAAGCAGTTTCCCTTCTCAATAATTCATGGCTTGCTTTAATAGCCCATCTTAAAAACATACATAATTTCCCCCAATTTTCTGATACACTAATTACCTCATTCTAAAGCCAATGGTGCTCTGTATTTGACGTAACTGATACATTATCTGGAACCCCCTTCTAGCTCAGACACAGAACCATTTCCTTTCACTATCCATCACCTTTGATTTCCTTGGTGTTTGTCACTACCTATCACTTGAACTTCCACGTCTTGTTCCTGCTTAGACAGGAGTCAACAGTATAATTCTAGTAGGAGCAGGACTGGAGGAACACCCAACTTTTCCTTTCTTCAATTCTGTTCTGTTCTTTATCTTTGCTGCCTAAATTAGCCGGTAACAGCAATAAATTGCACTTATACACTCAGGAGTCCTTCAAAGATCTCAAAGCACTCTAATAGACTGCACAGACAAATATCTGCTAGCTCAGTAAATCTCAAATCACTTTCCAAAAGAAGTTCATATTACTGGCCTCATTTTACAGATTATGAAACTGAGGCAACTGGCATAAAATGACCTGACTTTTTCCAATGGCAAGGGACAGATCTGAGGAAGAGCTGTTATCTCCCAAGCCCCCACTGAGGCTCCACCGACTTGGCCATGCTCCTACCACCGCCCTTTGTGCCACGCAGCTGTCCCTGTGGTGGAGCGCAACTGCTGCTCAACAGCTCACAGGAACAATTACGCCAGCACAGCCTGGAAAAGGAAACGAAGGAGTATCCTGCTAGTAGCTGAAAGTGCCATGAAAACTTAAAGAGGTTGAATACAGGTTTTTGCACTGAAATTTGCCCACAATATCCAGTCTAAGACTATTATTACTGTGAGAAGTGCTGCTAGATGTTCCCTGTCAAAAAGCAGGGAAGTCTTTGGAAGAAAAGATAACATCCCCAGAGCAGTGATCTAGATATCGACAGAATGAGCAGCACCACTTCCCCCCCCTCCTTATGGTGTGGTGACGACAGGGCAGCTCTTGAAAACATACTCAGTTGTGGATGCAAAATGTATAAAAATCTGGCCTTGTAAGAACAGAAATTGTAAAGGCTGTGGTTAGGGTCTTTGTACACTTCTTATTTCAGAGCAAAGTGTGCAACAGAAACTATTAATAGAGTAAATAAGTCACATGTATTAATAAATAAGTCACATTTAGTGTGCTTGCTGCAGGTGAGGGACTATATGGTGACATTCAGCAAAAGAAGGAAAAAAAATACCTATTTGCTGGCTAGCAGCAAGAGTCAACTATTATTCTTTTAGAGTCTGGCCAGAAGCAGGGCACAAACAAGCCATTTCTGTCTTTCTTGCATTTCTGTAACAAGGTGTGTGGTTCCAGAGGAGGAATACATGTGGTAATACACATGTACCTTCCATGTGCAATGGCCAAAACGCATTGGTGCAGGGCAGTGTGAATCCTCTACTTCCAAAACACAATCTGCGTGCAATGTGGATTCAGTAAGGTGCGTGGCAGAGTGCAGTAGGTGTGACTGTGTGCATGAGTATTATATGTGCTTGTGTGTACAGTAGGTGTGGTGTATATGTACAGTACAGCATGTGTTTGGATTCTGGGAGTAGGGGATGTTTAGTAATTAAATCCCTTTTCATCCTTCTGCACCTGTCTCCTTCTGAAAACCGAGAGAACAGACGTCAACCAGGACAAGGGCTGGATTGAATACAGCCAATTCTGAAATATTTATTAGCTTGTGACACCACTCTATGGAGGAGAAGGAATGCTGGTTAATCCACCCAGCAAGTGCCCACTTGGTCATGGGGCATTTTTCTACAGTGCCTCATTATATTTCAACTACTGTCTACTTTGTCAAAAATGGTATAATTTTAATTTGTGTCTATATTTATTTTCAAATGCTTTTGCTAGTAACCAGAGATTTCAGAGCACTGGGTTCTGAATGTAGGTTTGCCTCCTGGACACCCATGGCTTTCTGGCCATATTACAGAGCTGCTTTAGTTCTTCCATTTTGTGTGTTTACTTTCTTCACACCGCACTCGTCCAACTGCCCTTCCCACCAGTGCTGGACCTCCCTGTGCTTAGGGAACTTCAGCAGTTTATTAAAGCCTGTCTTAAGCAGTGGGAGTCCTCCACCAGGGTATGCTTTATGTTTGAACTACCACAGGCTGAGTTTGTATATATCCATTTACCTTCCTATAAATGTCCAGATAATGCATATACATATATATATACACATATATATTTTCCCGCATATACATGTGTATACATGCATATGAGCAGGCATCCATCTTACAGCCATACACCTGTATGAAGCTTGACACTATCTTTGTTTGCTCTAAGTGTCCATGCACTAATCCCTGAGAAATGATAATTTTTGAAGGTAAAACTTTACTGGGGAGATGGCAACCAGGACTTATGACTTCCTCTGACTGTGTCAGAGGAACGATTCAGATAGAGCAAAGATTACAGTCAGGTCTTGTAGCAGCAAACAGAAACATTTGTTTGCTTTCAAATGGGAGTTTATACACCTGGTTAGATGCCTCTTCAAAGACACTGTCACAGGAGAGAGCTTGTCCCTTCCTGTCAAAGTGCCCTTAGAGATAACTTCAGTCCAGAGGGTGACTTTAGTTGAAAGGGAGGAATGGACTTTGATTTATAGTGGCGACCAAAATCTGTCCATACCAAAAGCTCCTGTGTGCAGAGACTTCCTGGGAAGGAACTGTCTCTTCACCAAAATAGAAAATACTCAGTGATCCTCATGGAGCTCTAAAGTAACCTTTTCTTTAGAATCTCTTAGGGATTTGACAGATGCCAGCTTGATGCAGATGCTGTAGATCTCTGAATACGGATGGGGTTTAAAAAGTTTTCTTACCAGCACTGTGCAAAAAAAAAAAAAGAAAAATGAAAAAAAGTCAAGACTGACAACATATCTCACTGTGTGAAGCCTATTCTGAATGGCTTTGGCATGATGCATAGTTGCAACTATTGTGTTTGAGCAGTAATTAGATGCGGCCCAGGGGACCACAAGTGCATTAGAAGGGACGAGGCTCACCAGGAGCCAAATGGCTGCTTTTATTGTTTTCTGTAGGTTACTCAGGATGTTCTTAGAACTAAATCCTTCCATAATGCTGCAGAAAAGGGACTGCAGCATGAGACCTGCAGCACCACCACCAGTTCTCTATATCTGATAAAACTCGCTCCTTTTAGCACCTGTGCACATCCCACTCACCCACTTACCTGCGCCATATGGACAAGTGCAATTCATTGTGGTAGACCTACCTGACACTGTTTGTGCACCACAGCAACATGTATGCAAACTGTATGGTTTATATGCAACAAATACTCTTTAAAGCAATTCTCAGTGTCAAGAACAGGCAACATGAGATTCAAAAGCCAGAAGACCTGATGTTCCATTGACTACATCCTTATCATTTCCACACTCCTTACTAACATTCAATCCCTTTTCCAATTGATTACACTGGGTTCCTCACATCTGTTGACCATATTAAACCTCTTGGATGTGGAATTATTCTGTTTGTCCCACAGTACACCATCACACTAGCTTCATAACACTGTAGCATATATTGATTGTACCGGGTATTCCCCATCACACTAATTGTACTGATTTCTTTCACTGCACTGAGCAGATTGGGTCTTCCTCTCTCCTTTGCCACAGTGGCATCCTCAGCTGCACTTATTGGGTATTTTTCTGTCAATCTCTGTCACAATGATACTGAGATTCGCTTACCACTGTTTATATCGGGACTGAAGTGCTCCCTGTGTTCTGCTGTCTCAATATCTTGATGGCATCTTTCCCTGAACACCATACGGCTATTTTATATGGTATAATGGTCTACACCAAGAAGACCACTTGGACACTCCAAGTCATTTGTTTCCGTTGAAACAAAGGAAATGTAATGTGATGTAATGTATAATCAGACAATACCATACAGTTTCGTAGAACACAGAAATAGTATTTCCCACTGGTGAATTCCTCTATTTCACAGTTTCTGCTGAGATTATAGAATCACAGAATCATTAAGGTTGGAAAAGATCACCAAGGCCAACCTTTGACTGAACACCACCATGCCAACTAAACAGTAGCACTAAGTGCCACATCCAGTAGTTTCTTGAACATTTGCAGGAATGGTGACACCACCACTTCCCTGGGCAGCCTGTTCTAATGCTTAACCTGCCTTATCAGTGAAAAAATAATTCCTGATGTCTAACCTGAACCTTCCCTGGTGTAGCTTGAGGCTAAATGGAGGGAGAGAGCAATGATAGGAGCCTCTTACAAAGTCAGAAGCCTCATTCTTGTCTCAAACTCAGCTTTTGAGGTGCTTACCCACAGAAAGAAACTGCAACATCAATTTCAGTTCTTCAAGACCCTGGTTTCCCTCTAACATTGTGAAGACAGCAGAAAAGGAGTAGACTGAATGCATGTACTGCTACATGCCAGTAATTAGGAGAATAAGAAAATCCAGACAAGTATGAGACTGTCCAGTTTACAAGAGAACTTGTTCCATCCTTCTCCACTCAGTGCTGCCAGTGTGCCCTTGACATACTGGCAGGAAGCCAAATCAAAGTGAAGAGATTCTTGTTGTGCATCTTCTGCTTATGACAAAAATCTCCCAGTAATCTCATCTCTCAGCCAGGCAGACACACTGCTCAGGACCCACCATAATCAATTCCGGAGTCAGTGTGTGGGACAGCCTGGGAATGTCAGGCTAATATAGGTCATGGTGAGCACCATTCCACTCTGTGTCTCTCGCTCTTGTTTAAAGGGCCACCTAAAAGGCACAGCTGTCCCCATACCGTGGCCAGACAATCCCTTCTTGCAATTGGCCAATCCTTCTACTGAGACTATCAGGGCCTATACAGTGCTCTCCAGAGTGCTTCCCCTTTAAGACAGGACTGTGCAGTCTTTATTTGCTTGTTGAAACTGTTCAGTTTTAGGACAGGGGGGGAGGTCACACCTGTTGTGGAACTTGATAGAAGGCTTATTTATAAACTTTCAGAGCTTGGGATTCTTGCAGAGCTGAATGCGCTGATGTCCGGAGGGGAAGGTCACTGAAATGCTTGTTTATAAAAGCAGCAGCAACTGGAAAAACCATAAAAGTCTGAAATGATGAAATTACCAAGCTATTTGATCAGGCGCATGGGCTATGTGCTCTGTGGTCAGCCAGAAAAACCTCGCACGTAAGAGTCAACCCTGCTGGCTGCTGCCCTGAATTCTCCTTCAGAGGCCAATGCAGTGTGCCTGAAGAGGGCAAAAAATAATCAGCTGCTTAGTATGGTTTACTTTTGGGTTGCTGGCTGGTCCACTCTTAATTTGACCTTGCATGGAAAGGGGAAAGCCTACTCTGCACTTGGTATCGCAGCTAATCCACTCTTTAGTTTCACAACTTCAAAGAGCTACACCACTTGTTAACATTCAGAATGTTCTTTTAGCAAGTAGTCAGTCACACCCCAAAAATCTGCCACTATCTGGTGGGGGGGAGGGGGACGAGAGAAGGCAGCTTCAGCAACACGTTTGGATTTCTGCAAAAATGTTGCGTGAAAGGTGTTGTATTTTTTGATTGTATGTTTGTGCTGCTGTTTAAAAAAACGCTTTTTATATTACAGTTTGAGGAGAAGAAGAAGTAAAAACCTTCTCTTGGGTTTCAGCTTTAGTTTCTATTCTCATTTTACAGTAGAGTAAATTCAAAATAATTTCCTTTTCTCCTCCCTTTTTTCTCTTTCAGTTTTCTCTGTACGTCAAAATCTTGGTTTAAGGAAAGCCTCATTTTCACTTAGTGACTGATAGCTGAACAGGTGGCTTCTGAGTTTGCAAGTGTCAGATGAACAGGCAGTTTAGAAATGGACAATTTGCAGCTCACTTTCTCTTGCTGACGGCCCTTTTTCTGCTGACAGATTCTTGGTTCTACCAGCCAAATCATGCACACACTATCTGCCCTCCACCTCAGTGAAAAAAAAAAAAAAAAACTTCAAGAGAAAAAAACCCCTAAGATGAAAGAAGATGGTCTCTAGGGAGCTCCTATCCGTAAAATGGAAAGAACTTCACACTTGAAGGCATTCTTGCCAGCTCAGCCTACTTGGACATAATTTATAAGAGGGGCAGGATTTTCTGCTTCATTTTCTTTCCTGGAAATCTTGTTTGTTTTATGGGATTTTTCTGCAGAATCCTACATAAAGTGGTGGATGCGAGAACCAGCACCAGTGACTGTCTGCTGAACATGATGAGTTTATTCAAATACCAGAGCCATCGACCCCTCCCCACAAAGCTTTTCCTTGACCACAGGTAGAAATACTGTCAGTCAGGGGATTCTGATGAGTGAATGCTCCTTCTGCCTGTTAATGATGAAGACTTTCGATGATTATAACAAATAGGGCTGTATATACATTTCTGTTGAGACTCATATATGGCACAGGCATCCCATTTCCAGGAACGTGGGCAGGAGCTTCACAGGTCCAGTCCTACTGCCTGAGTTGACAAGAGATTCTCATGCTGTATTTTTACAGGATCATGGGATTTCAGTAAATAAAACAGATACCAGAGTAACCTTTTTCATAAACTGCATCACTATAATATGGATTTACCTAAGGTAGCAGTCGCTCTTCTGATGTTTGGTTATGGGGGAGTAACTTAAGAGCTGTTTTTTACAGGATCTTAGAGGCTCTTGGTACCAATTTTTCAAAAGGATTTAGATGCCTTTGAAAGATAAGTGCCCAGAGGGGTCTTAAAATTTTCAAGGCAAGCTACATTAAAATCATCTGGATTTATGTGCCTATCTTAAACAGTTTTGATAATCTACAAGGTGCCTATCTGAATCTTTAGATAAAGAGCACTTTGAAAATATGACACACACAGACCTGAGGAATTGTAATCTGGAGAACACATCTTGTTGACTTTCAGTGGCATTTAAACTCCTAAGCCTCTCTCCAAAATGAAACTTAGGATCCTAAGTCACTTAAGTGCTTAAAAAAAATGTTGCTATGTGTCTGTAGGAGCTGGATGAGGACAGATGAGCAGGGAAGGATTAGATGCATGCATCTGTCTTTCTGTGTAGCTCTCATAATACTTGAGTGTCTCTGTATATGGATAAAGGTGAATTGATGAGTGCATGACCATATGCATGAGCATATAATATGGCCGATTGGATGGGACAGGGAGGAACAAAAATTGGGTGGAAGTGACAGGTGATTACATGGATAAATAACTTCATCTTGCTGAACACTTATTTAGTGCTTTTCATCCAAAGGTACCCTTAAGTGCCTTACAAACTATTATGGATGTAAGAATGACTCCACCAGCCACAGCAGCTCTTTAAGAGTACACAGCCAAATTATATGATCAAGTTATGACCAGATATGAAGAGTATCAAGTCCCACTGAAATTACCTAGAAATTTTTGGCCATCAGCCATTTAGGATTCAGTCAATACACCCAGGTTAGAGCTGTTACGCAGGAAGAAAGTGCTATGGAAGTCTAACAATGACAAATGGCAAGGACTTAGGTTTCAACACCATTTAAAAATGAGCACTGCCAACAGCATATGAGCTATGGAAACTGGTTCAATATTAAGGCAGAGAGAGAAGTACTGGCTTTCCATGGGTGCCAAAAGGGAAGATGTTTATATGGTATTTTAATGGGGAACAAAGTTACAGGAGTTAGTTTTGAAATAAATCTGCGTAAAGAGAAAAGAAGCAGAACGATGAATGGATGAGAGATCCAAGGGAGAGAGGGGTTGCACGGACCTGAGAAGTTTTCCAGCACTGCCTGTCTGAAGCTCCAAGCCCATGTCCTCACTGAGAGAAGATCCCATCTCTTCCCACATTAGCTAACCCGGGCTGTCTCTCTCTAGGCAGCACATACACTCCAAAGGCAAGTGGTGCCAGCTGCTCTCTTGCCAAACGGTGGAGTTAAAAGCTGTACAAAGTTATAAACAGTAAACAATGAAACAGAAGCAACAACAGCAGTTTCCTCTGCTGCCTCTACCTTTGTGCCTTGCTGCTTCCTTCTTTCACACTCCTCCTCCTCTGTCTGCCAAAAGGATAAAAACATGATTGAATCCCTACTCTGTAACAGCCTGGGGAAAATCAGCTGCCCAGCATACATATTTATTTAAGTACAGTAGATGAATCAAGACTACGATTATAATACAACCTAAAAACTGGGATGCACTGAACAAATAGGGGAAAATGTGTTCATCTGCTCTTCTGTTCTCCTACCTGCACTTCTGCTATCCACAACATCAAAACAACCAGTATCTCTGACAAGTTTAATGCTAGTGAGGTAGTATCGGGAAAGGATGGACCATTTTTGTACAGCTAGCCTGTACAAGAGTCTTCTCCCACCATGAGGAGGATTTTGGGAAATGCTGTCATTGCAATATATAGTTTCCTCATCAATTTGAGGAGACAGTGATCCACCAAACAGAGCATGCAAGGGGCTAGCTGTGTCCTGCAGCTGTAATAAGGAACATCCTACTCTCATAAGTGAGTGCTGGTTCTTTGCTGTAAGAGATCTTTCCTTGAGTACAGGCCAGGTTGTACAGTTTACACACACTGCACTCCTTGACTTTGGGGGATTCAGGCAATGGATGATGTGTGACTTACAGAACCAGTTTCCAGTAATATGCATTGCGCACTATCAGATGAAGGCCACTGACATCTCTGTGCTCTTGCCTTGTCTTGCCTTCCCTTTCCTTTCCTTTACCACTTCTTCATCTTCCCTGCTCTGTCATTTCCCAGATCCTCCCGAGAGAGCCTTGCTCCCTGGCACGCTCTCCCTTCCCTACTGCCAAGAGTCGTCAAACCCGCAGGTGTCACCAGTGGTGCCTGCACAGCCATGCTAGCTGCAATCCCTGCCCACACCAAAAGGTGCTTACCATCAGAGATATATTTGGAAGTACTAGCTATGGCTAGTGCTGGGACTGGGATCCTTCCCAGGTAACTGTACTTCTGGAGCCCAAGCACACAGGTGGTTATGCTGACAAAATAATGCTCCTGGTGGTAGACGTTATTTCCTCTGAGGAAGTGGTATACACTGGCCACTGTGTTCCCAGGCCAGGTAAGCAAGGTCAGGGCTGAGAGGTTCTCATGGCACAGCGACACTGATACAGTCCTTTCTATACTCAAGTTTAGCTCAAATGCTGTTCATGCTTAGTACTGTTTTCATTGGGTCTTATGACTGGATCATACAAATACTGACTAGTAGCCCACGCTAAGGGATATTTAAATCAGGAAAGGAGGATGATCTCATTTGTGAAGCAATGGCCTGTGAATCAGGAGATGCAGCTCCAGTTCCTAGCTCTGCCAAGACTCTTTGGCTAGCCTGAGCAAGTCACTTCCTTGGGGCTCCACTGGTAAATGAGAGATACTCCTGCTTCCTTTTCCTGCTCTTCCACCCGCAATGCAAGCTCTTCAGGACAAGGACTGTTTCTAGCAATGCAATTATATGGTACAAAGCATAGTGGGCCTCAGAGCTGGTTGAGGCTTTTATACTAAAATATGATTCTTAATTATAGCAGGGAAAATAAACAAAACAACAAACATTAAATAGGGTTATATTTTTGGTGAATGCTCAGGTTGCAGTTTTTTATACCAAAATGAAATATATTTTTTTTAACACAATTTTTAACATTCGCTTTAATCAAAAAAGCTGTATTTGGGGGAAAACTGATCATAAAAATAAATATCAATGCTTTTGTTCTCCATCACCAATTTTTGCCCACTTACAAGTGCTCTATACTTTTTTGTATGTATTCAGCCACACTGAGGCTACAGAAGCAGAGCCTAAGTGCAAAGGGGGCTATGTTGGCCATCAGCTGCCAGACTACATGCGACATAGTCTTGGAAACAGCTCAGAAACCATCTTTTACTCTGCTCTCCTCTCAGTATTTGCTGCATCTGCCTGGAAAGTACCAAGTTTCTTTTGCTTACGTTTCCCAGGGTGCTGGTGAGCAGCCTGTGGTGCCCAATTGAGATGCTGTGGGTTGGTGTCTTTGTCTAATAGTCACAGATGTTTTCCCCTGCCTCTGGGATGACTCCATGGTCAGGAACTGGGCCTTCTGCTCTTTGCGTTGGCTTCCATTTCTCAGCAGATACATCCTTTGGGCACAAATGGCACTTACTGTGTCCAAGCAGGAGTATTTCTGCTGTACCTTGGACTGTTAATGCCTGTGAGTAGACTTCACCCTCCTTGTGAGTGAACAGATCTCCCTGTGCCTTTGAGAGTCCGTCAGTGAGTGAAATTGCTTTGCTGCTCTTATCAGCATTCTCCCCTGAATTTCTGAACCGGGACGACTTGTGGAGGACTTTGGCAAGCATATTTTACTTGTACCTGGCTATATTTTTTTTGGTCTATTATTTCACAAACTTTGTGTCACACTTACTGACAAGGGAGATCCACAACGCCTAACGCGAGTCTCTGCATTTGTGTATGTGTCGTGACATGTTTACAACTGTGTAACCCTGTGTTTGTCAGCACATATCAGTGTGTGCACCTGTTTAACTGCATTTGGTTTTGCTTCTTGGTTTTGGCTTTGTGTGAGAATCCATGAACATATTCTTTTTCACCCCAGAAATGCACCTTTTTTCCTGGGGGGTGTATGTATATAGATCTATATGAAGTGTTCCTTCTATATTTGTTTTGCTTTTCATATGATCCTTTGCAGTTGTGTTGAGGTGCTCATGCAGGCACGTTTCAGTATAGTTGTGCATCGATATTTGTTCTGAGTCGTGTGTCTTTTCCCACGTGTGTAATTCCCTGTCTCTGTCTCTGTGCTTCCCTGTATTTCCTTTCCATTTCCCTGTCTATGCTGTGTGCAGTTACCTGGATTTCTGCATGTACGTATTTCCCTGCTTTTATTGTCTGAGGGTTGTATTTTTAATGGGGTGGGTGCTGGTGAAATTGTTCATCATTTTGCTTTGTATTTATCTTTCGATGTTTTCCCTATGTTTGCATAAAGTAGATGCAGACTACAATTTGGTGATGAATTCTATGAATACTAATCTTAGGCTACCCTTGACCCTAGGGTCAGCTAAAGATCAAAACCAAACCATTTAATATTTTCCTTTTGCAGATCAATAGAAGCATAAATTCAGTCTCAATGACAACTATAATTTCAAGCAGATCTATAGGAGGCATGCATGCATTTCCAGGATGAGCTGCTCATGCGCCTGTTGGGGAGTACAAGAAAAAGAGTTTCTCTGTTGTTGTGGGTTTGGGGGGTTTTTTTACCATTGAATCTCTTTTGCCTTTTTTCCTTTATTGCTCTGAAATGCTATTTTCAGCAGCTGCTGTCATATAAATATCTCTTGTTTTTCTTCTCCTCTTTCCCTCCTAGTGAAAAGGGCAGGGGACCTATTGAAAATTCTGCTTTATCTCTTTCAGGAGAGTTCAAGTGCGGGTCGAACAATCGATTCCTCCTCCTTTTCTTTTTCAAGTTTCCTGTCGTTCTTTTGCCCAGATCAGCACTGAAGGAAAATAGGAAGGGGAGCCTGGAGTATGTACATCTATACACCCAGAGACAGAAAGGGAGAGCATGCAAGTATGCATTTGTGAGCATTTATAAAAATGTTTATATATATATATATATATACACACACACACGTGCATACACAAACATACATGTTTTTTCCTGTAGCTCTCTGTATGTCACAAACTCCCAACATGTTCTTATAGTAAAACTATTGCAGAGATAGAAGAAAAAAAAAATCTGAGAATGGGAAAAGTTTGAAAGTACTGTTCAGTTCTAAACTGGAATATTAACCCTTCCAAAAATTCTCCTCTACGAATTGCAAAAGCTTTTAAAGAAATGCACTAAGATCCCAGACAGTTCCTACAATTTTCCATGGTGGGAGGGAAAGAAGTGTTATTCTGCAAGCAGCATTTTTTCAAAAAAATAAATTCAGCAGATAATCCACAAATCTTTAAAGCTGCATTTAGTCTAAAAAAGATACTTTTCAAACATTTTCACCAAATCAAAGTGGTAGGAGGGGAACAGGGGGGAAAGACAGAAATATAAAAAAAAGCAAAACAAATGACACCATTAATCTGCCTGGATTTTCCACCTCATAGAACAATCTGTTTAGGAATGACTGAAATAAAGTAGAATGTAGTTTAGATTTTTTTCCTCTGCAATCTCTCTCTTCAAATTCCTTATTTATGGGGAAACACTGAAAAGAGGAGTTAGTCCCACTACCCCCTTAGCAAAATTAAAAAAAAAAAAAATTAAAAAGGCATCATAAGCACAGGGAAAGAAGGAGGGGGGGGTTTGCTTTGTGTAGGAAATAAAGACCGTAAAGTGAGGACTTTTATTGCTGGCAATCAGAGTATTGCTGCTGGCAGTGGCTAAAGGTGGAAAGCAAAGATGATTTAATTTATAGAAAGGACAAAGATGTCATGTAGCAGATTTAATCACTGAAAAGAAAAAAAGAAAAAACCTAGCTAACGTCATAATTTACATTTTGGGATAATAAAGAAGAGTTAAAGAAAGAAACAACTGAAAAACCCTGAATGGGTGAAAAAAAAATGAAGGAAGATAAATAGATTTGCCTGTAAAACTAATAAATTTAAAAACAAACCCAGAAAGCAAAACATAGCCCCTTGAAAGTGCTGGTAAAATGGACCATCGATTTTGGAATTCATCTGCATTTTGTATTTTAATAATGCTTACTCTCTCTCTCTCCCCCTCTCTCTCTTTTGCAAAATATAAAAGCTGATCTGATAAATATTAATTTGAACCATCATAATGTATTTGAAAATTCCAGCTAAAATGTCACCACATGGAACATTAATGTAATATTTCAAGGCCCTGAGAGCAATACTCATATTGATTGCATTTATTTCACTCTAGGGAGGAGAAATAATTCTTCAATGTGGGACACATCTGGTAGCCAAAGATGCAAAAGGCTGAGGGTAGAAATGCAAAATTATATGGGAAAAAAAACCCATAACCTAACACCCCAAAACCAAAACAGAAGTACAAGTGAACCTGACAAATGCAACCCATTCAATCTTGTGTTTCAGTTGTAGCAATCTTTTTTTTTTTCAGAATAATTCTCTTTGATTTTTTAGTTTGGAGAAAAAAAAATCACAAAGCAACAAAAATTCCCATCATGTTTCTATGAATCTTTTGGCATGAAAATCAACAGTATCATCACAAGTCTAATGAAAGAATGTGTGTAATTGGATTGCTTATTGGAAACACAGAAGCCAGACTGAGAAGACAGCACAGCACTTGCTCCTGTGAAACTTTGACAAAGGTTCCCAAGAAAGATGCTCTTATCTAGGGAGCTTCCTCTGAGGCTGGGGCTTGAACTTTGCAACACTGGTAACCCAAACATGTGCATGATAGGGGCTATTTTCCTGTGATTCTGCAGAAGGAGCATGGAGACGCTGCCTGTCTGGGGTCCCATAAAACGGATCTTTTCCTTGTCATTAAGAATATTGATGTTCATTAGGCCCAGGCGTCAATGAGTCTTTGTGCAAATGAAACGAAATCTGAGTCAAATTTTGACCCTGAGCCCAACACATAACCACAGATTGGCTGCAAATGGGGGGCTGGGGATGAGAGGGGTTCCCCCCAGCACCAAAAATTCAGCATCCTTACTCTGAGACAAAAAAATCTCTGCAAACACAGTCAAAGAGCATACGGAAATGGTCCTGTCCCTCCACCCCGCCAAAACACTCTTCATATAAGGTAGTTTCTGATAAAGATGGAACAGATCAGGGCAACTGCTAGCAGTCTATCAAGGCAAGATCTCTCCGGGTAAGATAAAGGTACTCTCTGTCCCAGCTCCTGGCAGGGCAGTATCACTTCTGCAGGTAATGCTCCTTCTTTTAATTTGTTACCAGGGTTTTTCTCTTCCACCACGGGTCTGGGATTGACGTTCCTTCTGGACAAACTCCAGGCTAATGAAGCAAGCTCGAGCCCTGTAATTCACGGTGAGCCGCTTTGATGGAGCACTTTCAGTGTTAACAGTGTGATGGGTGCTTTTTGGAGCTAATGCCTCACTGATATTAACAGCCATGCCCATAGAGCAAAATCTGCAATGTAAAAGCAAGTGGCTTGCTAAATATTTACAGGCTTGCACATCTCGCTGTCCCACTCATTTCCTTGACCTTTAATGAAGGGGGATGGGAAAGGAGATGCCAGGGAATGGTCCTTTCTGAGGTACAAATGCACTAGAGCCAAACTGGCTCCCCAGCTGCTGATAGCAAGACCTTGAGCTGAGGCACCACTCTTTCCTCTCCAGCAGATCATAAAATTAAGTCAAGTAAAGCCATCACATGCAGTGGGCAGGCTTGGGCCTGAACTTTCTGAGCAGGGATAGAGGAATAGCTCCTGAAAGGAGAAAAGCCTTGTTAGGAACTGTGCGTAGGTCACTGAGGCATTTCACTGCAGATCAGCACAGAGGCCAGTTAGATTCTCAAACCCCCAAAAGTGGATTCTAGGTGCAGCTGTTCCCAGAGGAAGGCAGCATTCCTGGAGAATTAAAGATGGGAACCAATCAAGGAGACTTCTCTGCCATCCAGCTCTGCCACGGACATGCTGGATGATCTCGGGCAAGCCTTTTCCCATCTCTACACCTCAGTTTCTCCTGACAGCCTTTCAAATAAATACAGAACGGGTGTAGCAAACCCTCCTACATGAAGACGGGAGAGGACATTGTGAGGTTTGTTTAATGCTTAGAAAGCACTTTGAGATCTGCAGATAGAAAGCAGTACACGGGAGCCAAGTATTATAATTAAACTTTATATAACCGGGCTTTGTAGAAACTACGGGGGCAGGAGTAGTAGCTCCGGTTCCTGCAGCACCATGCAGCGGAGCGAGCCGGGGGCCGCGGCTGCGGCCGGGCACGGCGGGAGGCGGCCGGGGGGGGTGTGCCGGGGGAGCCGAGAGCGACAAAGCCTGGTTTTGTGCGACGCTGAGCCTCACTCAGCACTTGAGCGGCTGAGCAGCCTCTGCACTCGCTCAAACTGCCGCTCCGCCGAGCTGTCAAAATAGTGTGATGGCTGGTGCCGGCGTTGTCTGGCAGTCCGCGGGACCGGCGACCGCGCAGAGCCCCCGCCGAGGTGAACCGACCTGGGCGAGCCAAGCTGAGCCGAGCTGAACTGAGCCGAGCCCGCGGCTCCGGCGTGCCCCGGGCGCCCCCTGCTGCCCAGCAGCCCCGGGGCGCCGCAGGCACGGCACGGCCCGACCAGAGCCCCGGAGGGCTCTCCGGGTGCAGAGCGCCCCATAGCCAGGGCCGGGGGTGTGTGGGTTTTGGTCCGGATACGGCTCGGCCGCGCTCCCCAGGCGGACTCCCGGTTGCAGACCCCAGGCTGAGCGAGAGGTGGAGGGAGGGCTGCCTAAAGACCAGTTATTAAGAGATGGTTTAATTAAGCCCACCAGAATTTGAAATCCTTGTACAGAGGAGAGACTACTGCAAGAGATCAGTGCAGAGTAGCTGGATACGTCAGCCCCACACACATACATGTGAAAAGTTATAATGGCCAAGCCAGTTTCGTACAGAATTTACCACCCTGGTAAGGACTTGAATGCACACTGTACAGTTTCTCTTACAGATAATCCTACAGCTCTGCGACTCTCCAGCTACATCAGCCCCAGCACTTTCTCCAAAGAGGCACCATCCCCAGAATGACTTTTATTCACAGACTGGGAGTTTTGTTAGTGCCTGGAACAGGAGAAATTAATTCCCTGAAGCAGGTCTGCCCTACTATACCTTGAAAACTCCAGTGCTCAGGGCAGGCAACCACAGTGCTTTCTCCAGACAGAGAAAGCCTGGAATTAGTTTTTTCCCTGCTGTTCTCCTTATATACCCATGCAATACATAAAACTCCTGGGACACTCTGTGGGGACCACACCCTCAGGAGGACAGGGGGTTTCAAGTCCATCATGCCATAAGCTCCCACCAGCTGCATAGCAGCACTATGAGCACAGGGCTTCAGGTGGGCCTGCCAGAGTGCTTAAAGTGGGACTCTGTGCAGGTGGCTGTGCCTCAAACCACTCACAGGACAAACTGATGTAACCCTTTGAGCACCATGGCCTTAAGAGTCATGTTCAAGGATGTGATGATCATTTCCCCAGTCCTTCAAGTATTGCACAAGGAAACACCCTCCCTACAGTCTCTCCTCTGCCTACAATTTCCTCCCTTGTCATTTACACGACTGTCAACTCCAAGTACCAGGACAGAGTTCCAGCTAGTGAACCAACCCAGACGCTCCTACAAGCCTTCACTGTGTGTCTGTCACCAGAGGCAGAGGATTAAACAGAATAGTGGTGAAAAGGAAAGGTTATGATCCTGGTCTTTCTCATGAATGATACCGGGTCTGTGTCACAGAGGAAGATGGCACTGGAATAGCCTATTCTCTAGAAAAGCAGCACCCTGTCTGGCAACCTGAGCTCAGGAAAGAGCCAGGACAGGACGAGCAGGTCAGGAAGGAGATGCAGTGGCAGAGCAGCATGTCTGTGGGAGCTTAGATGGTGCCTGCCCACTTTTCTGGGATGTGTCAGGCCCGCACAAAGGGTGATAAGCAGCAATGCCTAGGGAAGCAGGCAGGGATCAGGATTTCTTTCTCAGGATTCTTGCCAGGCACAGGAATGGGACATGAACACCCAGACCAGGTATTTCAAATCTGCTATTGAATTTTCCTAGTGCTTCATAAGCCATGGATGAGAAGGAGAGAAGAAAGGCAAGACCGGACATTGCAGAGAACATTTTACGAAGGACTTGGATCTCCATATCTCAAGGTCCAAGGGCTACAAACCTGCAAGATGTTGGCAAAAAATGGCCTG
>VZTE01003148.1:1309409-1349723 GCA_013397775.1 Eulacestoma nigropectus
GGGCCCGGAGCCACCCCCCCCCCCCCCCACCCCCGACCTGGAAGCTTTTCAGCAGCCCCATTCTTCCCCCTGAAGACCACAGAGATCACCTTGCGGACCCTCAGAAAGGCAGCCTTCCCATCCAAAGCCAAAGTGCCCACCATGCAGGGTGAGGCAGGAGGTGGTTCCCAGGCAGATGCCTTTGCTCGCTTTAGGCATGGCCCCACAGCCTGCAGATGTGCTCACTGCCATCAAAGGCAGCCCCACCTTGGGGCTAAGCTTCAGAGTGCCTCATCAAGTCCCACATCTCCAAGATTAATGACTGCCTACACTAGGACTTCTCCTTTATCCAAGATGATTCCAATGCATATTTCACATCCACATGCTGCTGAGCTCCATTCCTGCCTATGTCTATGAGTTCATGTCTTTCTTACCTATTTCTGCTCCTGGCACCCCACCCAAGACAACTTTTCTCTTTTTTCTTCTTCTGCCACACCTACCATACATTTGTCTCTATACCAAGCGTGGCATTGCAAGTCCCCAAGCATCTATGCCATGACCTAATTGTTCCTGGAACTCCACCTCTTCCAGGAGGCCTGTGTACATGCCATTCTAATAGTAGACTTTCCCACAATTAGTGGAGGTGTTGGCATCAGGAGCATAGCACAAACCACAAAGTGTGGACAAGCCATCCCTGGAGATGGGAGTAGTGCAGCTAAGCCACCGTGGGATCAGGCAAGGTAGTCACATCTCTCTCCTTATCTTCCATTGTTCAATTTTAGAAGGAAACTGCTTGCACCCTGCCGGTCATCGTACCTCACACCAAAGAAAAGTGCTTCTCCTGGATTGAGAGCCTACCCTGGGAGAGTTTTCCATACATTTTACACTTAAGGATTGACAATGTGGGATGTTGCACATGTTATATTATCCCCAATATGTAGAGGAGAATACGGAGACTGAGATTTGCCTACTAAGTATTAATAGCAAAGAAGAAAACCACCCTCTGCTATACGGGCAGGCACATGGAGCATCAGGCTGGATGGTTTCGAGTCTACAGCTGATTCATGAGAGCCAAGCATGCAGGAAGCATTACTAAAATCCTCAACATTATTTCAGGCAATTAATGTGTTTGCCTTCTCCTCCTCCAGCTTCACTGCCCTTCTCCAGGGTCTCTCCTAGGTGCTGAGATTGACCATCTCCCCTTGGTGTGCACAGGGAGAGCCAAAGATCTGTGGTATCCCAGTGCTTCACTGATGAGACTGCAGCAGAGCAAGGCAGAGTGATGCATGGGGACAGTGCTCAACACATTCATAAATAATCACCTCTTCTATGCCCTGCAGGAGAGTGTGACTTCACAGTGATGTGTGTGAATGTCACACAGGCCCAAGGAGAGCTACTGCTTTGACTGCTAGCTTGGTTCCTGGGGGTTTTCTTCTTCTTTGCCCTCCCTCCAGAGCCAAGGATCAGTGTAAGAGGCTGTACAGGTTGCTGCACGAAGACACAACGGTACTTTACTAGTTAAGACATATCCATGCAGCTGATGGTTCTCAGCCATCACGCTGCAAAGGATTCTCCACATATATCTATAGACTACAGAGAACCACATTCTTCTTTCTCCCAGACTTAGTGACAGATTAAGTCACTGAAGTCACCTGGCACTCCAGCCTCCTGCTTGACTGGATCCCTGGAGTCCTGACGTCCCAGTCTGTGCACACTAATGAAGCAGTATAGAAAAGGACTGTACCACATTCTTCTGAGAAGTTTTTTCCAGGGCAGATGGGGCACAGAAACGTTGTCCCCAAATTGGGTGCGCCTAAATTACAACATGCTGAAGTGCTCTGTGGACTGGTGGATCAGTGAGTGGCAGAGGACTGGCCCCGAGTTTGGGTTAGCACCCAAGCCCACAAAGCAGTGACAGATGTACATGAAGACTGGGACACCTGGCTGGGTCTGACCCCCACGAACCTCACAGCAATTTATCTCATGATGTGCCAGACCTTTGCTTAATGTGGTCATTCTTCTCAGCTGAGCCCACACTGACATTGCTGTACTGCGTCCCTTCTTGAGCCCACGCTGAGACATCGCTCCTGCGTGGACCTGCTCTGTGTGCCACAGACTGAGGGTCCCTCTGAGACAAAACCCTCCAAGTGCCCTGGAGACACCAAGCTGGACACATAGTTAAGTGACACTGTGTTCTCCACGTTCAGCATAGGATCAGATCAGAAAATGCTGTAAGTCTCCTTTATTGCTTTCTATGGATCTGACTAAATATTCCTAGGCATTTGCCCTGCACTGCCCTTGCTGTTACCTTAGAGCTCCAAGCACTGGTTCTCCTTCACTCCCAGCCACTGACTCATTTGGTTTCTTCACAGCTCAAAGAGAAAGGTGGGCAGAAAAGCTGTACCTAATTTCCTGTTAAAGTATTGTGGCAGAATAGGGAAAGGGTTAGTATTGAAGCATGAGAGGTACTGTAAGATAAAAAGCTTCGCCCCAATTCGCTATTGCCCCCTGTTCTTTTTTTAAGGGGTATTTAATGAGTGAGATTTCCCCTGTATCCTCTGTGGGCAACACATGCCTGGCTCACCTCATTTACTCTGCTAGAGCATGTTTTATTAATCTGGAGTCTCGACAAGGTCCTTTAGTTCTATTAATTTATTAATATTGCTAATTAAATATCATATTCGCAAATGTAAATTTCCTAATAGTGTCCCTTCCATTTTCAAATTAAAAAAAAAGAAAAAGCAGCAGCAGCTTGTTATGTTAGTCAATTGAAAGCAATTCCGGCTAATCAGGAGAGCGGGGCTGTCTTGTGTCTGCAGAGGGAGGGCCATTGTCAGTTTGCTTTGGGGCAAATATCCACCTTCTACCAAGTTAATTCTTTAACAATTAGATTTCAAAGTAGGTACAGAATGATGTGAGTGGAGTAAATGGAAGGGGGTGGGAGAAGGGGAAAGCAGAGAGTTTGGTGTATGTGGGAAGAGGTACCAGGAAAAAAACCTTAACAATTGGCACAGCAGCATTGATGAGGGTTGAGGGCACACATGTACCCAGAGCCCAGGGCCCGCACTGGTATAAGGGAAAGCATGACTTATTGGGCAGCCAGGAAGCCTGGGGAGTGGTTGGTCCTGTGTGGAAAGGGTCATGGAAGGAGACTGGCCCCTCTGGAGGGGACTGGTCCCTCTGGAGAAATGCAGTTGGTAGCGGAGGTCCAGCATCTGAATTCTATTTTGCATGTTTTCCCTGCTGACACTTTCAGCTATGTATTTATATATATATATATATATATATGTTTGGATAGACGTGATAATCCGCGCATTGGGATGACTGGGCTGGTGTTGCATTAAGGAAAGTTTTAAAAATACATTATATTGTTTTTATTATTAATGGTAAGGATAGGGGCCTGTTCGTTATCCTTCCTTTTGTTATGAGCTCTGTAATCTGAGGATGCCGTGGCAATGTAAAAGGGATAATGCAGTGGTACTGCTCAATTTAGTTCTGTTCTAAAATTCCATCCTTCTTAATATTTATGATCAGAACCCAGGAAAATGACATGTAGTTGCCTTTTTTCAAGAAGTTTATCAAAAGCATAGAAACCTTTTTTTGCATCCATTGTGCAAAACGGACCTCAACAAAAAAATCCTTATACTCTTTGTATGGATGGAGAGACAGAGGCCCAGAAGGCAAAATACAGGTCCTAAGGTTATTGCTGAATGTCTCTTCAGATCCCAGCCCTTTCCCTAGGTTAAATGCTAAACCATTTGCAGAAAGGCACAAAACAGTACATTATGAGAAATTTGGGTGCAGAACGTGGGCCACCTAGTATTTCATCCCTTGCTTTAATTGCTAGACTGCCCTAGCCCAAAGTATGAAAATAGTTAGAAGGGTACACACTGAAACAGGGGAAAATACAGCTGTCTCCAGACAGGTGATTTTTTTTCTGTACACAGAAACAATTCCCAAACGAAAATCCACTGATGACTCCAAGATGCCAGCACTGACCAGGTCAAAAGCAGATCCATTTCAGCTGAGAGCTGAAGGGTGACACTCCCTCAGATGCAGATGGACCTGTTCCTTCTGAGACAAACAGGAAAATATAAGGTCCCATTCCAGACACCTGTACTGAATCCTAGCAGCTGTCCAACTTTTGCTGTTGTGTTGCATGTCTGCACACTGAGGTTGGTGAAAGGTGAATGCTTTGCAACCTGGTTGGGCTGTTTTGACAGAGTGAGGGATATGTCGTGTGGAGGGGTAGGTCTAAAGGGGAAGAGAAGGGAACAAAATGCTGCAACAAAATGCCTTTTCAATCTCCCACAGAGAGCAGAGACAACACAGAAAGCCCTGGCTGAACTGAAGGAACTGGTTCTTGTCACCTCACACACACTGGTCTTTCAGCTGTTAATGATCTCTGTTGATGCAAACATCATTTCCTCTGCATCCTGGAGTGTATAATTGAGTGGGTCTGTGATGGGGAGACAGCACTCCACCTTCCCAGTCAGCACTTACTAGTAAGCAGCCTAATATCAGCTCAAGAAATGTTGCCGTGGTATTGGCTTCTGATGCCATGTCATCGCTCCAGTTGGAGAAACTATAGAGCTCACCTCCTCATGCAGACGTAATAGGAGAGGACATCACCTTAATTCCACCTCCATTAGACCTCAGAGAGTCGACTGCGACCCCCCTGACCTCATCAATATTCAAAAGCTTAACAAAAAAAGGCTATAACTGGGGAAGTCAGAAATAATGTAATGCAGTATTGATTATTTTATGGTATGATTAGGTGTAATTACATCTCTCAAATTTTATTTTAATGTTACTTTATACTACTTTTAGCCTTTTAAAATTATCCAAAACATCTCTGTTTAATGGAATGAACATGCCTTCAATTTAAATGTGAAACAGTCTTTTTCTGCTAAAGTGTGACCTCAATATATTTGAAAACATAAATTACTGCTATGTATAAACCATAAAAAATGAATGATGAATTTAATTCTGGTGAAGCGTGAGGGACTGGGAATGCAATGGGGAAATACTGTTTATCCAGAGGAGAGCGGACAGCCCAGGTGGAGAGAAGGAGGCAAAATATAACCTTCTCTAACACTGAATGGGACATGTCATACAAAGGACTTGACTTTGGACTTGACAGACCAAGGGCAAAAATCATGTATTCCCTGGATCAAGTCCTCATCTGGCCTTGATCAGTATAGCTTCATTGCAATCAAAGGCATGATACTGATTTACATCAGTGGAAATTTTAGTCTCCTGTATTTGCTTGGTATTTGATTCCCTCCAGCTTTTTCAGATGTGCAGAGACGAATGTTCCAGCCAGAGACCCACAGGGTAACCTCCTAACTCTTCATCTTTCAGACCTCTTTGCACTGCCAGACTAGTGTAAAAGGACCTTTGCATAAACAAGAACAGGGCCATAAGAACCAACTGAACCTTCCTGTCTGTCATTTGCCAGTATCACCTCATCCATTATTAGAATTAATTACATTCATTACCGGGATCTAGGAGCCTTCGTCTCGAACCAGAGCTCCATTACTGAAGAGATGAGACAGCTGAGTGTCCCTACTCAACCTCTGCTCAGAGCCTTTTCTAACACACCAGTGTTTGGATCCCTGGGTGTTATCACAAGAGATTTATTAATAAATTATGATAGTCCAAAACTGGTTCCTCGGTGACCACAAATGGATTATTTTTTCCTCTGGGACCCCTGTTTTAAATGGAAACTATGCCTGGCCTTCACTGCTGGACTTCACCAGTGCTATCAAGTCCTCTGAGCACTTACTGTGCAAGTGTAAGTTCAATTTTCATCTTGATAGCAATTCCTATTTCCAACACAAACATTTCCTTATTTTACCTCTTAACATGCAGGTAGGGAAGAAAGTATGCTGTCACCCATAAGTGCATATAACAATTTGAGTTTATGCTTGAGGAAAGGAGAAGCAGGGTGGCTAGAAGGGTCACTGATAATGGTCTTAGAGCTCCTTTGCGCCAGTGTGAGTGACAGACTGTTAAATTAAAGCAATTTTCATATTAGTTCCTTCCCTACCTCTTGCCTCTCACCCACTGAAATCATTTAAGTCTAAGCTTTCTATATCACTGGGGGTTATAAAGAAGGTGCGTAGGAAGAGAAATTAGAAAGACAGACAGACAATTGAAATGTAACTGTTGGAGAATCTCAGCTTCTGTGCTAACGTATTCCGTAAGTTATTCGCAAATGGAAAAATCCCTACACATTCAGGTATCAAATACCTGAGGAGAGTTATCCTCCACTGCATCTCTTGGCTACACGCTGTGAAGGGCATTGCACACTGAGCTGGACAGAAGGCTGGATGCAGTTAGCAGGTCATCCTGGCTGGGCATTCATTGATCCCTGAGGTCAGTGGCCAGCGGCTCCCAACAACCTGCACTGTTAGGTACATCTTGCCTGAGCACAGGCTTTCAGGGCTAACTCGGAATTCTGTAAAACCTTATACCAGATTGGAATAAGTTCCTTTGGAGGAGAATTAGAAAGGGAACAGGTCTTACCACAGAATAAAATACAGCTATGTTCCTTTAACCTGCAAAGATAACTTCAGGCAAAAGTCTGTAAACTGCCTCAGTTGTTAAGAAAATATGGGAAAACATTTATTCACCTGAAACAATATAACGTGGGGAAGCTCTGTACTGCTGAATGGTTTCTTCAGTAAATTTGAGAGAAAGGAGTAAGTAAGACCTTAAGTAAATTATCCATGTGTGTAAGCACTTCATATTCTGCTTCATATTTCTTTCTGTTGATAAAAAAAGCCCTACGTAGTTTTAGGCTGAGGAGAGCATCAGGATATGATATGCTACACCATCTTACATGGCAGCTCAGAGAGATCTTTTACCCTGAAAACTGCTTGTGCACTGCCTTTTGACAGTCTAGAACAAGCCCTGATCTTTTTAGCCTATTCTATTGCACTTCATCTCAGAGGAGCAACTTTAACAACACCTATAAAAGACTAAGTTCGGCCTCAGCAGCAGCATAAAACTGGTTCAAATACCAAATCAATTCATTTGTAGGAAAAATCAGAGCAGATTGAAGTCTTACAGCAGAAAAGTGACACCAGTAGAGATCCATCTGGTAGGCTGTTCTGAAGGAGCTGCATTTTTAAACATTAATCCACAAACCATTATGTAAATTTCTTAGGTGGGTTTTCCCTGGCACAATTGGATCAACTCCAGTCAAATTGTGCAAGTTTATGGAGAAGACAAAAGCGGTAATTTTGCTTAAGTGAAACAAAGGAACTATCTAGTCTGGCCAATTTCTGAACTTGAGCATCTTAAAACTCATGTACCCCCTCTTAGCACCTCTTCAAACTGAGACTACAATAGCCGTGTGAAGTGGTAATTGCAGGGATCACTCCTGATAGCTTTGTAAGGCTGTTCTTTGTCCCAGAACTATTGATATGGACTTACCATGAAGGACCTGCCTGTTTAATCCACAACTTTTCAAAACACCTGCCAGCAGTTCAGTGAATTCGGCAGCCAAACATCCCAGGATGCTCATCAGCTGGAGCTGCTGATTTGTTGCTATCCATTCTTTCAAGTGTTCCCTTATCTCCTTTACATCAACAGCCAGGGTGCCAAGATGCTCATTACTTCCTAATGGTCCATATTCCATTTCTATATTTTTCTTCTTAAAGACCAATTTAAAAAAAAAAAAAAAGTTAAGTAGCTCAGCCATTTTAGAATCACCATTGATGCCAGCTCTCTCCTAATTTATTAATGGGCTTACCCTCTCTATCGTATTTCTTTCCCCCGATATACTTGGAAGAGCTCTCATTATTTATTGTAGCCTTTTGGGCCAACATTTACTCCTTCTGCTTCCTACCTACACTAAAGGCTGGAAAAGTTTCTCTATTTGCCTGCTGGCTTCTTCCCCATAGCTGGATGAGCTCAGACATTTAAAGATTTTCAAATTTGAAAACGGAGGAAGTTCTGTGTCATTCCAATTCGAGTCACACCAACTCCAGCAAGCCTTGGAGATTAGAAATTGCACAAGAGAGCATGGTCTAGTATCTGAAGAGCAGGGAAATGATACAGTATTTTAAGAGCAGTCTATCTAATACAGATTCTGTTACCATTACAAGGGCTTTGAAGAAAAAGCACAAGAAATCCAACAAAATGGGACTAAATATAATTTGAGTCCCCAGAAGACTCCACCAGCTCCCATCAAAACAAACCAAATAGTCAAGTTCAGCATTATAAAGTTTCCAAGGAAGCTGGGCACATCATTTCCCTGTTTTTTCTCTGTACTTTGGGAGAATCTTCACCTGTGAGGATAGTTGCAGTGGCTGCTAGCATTTACTGGATTTTCTTTCTTTTCAGATAAGCAAATTATTCATAAGACTGAAGTAGGGAAATCCACTCCTCCTTGGCCACAATTAAGTTTCCCATCAATTAGGCAAATTGACATGAGGTTTAACATTTTTCCATTTATGTTTCTAAAAGTACTATGAAAACAATCCCTCAAACTGATATCCAAACTAACCTTGCCCTGTAAAGAAACTTCAGGAAAAGCTTTAGAAGGTAAAATTGCTAGAAAGTTTTTTACCAGCAATAGAAAATCAGCCAAATACAAAAAGCGTTTTTAAGATTAAGGAAGGACTGTATTCAGAGAAAGTATATCACACAGACAGGCACTGAGAGAACACACAGGTCAGATTAACATTCACAAGACCATTCTAGAGAAAAATTATTTCTACAAAGATTTCAGGTAAATCTCTCTAAATTTCCACTGTGTAAAGTAAATGAAGAAGAAAAAGATGTTTATGAAGGCACAAATAAAAGGTGTAGGTGTGCACAAGTACGTATGTATGTACACCTGTGTGCAGCAGAGTGTTTCTGCATAGGTGCATGTGCGTACACAAAGAGATTAGCTGTGTTTTCCCATTGGTCTTCTTCTATCCTTAGTGTGCAGCCATGACAGAAAAGGCTCTCAAATGGCCTTTTACCACCACACAACCAGTCATGCCAGGCCATGTACAGACTCTGCTCTCATCCTGACCCAGATTTAGAGCAAAGTGACTAAATAATAACTTGCAGTTATGTTTACTCCCAGTTTTATCCATAATTTTTCAAGTTTCATCTGCAGAAGCACAAGTGTAATCCAGTGGGCAGCAATGTTAATCCCAAGGGAATGCCAATCCCTGGGGATAGCCAAGGCCCTGCTTCCTGTTTAACGAATGTGCAGTGACTGATTAGGCAAACTGTGTATCTTCATTTCCTATGAATATCCCTGACCATCTATTCCCAGCTGTGTTTTCTATTTCAAGTTGGCATGATGCACGCTCAGAGAGATCCCAGATGCTCATCCCTAGCAGGGAGTACAAATATCAATTCTCCTGAGATAATTCAGTTTACCTATTATCAAAATCTGTAGCACACTAGCAGCTAGATGTCATACAATGCTTAATGGACACATGCTAAGAGGCAGCTCCTATCCAGAAAAAGAGAAGTCTGAACAAACAAACACACAGAGGAGGAAAACAGAAGCACAGGGATAGAAAGACTCCCTCCCCCTGACCAGGCACACACAGCACGCCAATGGTTGAGCTACTAAGGCAGAATTCCTGATCCCAAAATCCACAAGTATACCATGAACAGCTAAAGGCTTGAGTAGCACTCCTTGGGTAGACACTCAAAACTCATTACCAAACAGGACAGATCACCAGCTTCCCTTCCCTGATGCTTCTGTTCTTTACTGTATCTGCACTGGATGGCACAGAAATTCCAAATATAACAGCTCAGGAATCTCTTGCCTATTCCCTACTTGCCGGCAAAAAAGCTTGTTTTGATATTTGCAGGAGCGAATTAATTTGGTATTCCTGATAAGATCTCAGACACACCCCAATGACACTTACACCCACAGCTACAGAGGCTGATAACATCACCAGCTGACTTCGCAGCTCAGCAGCAGTCTTTTTCACCCGTTTCTACGATTATGAAATACATATTTTGTGTGGCTGGCTAATGCCAAAGTTACAAAATCCATGTAATTAAGATTAATTTAAGAGCTGGATTGGATCAACTTGTGGCATCCACCCATTAATTAAAAGAAACACTTTGAATTTCAAGCGGCTGCCTTAATATTTCACTCTACGCTGGCACTGTTAACCTCAAATTGGCAGGCGAGATGTGAGTGCCCAGGTGTGAAAGGCTGGGGGCCATTGTTTCGGGAACGCTGTCTGCATGGGGAGACAGGTGCCCTCTTCTGGAAGGTGCCAACATACTACCTGTACGGGCTGCTGGATTCCCTGCTTCCACGAATACCTGCACATCCACTCCTGGCTAAATGCACACAAGCATAAAATCCATGTACGCAAGTCTGTGTAAATGTATATATGACACACATCTTTCTGATGACCCACATAAATTGTACGTAGATGGTAACCTGTAATGATGACGTTTGATGTATTATGTGAATATTCATGGAAGTTTGTGCTTTTTACTACATTTGCATATGTATATTAGTTCTGCAGAAGATTATGTAATGTCCACATGTGCTAGATTTTATGAGCCATGCAAAAACAACACTGAAATGAGTAAGCGTTCAAAGCTGTAGGGAAAGTATTTCAACCAAGTGGAAAAAACAGTGACAAACCTTCTGCACAAGTTTATATGGACGGCTTTGTAGGTTCTTTAGGGGTCCGGCCTGATCAGCTCATCTAATCTTTCCATAGAATCTGACCATTTTTATTAACTATTTGCAGTGTCCTAGTATCTAAATTCTTAAACAATCTGACATTGCCTTTGTTGTAAAAACAGGAAGGGAATCTACAAAGTGCCCTGAAGAGCTCACAGTTGATGGTACGGAGTGTTAAAACCACACAATATGCTGAAATGTAAAACTTCAGGTCCCAAGATTACCTTTCATTTGGAATGGGTCCATTTGCCCCCAGGAATGAAATGAGAAATAACACAGATTTGGAATAACCTAATAATTTCAATTTGACTATGTTGATCACCTCATGCATGCATGGGAATATGAACAAAGATACATAAATGCACCTTGGGATATACTGATGCATATGCACATAAGCACATTAATTCAAAGAGGAAGCTAATTTGATAAGATTATGTACATGCACATAAAGTGTGTCAAATGTCCAAGGATGTGGAGATATGTGCATATATATACAGAAATTGCATTTAGATGACCACACGAACATGTCTATGAAGTCCCTTAAGCAAATTTGCCAGAGAAGACACAGACTCTGTGTAAACAGCTGGAAAGATACTTAAGACCAAATGTTTTTTCTTACTGTCATGTTACAAAAAAGTTAAGAATCTCTTCCAAATCCAGATTTTCTCTTGGATTCTACAGCTGCTGAGTCTAGTTGTTTTATGTATTTTTTATAATCTGAATTGCTCTCATGCAAAGACATAGTTTTAATTCATTTAGAACAAAATCTCTCCCTCTTCTCTTTATGATCGGGGAAAAAAAGTTCACCTCAGCACAGCACGCTGTTCTTTTCAGCACCTCCTGTTGGGTGCACTTAGACTGGTCTCTTCAAATATATCCCATCATTTAACCCACAGCCGTGGCTGAATCAGAGATCAATAAGTCCCTCATAACAGCTTCTGCTGGATGAGATGTAAACCAGCCACTGTCTTTCTACCTTATTCTCTCTATCATTCCATCAGCACTTAGCATTGTCTGAGTACAAGGCTTTGATCAAACTAGTAGTTTCCCTTCCAGACGTCACCACGATCCATATCCAACTATCCTTCAGCAAGGCAGGCTCTGACACTCCTTATTAGCAGCTTTGTATTTGCAGAACTGTGGCAAGTACAGGCTGGATAAGAACTTGCATATGTTTAATATAATCTAAATAACTGAGCGAGTCCTGGGTTTAGTTTCGTTTACATATTGGCTATTCCCAATTCTATTACCCTTCCTCATTGCCTCTCCTGACAGCCTGATCAAGAGATGCAATCCAATCACTTACATTTCTGATACTAAAGCAAGTTACAAACAAATAAAATAATCAGATATAATAATAATAATCAGACAGGTATAACCTTACCTGTCTATGAAAGGCAGACACATCTGGAGTGCAGTATAGCAAATGTTCAGAGCGTGGCAAAACTGCAGTCCAGTGTGTCTGCAAGGGAAAGGAAGAATTTGATTAACGTGTTGTCCTGTACCAACTCTAAATCAATCAAAAGATTTTATTTTTAAATAGGTACATCTGTAGTTTTAAAGCTTATGCATGAAAGCAGGCTAGGGGTGAGAGGACTTGTCTGATGTTACCAGCAAGTAATCCAATAGTAGCTAGAAGTAGAATCTAGAATTAAGCAACACTGCACTGTCTGTATTTCTAGCACCTCTGCTCAGTTATACTTAAGAGAACAATGAGATCTTTAACAAGCAGAGGTGGCCAGAAGGTCACCCAAACGGGCCTGCAGAAACTGGTATAAATAATAACCAACACAAGTTTCCATGGTGAGAATTATAACACAGCCACCTCCTCTGACATGAGCAGATCTCTGCCCTGCTGATAGGCACTAAGCCTACCTGCACCTGAGGCCAGGGCATGGCAGCAGATTTTGAGGTGTCAGTATACTCTACATGTGTTCTCATTCTTGGGGAAAATGTTCATGATTATTTCATTTTGTGGCAGTAATGGAAAATACATTTTAGTGCTTGTGTTCTGCATTTGCAATTCATGTTCCCACACATGATTACATTAAGTCTGTGTTCTGTCATTTTTGATGAATGTAGCTTGTTTTCTGTAAAAAAAAGACTCTGGGATGGAAAGTGACAGAAGTGAAGCTGTAACAAAGGATGATCAATTTTTTACGGCCGGCACCAAATGCAGGGAAAGTCGCTGAATGTCTCTGAAGCTGGGGACTCTTCAGCCACGGGCTGAAGTGTGACCCATTCCTGTCACCATACTGCTTCTGGCAGTCACAGGGCAGCAGTGGCTAATACTGCTTTCTTCTTTTGCAAGAGTTGACAGCTTTTCATTAACTGGTCAGTGGCTGAGAGCAATTTGGCCTCTGCAAACAAATGTACACAGGTAAAGAGTGAGCAGCAAAGCAGGCAGCAGTGGGTGAGTTTGATTCACTTATTAGCACAGTAACATCTCTGATCCTCTGGTATGTTGTGCTGAAAAACTAACAGAGACCCGTCTCTCCCAAAGGCAAAAAGCAAAGAAACAGGAGGAGAAGAAAGGCATGAGGAAGAGACGTGATTTGCTCAAAGATAACTGTTGGAGGCTCCATTGGAGAGTATCAGGAGAGCTGGACTAAAGGTGACAATCTAAAGGACTTACTCAACAGTGACTTCAGACTGGAAAACCAGAGTAATGCGTAGGCTGGTGTTTTTAGTTGATCTTATTCAGACTGAGACCTCAAATAAAAAAAATGGATCCCACGTATTTGTGGGAACATAGGATTCTGCTGATGGCAGAACCATTAGGCTTGTGTGTTGTTTTTGTTCAGATGGTCATGAATCAGATCTTGACCTCTGAGACTCATCAATAACCACCCTGAACCTGGGGAACTGACACAGGAGTTTTCCTGCTTCACGAAAGCTGAGACTAAAGCCTTTTGACACACAACGCAATCTTATTCTGCTATTCAAAATTCTTACTCAGGCTACAGTGGAAGAAGTTGTAGGGCTGCTGGATTTGCTTCTGCCCCCCTCCTCCGGGACATGTGCTCACCATAAGCAGATGGTTTCAGAGATTAAGTTCTAAGGAGGCATTAGCAGGAATATCTGCACACAGCACCCCAGCAGCTGCCTGTGCTCACACCTGTTCTAATTTTCACAGCTTTCAAAGAAACAGTGTACAAGGCTTTTCTGCCCTTTCCTTTTTAGGAAAATAGAAGCTTTGAGGCCAAATGCAGAGCCAGCTTCTACAGGCACTCAGGGCTTCTTCCCTTTGCAAACAGATTCCCTGGAGCTGCACCTCAGTCCAGATTTTTAGCTATCATAGGTTCTGAAAGAGAATGCAGCTATTTCTCCAATCCAGAAATTACAATAACAAAGAGAGCTGCACCTTAGGTAGAAGTCAAAAACCCTTATGACAGGAAAGAAAACTCACAACTGTTCTTTACCTTTCAGTACTAAAATAAAAATTATTGGATCACAACTGAAAGACTAAGGGACCCACCCTTCACACTTCAGTGTATTTCTTTGGTCATGTTTCTTCTGGTCATCAAATTTAATTCAGAGAGGTCGATAAGAAAAGTGGCAGCAGGTAGCCCTGGGGACTCTAACGGTGGTCTCCAGCTGCTGGGCACATGGTTAAAGAATGTAACGCTAGGTTCTGCGCTACTGAGAACGGTGTCTTGTGTCATGTGATATCACTAAATGAAGCTGGAGATGCTGAGCTTGAGTCACTTTCTGCAGGAAATGGGAAAGGGGTCTTCCTTCATAAGAGGAATTTAGGCACAATGTAATCTGGCACTGGGAAATGCAGCCAGCCCATAAAAATAACAAAAACATCATCAGCAAAGCAACCATGCTGGAATTTCTCCTTGGTTTAGCCATACTCTCCAGTTGCTTGCCATCAAAAAAGTAGGTATTTCACAGCCTACTGTGCTATTCAAGTTGCCACACAACAGATAGCAGAAAAACCTTATATACATACAATAATGATCACTTGATTCATTTGGGTGTACCTGTCTGTGGGAAGCCAGGAGATGAGGAGCTCTTCTTGAGTATTTGTGATGTATAAATAGAATTCCTAATACACATAAACACTTACAAGTGTACCTAGCACTCCTTAGAGCAAAAGCGTTTATGTGCTTGGATGCACGTGCTCCCTGCTATTGCTGTTCATAGTCTGTACATGGTAGTGCTGCAAGTTCTGGCTCCTGTTCTGATAACTGAAGCAAGTCTGATAACATCCAGAAACCAATCTACTGAGCAGTGGTATGTCTAGCACCATGCTTGGAATCAAAGATGCTTATCCAAAGTCACCCACAGACCTTTTTTCAGACCCAGTGTAACACCCACCCTCTTCTACAACAGCCAGCAGGAATGTCCTTCGTCTTCACTCCCTCTCCCACCCAACATGATGCAGTGAGTTGTTTCATAAACATGAAAGGGGTGCTACTGGTAGCCAGAAACATTCTAGGCAAAGGCATGAGCATCAAATAAGGAAAAAAAAAGGAGTAGAAATGAAAGAAAAGAGAGTGGGAATAGGACAGAAAACCAAAAGAAAAGCAAAGATTCAGAGAGGGTAAGAAATTTAGTGTTCACACAGTCAGAAAAAGGGAATGAATGTGGAGAGGGCAAAGACGGTCAAAGACGCCCCTTACTCGCCCATGGTATCGTACCACTACACTATCCCACTGATCCAAACTCTCCTCACAACTCTGCCAGCAGCACTCATTAGCAACGTGCCATCTGCCTCCACCATTGACAAGGTCCCAACCTTGGAATCAATACAGATCTGTTGGTGACATCTGTTGGGACAGGCCACAGATATCAGCGGCTTTTCACCAAGCACACTTGTTTTAAACAATGCTCAGCTGGTACCCAGTTCATCTGGTGAGCACTGGGCTGACCCCGTATCCCTCCGCTGCCTGCACCCCTTGTGGAGGAGATGCCAGCCAGCTCCCCACCCCAGCCTGCATGGTAGGGATGCCAGCCAGACACATGTGCCCCCCACCCCAGCCGGGACACCCCACACAGAGGGGGTTCCAGACGGCTCCCTGGGCCCCCCACTCCAGCTGGAACACCTCGCACAGAGGGGCTGTTTTCTGTAAAAAACAGACTCTGGGATGGGAAGTGACAGAAGTGAAGCTGTAACAAAGGATGATCAATTTTTTACGGCCGGCACCAAATGCAGGGAAAGTCGCTGACAGCCTCTCTGAGGCTGGGGACTCTTCAGCCACGGGCTGAAGTGTGACCCATTCCTGTCACCATACTGCTTCCGGCATACTGCTTCTGGCCCACTCCAGCTGTAACACCCCTGCACAAAGGGGGTTCCAGCCGGCTCCCCGGGCCCCCCGCTCCAGCGGGGACACCCCGCACGGATTGCAGCCGGCTCCCCGGGCCCCCCCGCAGGGCCAGAGCGCCACCTGCAGACCACGGGCGCTCCACTGCGGGCCGGTCCTAATGAACAAGAAGGACATGAGGGCTTCTTCACTTGCTCCCTCCATCTACTGCGACAGGACGATGGTCCTGAAAAGAGAACCGGGTGGTTGCAATATAAGCGACATCGGGTATCTTGTCAGGACACTGGAAAATAAATGGCAAGGGACAACCACGTTAGGCAGGACAGGAAATTCCTGCTGCTGTGTCACATGTAGCTATGCAGGGTCTGTGAGCAGGCAACTGTGAAAAACCTTCAATACTTTTTGCTGACAGCTTTTTCCCTGAGTACCTGACTGCCTCCTCTGACACCTCTCGGAGAGGTGTTGGGGCTCTTCTGGAATTTTCATCTCCATCTGCAAGTCCAAGTCTGCCGCTCATCGAGGTGTGCATTCCCCAACAGCTTCCACCAAGCTAAAGTGCTGTATGCCAGTGGACATCCAACAAGTGCCAATACTCCATTCCCTAACACAAAGATCCAGGTGCTCCCTAATACTCTATATACATGAAGAAGGAATACACTGAAAAACTGGTGAAATCATGTGATGAACTGCATTTGCCATACACAGTTCCCTTCAGCTAAGACTTTGTTTCTACTTTTTGACACTTTGGAGAAGCTCAAAAGTAGCCTAGAAAAAAATCACTAAAACTCCGGATGCACCTCCATAATTCTTGCATTAATCTTCCCAACCCTCCCTTGTTTCTTAAAGAGAAACCTGCTATCCCTTCCTCCCCACATGAGAAAATGGAAAGTGGGCAATATTTGGTATCAGGGTTACAAACACATTTTGCAGATCAACACAACCGCCCGACAAGAGAGCTCTAGAACTGTTAGGGGTGAAAGTGCTTCCTGCCGATCGAGGAAAGGAATGTCTGTCTTACCCTCCCACAGAAATGAATGAACAGACCTTCAAACTGTGGCAGACAGAACGGCAACATCTCATCTGGGTTAGAGTTTTCTCCCATCAATTGCATCTGTTTTATCCAGTCATAGGACTTCACAGCTTTGATTTGATCCTGAGGCAACAGGAGATGATGCTTTGTGAAATGTATGAGAGAAAAACTAGTTCCAATGAAACACAGTAAATTTCTTTAGAAAACAGTTCTAATGAATTTAGGTGAAATAGGGAATATAAGCAAAACCTCAGCCAGATACAGTGTGGCCTGGAGGAGTTCTGGCTGTTTGACTGGGGATTGTAAAGGTGAGCAGTCTGCGTGCCTCTCGGCAGACCTTTGCCCTCCCTCCGCCATCAGGGTGTACGGATGCCATTAGTCAGGCCACGCTTTGATCCCTGGCCAACAGTGACTCCCAGCCCCACAGGACAATTTATAAAGCATTGCAAGGGCACTGTGTGACACTGCCAGTGTCACCCAGTGACATGGCCACGTCCTCTCCATTGGACACCAGACCTGCACTCCTCTCTTCCCCTGTTGACCATTTCCTCACATCTGATAGCAATGCATTGAACAAAACTGGCAAGCCACCCTCAGGACCAGCAGAGTCAATCCCACACCAATGCCATCGGGATTTACTGCTCTCTTAAGATGTTAGCCCTACTATTTTAGATTCCAACGCTATATCCTTTTAATATCTCTTTCCATCACGGTCTCTGAGGACACTGATGAGAGAGAATGGCCATATAGCCTGGACAGAGGGATTAGCATTAGGAACCCAAAGACCCAGCTCTGTCACTGGGACTCTGCCAGTGTCTCCACAATGACTTCATTCACCAGTGCCTCAGTTTACCCATGTGTAAAATGAGGATAATGATAATGACCTACCTCAAAGGGTGTGATTTGCAGATGGGTTAGCGACCAGCACTACAGAAACACGCCCCCCACCAATAAACAACCCAGCCTGGCACTGAAGATACTGAGGGCACCGCATCCTTCCCTCACTGATTCTGCTTGGGAGAAAACTGCTTACCAGACCTCTCCTGCCTGCGACTGCGCAAACGACCAGCCAGCTCCATCCTCATCGAACCATCCCGCGTCTATTTGATAAAGACGAATATTGCTTTTTAAATAAATATAAAAACTCCGTTTCCTCCTTGGCGAGTTCATTTTGAGTCATTTTATCTCTCTCCTCCCCCTATATTTTTCCCCAAATAATGTGATTAAGTGAGTCAGCGTTCTGCTTTCCCTGACAGCCTCTGGATTTAATTCAGTTTGAGGACTGTGACCTTTGACTCCTTTTTACTATACTAACCCAGCTAAGAGAACACTTAGCGATTTCTCCGCTTCCTACTGGGAGAGTATCTGGTGAAGGGTGAGGAGGGGGAGCAGGGGTGGAGGGGGGAGGAAGAGAAACAAACTTTCACATAAAATTATGGTATATGGATAATTGAGAAGTTTAAAAACATGAATCTAATTGTGCTGTCCCTTGAGAAGCAGATATTGAGCCATCCTATAAAAGGCTTGGAGTATCCCAATGGTGATTTATTGCTAAATCCTAGTATTTTTCAATACATTATAGTTTTTAAATTGTGTTTAAATTGAGTGTAGAAGAGCAGAGGCCATTAGGAGATGCAGAAATGATGATTATATTTAAATATTCATGCACGCAGTACCTTATTATTGAATCTGAACACTAACAAAATCAATATTAAGTGCGGTTTGACATGAATTTATTTATGAATTTCGACTTTCTAAGTACTGTATTTTTTCACTCAAAAATTGTGAGTATAATGTAGTAATGATATCAAAACAGAGTGTCAGAGAGCATTAGCTGAGGAGGTTATAAACCTCCATATTACAGGGCCCCATATTGCCCTCAAAAGTGCTTAGTGCACAAAACCAAAATGTTGTGGGGGGTTTTTTGGTTTGGTTTTTTTTTTTTTGTTTTTGTTTTTGTTTTTTTTTTTTAACACGTAAATACACACACACACACTCGCTCAGAAACAGGAAGGAAATTCTCAGTCGGAAATTGCACTGCAGTGGCTTTGATTGCTCTCTGAGCCTGCTTCAGGGACCAGGCAAACTGGGATTTGAAGACTGACAAACCTGATGGAGTGCTCTGGGCATGTGGTTTGTGGGGGCACTGGCACTTTGAGAGGAAGCTGGCAAAAAGAGAACAGCTCACAAGCACAGGGCGTAGCCAGGATCCCAGCCAAATACATCAGTCTGCACCAAGAACCCACAACTCCTGTCCCACAAAACACTGCTGGGTCAGTCACATTGGGATCCCAGAAGGCAACACCAGTCAGTATTCTCATTAAAAGAGTCCGGTGATGTCGCCCTGGTTTTTCTACTGTTCTGTGTTTTTACTTTTGTAGTAGAAGTTCTCATGCACTTTCTATAAACATAGCTCTTATTTTCCTAACTGGCCTAGAATGTTTACTGATCTTCTAGATTGTTGTTCATTCCTTTCTCCAAGGCGGAGAAAGATGATAGACCATGTTCCTATCCTGTAAAATTGCAGAGGTGTTAACCTCATCTACCAATGTGTGATTGTTTTAAGAGAGGTATAAAAAGGTGAGAATAAAGGAGGGCAGGGTCCTTGGCCCTGCCGTGTGGTCCTGACCTGCTGTCTGAATCTGCGTGTTCGTGTCCGACACTGTGACACGGTGATGAGTTGTGCTCCAATTGGCTAGTAGGTCTGGTAGGGAAAAATGCTTCACTAATGTATGCCAGCAAAGACAATGGAAACAGTTTGGGAGTCCCTTTTCATAAGCAACATGGCAGATACCTCGAGCAGTTTTCACTCAAAATGGTGCAAACATGAGAAAACTGGCTAGAAATCACCCCCTTAGTTCTCTCAAAAAAATATGCTTCTATACTTTTCATGGTTCCTTTCTAAGGTGTATCTCAAGCAGGGCACTTGGTAATCAGGTTGGAACTTCCCCAGGAAAGAGACAGACAGCTTTTGAAAGCTTGGAACTTGATGCCACTCTTTTAAAGATGCCCATGATCATTTAATGGCAGCACTGCAGCAATCCCCCTGGTTCACAGACTCCTTGTCCTTTCAATTTCCACATTGCTACTCCATTACTGTTGCCACTTCTGGACATTTGGTAGGTTTTTTGATGGAGCTATCACTCCCTCCTGCTTAAATGAACAGGGATTTCAGCAGTGGAAGACAGAAGTCTTGTTGGTAAGGGGGAGGGGAATAGGAATAATTCAGACTAAAACCTTGACATAAGGGGACACAAAGGAGGGGCTTGTGCAGATCTATCTACAGTTAAGTGATGTATATTAAAAGCTACTGCCCTTCCTCCTCTAACAATTAATTTTAAATGTGAGAAGAATTTTGAAGATTTATTTACTGTTGACAGGAATCTGGACTGAGTCCTCCACATGCTGTATTGTGCATCCTCCTTTGAGTCCAGACTTGGTTCAAAATACTATAGAGCCCACAGGAGATCCTCACCTCACTTCCTTTCTTTAGTATAAAACACTTCTCTCCTGGCATCATACCCAATAGAAAGGGATATCCTTTCTGCTTGAGAGCCATATACCTACAAGTGTCATACCACTTAAAGTAAGACAAAACAATTTTGGCAGCTCTCAGTCCAGTCCATTGTCAAATGCCCACTAGGGGCAGCAATAGATACCATGGGAGCAGGATTTCCTAGTCCATGCTCTCTGTAGAGACAGATACTGAAACAAAACCAGTGTGATCGAAGAGAAACAAAATTCAGTTTTGTCTGATTTTTGACTATGACCAGGAACCAATATACTTACTGAATCCAATGCGAAGCCATACTGCCTTTAGTAACACCATGGGCCAGATATTCAAAGAGTTAGTACTTAATAGGGCTCAAGCATTTAATTTGAAGCAGACTGTTGAAGAGCACAACCCAACATACTTACAGTTTTCTCAGGTCTCTATAATATCAGGTATTGGCAAGCAAGAGCCAGGGATGCCAAGCAAACTGTATAGTATAGGGATGGTCTGCAGTTGTAAGGGAAGTCTCTTCTGCTAGGAAGTCTTCTTTGTAAGCCATTCAGCAAACTGAACAGCATTCTGCAAAGTACAAGCTGAAGACAATATACCCCTGGAAGTCCTTTTTGGATACAGAATTGCTGCTGAGATTAATCTTTCCTTCCTCCTTATTCTTGGGCTTGCCTCTCTTCTGTGCTCATGCTAGCATTTCCCAGTACAGCCTGCCAGGCTCTTAATGGATTGGCAACATTCTTCAGGGACTGGAATTGACACAGAAACACATGTAACATATCCCCTCTTGGAAGGGGTTTGATCATAGAGCACTGACATTATGGCAGATCACACTGCCTACACAGAGGCCGCACATGACAGGGCAAGCAGCAGCAAAAACATCACTCATTAAAATTAATTCCTTTCTCATTTTCATCTTAAAGGGAATGCTCAGATTTACTGGTCTCAGCTGAGTCTCTGATGGATAGAGGTCTGCATTAACAGAACCCAGCATATCCCTTTTGACTTGGTTTATGCTCTGCAGAATGGACTAATTCAGTGACTTTTCCAGGAGTAAGAACCAATGAAAGAGCCCAAGACTAGCATTGGAAAAGACTTTGTGGGTCCCTCTGAAGTCCCTATTACTGCATACATCCACATCGTATCCACATCTCTTTGTTAAACCCAAAGTGAATCTGTAGGATTCCAGGGAACACCCATGCCAAGGAAAGCTCACCATCTGAAAGGCTTGAGACATCCCAATTTGACAAGGAACCAAAACACCAAGAGCATCTGGGTGTCAGAAGATGAAGCCTTGATCAAAATCAGGGAATCAGAGTACTGAAAACAGTAAAAACACATGGAAAAGGAATATCTTCTATCATGTTTGCAACCCTGCAGAGTCAAAGGATGCTACACAGAGAAAAAGTGGGGGGGTAAAGAATTTTGTAAGAGTATTGCACAGAACAAGTGATGTGCCCAAGGTATATAAACTTTGCAACAGTTTGGAATCAAGATTGAATAGTGTGTCTGCCAACGAACTGCCTTAATCACAAGCTTTTAGTTCTGAACTCAAAGTGTACCCTTGGTGAGAGACGCAGTATACAGGGCACTCGAGAACATTCAGCACCCAACCTTACTCTAAGCTTTTGGTAAAAACAGACAGGTCTCGACCACACTATGGCCTCTATCAGTGCTACCTCCTGTGGTTAAGGACACGACATTTTAGATGCCTTGGGAGAAGACACTAGACTGAAGTGTCGCTGGTCTGATCCAGGTAGAACAATTCCACATTTCTCATGAGATCTCTTTCTCAGAAATGCTAAACACCATCTTGGAAACTCTCACACAGGAGATGTCTAATGCTGGCATTATTTCTAACACTAACAACTCGTTAAGTTTTTCCACTATGCATCTGTATCAATATTTTAACACAACTGTTACAAGGAAAATTGCTTTTTTGTGTGTGTGACTGTCTCTTCCCTCTCCTCCTCTCGCATTAAATGAGCATGACAGATTTTAGCCTACTCCATAACTAAGTGAATATCTCAGAAATCTTAAATTCCCAAAGCACAGTGATGGGTTCTGAAAGCTTTCCAGTGGTGTGGAGTATGAATAAACTCAATGGGCTTTGATTGTTCCTTCCCCTTATTGTAACTGCAAGCAGGCTGCTGTGAGAGTGCAAAACACTGAGATCAACACAGATCTCAGTAGAAGATAAAGAAGCCAATGCACAACTTACAACTGTGAGATTCAGCAGTACGACCACAACAGGACTAATTTCTCAGGTACTCTTGCCTATATCAGTGTAACACCACCACCAAGATGGATCTGATAACCTAACAGCTGTCTGAAGTTGGCTTTAGAGGCAAATAAGGAGCAGGGCAAGGGGGGAATCCATTACACTAAAATGGAAGTCAGACATCAGGATATGGATTGCACAATCTATAGATGGAAAAGGAGTAAAAAGGTCCCATCCAGATCAGTTCCCACTATGAGCAGACCAGCCATTTACGGGTATTTGGAGATATGACTAAAATGCATTAATGAAAGATAATTACTTCAGAAGATCAGCATAGACAAAATGGTCTACAGCGGGTGCAACAAGCAGAGTATTCTCAGAACCAAGGGAGAAAAATTATCAGGGAACTGATAAAGAAAGAAGAAGGACAACAAAAAACCAACCAACCAACCAACCAACCCTGACCAACGAAACAACCTGAAACAAACACCAAAAACCCCCAAAACAAACCAACCAAACAAAAAACCCCAACCCCCAAAAAGAAGAAACTGGGTGTCTTTTACATGAAATATGCACCAGCATTTTTAAGAGGTGGGTGGTGGAGAAAGTGCTATCATCAAGGAAAAAAATCCAAACCCTCTTTTCCAGTAAATCGATGTATTTTGCTCTAATTTTATTAGGAATATAAAAGGAGCCTTTAGAAAAGTGCTTAGAGAGCAGAAAGAAAAAAAGAGCAGATAGGGAAGGCTAGCAGTGGAAACATTAGTCTGTCTGTATTAGGAATCCCATACTCACATTTTATTGTTACTGTCAGGATGCAAAAGGCAGCGCTTAAAACAAAATAATACATAATGTATTACAGGGGCATAAACATCAGCAGTCATTTTTATTTTAAAAAGAAAATGCAAAAAAAAAAAAATGGAGATAGCTTGCAAGTGAGGGCTCCAAGGTGCAGCATTTATATCTGTGTCCACTGAGATAATCAAAAACGTATTAGAGCAGCTGATGGAACAGAGTACCATGAAGGGCTCCTCAGCAGTTTACCACTGTTCTCATTACAAGGTAGCTGTGGAAGCTCTTTCAAAGAAATCATGGGGTCAATTTTTAGGTTGGGTGGGAATTTACTCCAACTGTAAAGATGAGATGATATTCAGGGAAATAAACTCCATACTTTTGAATGAGTAGTAAAGAAAATGGGTTTTGTACATTTGTGCACATTTTAGGAGAGAGTGAGGAAAGATGCAGAAATAAGAGTCAGTTATGCTTTCCAGCCAGGCCTTTTCAATCATTACTTTTTTAGGGTGCTTGCTTTATCTATGTTCACTTCTGCCTTTCTAGAGTTTGTTCTCTTCATCTCTGCACAGCACACCTAAACCTTGGAGTCTAAATCCAGCATCTTTTGTAACGGCCGTAATATAAATAAACAAGCTTTATAGTACCTGCCTTACACAGGAGTAAGCAATGCACGTGCCACCTCTCTTGTTTGATGGGACTGCTGGGAGTAAGGAGGGTCTCTACTCACAGGGTTTTATCTCAGAGTCAGCTTCCAGCAGAGACCGTCCCATATTCCATGGGTTGCTTCCAAACTTCACATTAGCTACACTCTGTTTCTGCCCTGCTTTCCATCCTGGCAGCTTCATGGACAGGGCTCAGTCTTGCCCCTGCTTGGGCTCCTACACCATGCAAACTGCATAGCTGGCCCCATCTGCCTTGTTCAGATTCTGGTTCCAACACTACCTGCTCAGCAGGAAGAGGGGACTCCTTTTCTCTTAAGAAGTTTCTACCACCACACCTGCTTTTGAGAGCAGTCCTAAACTCAGGAATGCAAAGAACACCATGTGAGTAACAGTGGAAAGTGTAGACAAGCTGCAATTAAGCAGCACTGCAAGGGGGATGCTTGGGGGAATGAAGAGGATTTTAAATACGCAAAATATCTCCTTTAAATATTTCAGCTGACAGCTGGATCTAACACCCCCCAGAACAGCTGGATCCTCTTCTGTCAAAAAAACTCAGCTCTTGCCTCTCATTTTCTGTGATTCTCTGAAGGCCTCAGGGGGTACTTGATCCCCCTGTTTCCCTATCTGGTTGTACTGCTTTTGTCACAACATATGCACACTAACATGGCACAGCCACAGTCTGCTGATGAGATGATGTCAAGAAGATGTGACTGCTGTGGCCTGTGTAGTCATTTGGAGGACAGGGAAAGAGGACAGGGGAGGCAAATTGGCAGAGGGCTGGGACGAGGGGGCTAAGAAATGAGATAGACAGAAAATAAAGGACAAGCTAGTTCAGAAATGGAAAAAGATTAGGAAAAAAAAAGAAAAGGAAGTAAAATGCAATGATCTAGCTTTTTAACTATCTGTCACAGTAAACCACAATATACACATTTACCAGAGCCTGTCCCATTTACTCCACAAAAGTAAGTGAGGTAAATCATATTTACTAGAGAGCAAGATCAGGTGTGTTAAAAAAAAAAAAAAAAGGTCAAACTTGCTGTATTTACTTATTTAAAATGATCTGGAAAACAAGGGTCTGCTCCAGGAGCCAGGAATTATTGACAACCAAAGTTTAGAAATCCCTTAAGGAAATGATATGCATCAGAAATTGATGAATTAACAGTTCTGGAGGATTTGCTCTTGAGAACTGGAGAGGAGTTAACATCTGAAGCTAGATTTCATCCCCAGCTATGTCACTTGCTTCACTTCTCAGCACCTGAGATTAGCTACAATGTCTAATGTCTTCACCAAAATAAATATGGATATTGCTCTTAAAATGAGAACTCTGGAGATGATCAGCATTATCAGCATTAGTGGGACTCAGTGATGTGTTTGTCATTCATACAAGGACAGGTATACGGAATCTGCTGATTTTAGGTAATCTTAGAGGATACTAGTTCCTAAAATGAAAATAATTGTGTGCATGCTACAATCCTCTGTTTGGGAGAAAACTGTGGGTGATAAATCAGAGCAAGGATACACTGATGGAACTAGCTGCTGGACAGGGCTGCTTTATGAGAAGCTGCTTCAGGTCAGGCCTGAACGGCATAGAGAGCTGTTCAGAGAAGAGATCACTGTGCATCATTTTGGGTAGCCCTTGCATTTGCCTTCCTCTCACTAAAATTTGTACTGTTTAGGGAAAAATATTAAAAAAAAAAGGAAATCCCACAAAACAAATTATGAATTGTATAGCTTGTGAAAATTCTGCCCACAGTACAGAAGACAATCTTACACTCCCTCCCCTCATGCCAGCTTGTTTCTGCCATATCTTTCCACTTCATAAATCTCTTCTTTGATTGAGAGGCAAATCTGGGAAACAGCCCCTTGGGGAAACAGTTCCTGAAAAGCCTGCATGCCAAGCCAGAGGCATCTTCTCATTGAGGTACAAAGCAAGTAAAGGCCTCAGACTCATTGCAACTGCACGAGAGTTCTTGGCACCATCTAGTGGAATCATGCTGGAGATGGAGAGGAGAGGTACTAGAAAAAAACCTGGCAAATCTGCTTGGGTGGTAGTGGCAGCTCAGCTAAAACAAGGAGGCAGAAGTAAATGCTTGCCATCTTCACATGCTCTTTGTACAGGGGACTCCCCTTTGTAGTAAATAAGCTAGAGGTGATGCTACATCACATAGGGAAAGCATTATGGAATCTTCCTGGAGGACATCACCTGCTGTTCTTAATGGCAGCTTTGCTACTTACAGGTAGAGCCATACATGCCAAGGGTGCACACCCCCTCTACTGTCCTGCAGTGGGATGGCCAACGATGGCTTCCAGAGAGCAGGCCAAAATAGGAAACCCTCTGAAGAATCCTGAGTTGTAAATGAAGTTGCACTAAAGGAATATGGAAGATGACATAAAGTAATATCAAGGCCATGGGTTGCTTGAAAATGGGTCTGACAGAGGGTGTACCTACCACTTTATGAGCAAAGGAAAGTCATTCATCAGAGTTGATTACTCATCCACTTCCCTCGTCTCCTGTGCAAGAATAGTAAACAGTTGCCCAAGTTACACAAAACAATCAACATTTAGAACAAAACAATGCTTCTTGTTTTTCAAGTTTTCCTGGAGCCACCTCCCTTCCTGTCCAGGCTCATCACCTTTCATCATTCCTGAACATAGCCATCACCACCAAACACATGGAACTGCACTGATACCAAGCCCCAGTACTGAACCTCCAAGAACGTTATCAGCTGGAGAAGGCTACTGGCTTGTGATGTTCACAAATTAGGGCATGTGTGCTTTGGAAGACTGCAAGCATCACTCCTGCCTGCAGTCCTCAGAAATCAAGTGAAGGAATCAATGAACTATCCTGGAGTAATGTTCTCAAATCAACTCAGCTCTTCATCTTTCTAAGAGAAGCAAGCCAAGGACCACGCTGAACCCTTAACCACAAGGCCCAGCCGCTCTGTGGACATTAAAGATGTGAGGGCAGTTTCCCAAAAAGCACGTATTAGCTTTGGCATCCTTGGCCAATATTTACGTTCCTTTTTGCTGTTACAAAGCAGCCTTTCCATGCAGGTAAGAGCCAGATCCACAGGGAAATGCAGGCACCTGGTTCCAATTTCACTGAGAATACAACATCTCTGTACCTCCAAGCCTAGACTACAGTTCTTCAGGATCCCTGGGAGGCGTATGGCTGTGGGGGAGTTTAAATCCCATTTCTACCCTGTCTTGAAATTCATGTTATTGCTCATTCCATATAAAGCAGTTCTGAAAAGCTCCCAAACCAAAACTCCCCACTTGCTCAACAGGGTAATGATTTACATCCCCTTTTCCAGGGTGCAAATGATACCTTGTGGTGCAAGGAAGCAATAACATTCAGACCTTGTGACAGTTAAACGGGAAATCACTGCCATGGCATGGATCAGACAATGTGGGTACAATTTTGCTACCTGCAATGCTCAGCACTGGAAACATGCAGCACAGTGCAACAGCATCCACTCTACAGTTCTGTCTCCTTTAAAGACATGGACACATGCAGTTTTAAAGTGCTTTAAGCAGCTAATTAGGGTGTCTTCCCCTCCTTCATCCCACAAGATGATAATTGCATTATAAAAATGAATATGTAACTAAGCAGAAACCACAGGAACGGTGATGGCAGAAAAGGAGACAGAACCAGCAGCAGCCTCACTCTGCAGTCACAGGTGGAAGCCCTCACATTAGAGAGACTCATGCTCCAGTGCGGTTTCTGTAGCTGTGGGGAGGAAAACCTCAAAAAAGCCCCACATCATTTAGAGTCACAAGAGTCAGCGAATGGTTTAGTGCTTAAACAATCAATGTCAGGAAGAGAGAAGATCCGTGAGAGTGTGTCTGCCTCTTGCTCTCCCTGCATACATCTCCCCAGAATGTCTACAGTCATCAGGATAATTTAAAAAGGAATAAAAAAAATACAGACTTGGCTTGGCCTAACTGGGCCTATCACTGTAATTGTGGAAGGAAGTGAGAACATACCAGCAGGGCCCCAGGGAGAAAAGAGCAAAGTGAGGGGAATGGAGACTGTATTTGTGGGACCCTGTGAAACTGAAGAAGTGTCAGAGAGCAGCGCAGTGATGCCTGAGGGTGGAGCAGAGCTAAGGCAGTTAAGAGCCTCCTGAAACAGCAAATAGTGCAGGATCTGAGCTTGGAGCACAGCCACACAGCTAGCACTGTTCCCAGGGTTCCCTCAGTAGCTAATACCATGGATGACCAGGTAACTGGGCACATTCTCTATACATTTAAAAAGAGAGGTATCATTGTAAATAGCTACAGGGATGATGAATACCTTTATTTTTTCAGGGAAGAAAGGGGGGACTCTTCCTACTGCCAGTTCTTCTCTGCCCCCTACGGAGCACAGGCAGCCTCTATTCTGCCCGTCCATTCTTCCACATCCAGTGCATTATTATGAACCCTCCAGCACACACAGCTAATTAGAGAAAATATCCTTTCTAGCAATTTAAATGATTTTGGCATTTTCAGGAGGGCACATGTAATATTCAAATTACTTCCACTCTGCACTGCCTTGTCTTGCCTGGCTCATCTTCCCAGGTGAATTTGTAGTCTCTGAAATGCTCTAATTTCCCACACAAGCCATGTCAAATATAATTTTGGTGCAAAGTTGGTAATTATACGTAACATCAGTCTGATGTTAAAAACACTGAAAAATTTAGCAAGAAGAGACGAATGGAGAGACATAAGTCTGAGACCAAGGAACGAAAGGCGTGCGGCCCCCTTAGTATTTGCGCTCATTAATTAATAATAGCATGTTTTCAGGAACTGAAAGGATGTGTTTCCCGAACTGACTGGAATTCACTTATGTCCCAATTACACTGTCTCAGTGAAGAACTTCGGTCAGGTCTTGCTGAACAGCCGCAGCTAAACCAAAAGCAAAATCCAAACTCCCCACTCAGTCCATCCCAGCCTCAAGAGCATGTAAAGAGCAGAAATCTCGCGCCAGGGCTCAAACCTAGGGACCAGATTGTCTCTTCCTCTGCCACCCCTGCTGCAAACTCCTCTGGAAGGAGTCAAGCAGATTTGCATCAGTGAGTCACCAAATGTATGGATATGTATTAGAGTAAGGGTAATCATAACTGTTGGCCCCAAAGTATTGGGCAAACATTTTAACAGACTTGTTCCTTGGCTCCAAATAGAAGAATTAACATGAAGAGTGAATTATCTGACCCCGTCATCAACTCTTTCCCAAGGATACCAGGTCCGCCTGTTTCAAGGAGCACCCCAATCCAGCCTGCTCTTTGACACCATTATCCCAGCACAGTGTCTGCCTCTTAAAAAACAGTTGAGAATTTCTCAGTTAACCCATTCCATGCTAAAATCCATGCCTGCAATAACTGCTGGGAACCACAGAGCCTTTTGCTCTGACATTGTTGCTCCAGGTAATCTACTCATGGAAAGGAGTACTCAAGCATCTCATCAACACTGAACAGCAGTTTCTGGATTGTGTGAGAATTTGGATCCCAGCTGGTGAGGAAGACTTGCTTCATTTTGTTCTTGAAGGCTATTATGCCAACAATCAAGAACCATATTAAAAGGCCTGATCATATTAGCAAAATCAGCACATCCAAACAAGGGTTAAGTAAGGATTATACCCCAAAGGATTAAGTAAGAGCCACTGAATAAAAGCTATTATTTCAGAGGAATGAGTTGAGACGGGAACCGATGAAATCTCAAATACACTTGAAGCTCTTAGACATAAGTGAACCCCGGTTTCATCCTATATTAGCCACTGTATGCTTGTATACAGGGATTCGAGACCTAGTCTTGAATTTAAGTCTTTGTGTGTCATGTCTCACACTTCTCTCTTTCTTCAACCCCACATTAAAGGAAGAAACCCCTTGTTTTGGAGAATGAACACTTGCCGCCTTTTCAGCTGACTCCATCTACTCTCTTAAAATCAGTTCCCACTTCTCTTGCCCTTTTTCAGTGTCTTGGGTTTGTGCCCCTCATTTAACAGCGGCTAGCTGTACACAAGGAGAAAATCCACCGTGCTCAGACCACATGGGCCAGAGAAAGCCAAGAACTTTCACCACAGCTTCATTAAGTCCTTAAGACCCTCAGATAAAAGCAACTTTCTAAATGTAAAGAATGGTTGCGCACAGCTTTTCCTTCTCAGTCTGAAATGGTAATGTGCAAGAGCAGAATAGGGAAAATGACACTTGACCTCCAATTTCCTGAATGCTAACTAGCTTTCCTTGCCTTTTTGAATCAGGTCTCCAATGTAAGGCCAGGATGTGGCGAGGTAGCTGGACAAATAAAGAGTTCCTTTGCTGCCATGGCAATGATGCAAACAGAGTAGAGCACATTCCAAAGGAAGTTGCCATAAATCAAAATTGGTCAATTCTGTTTAGTTTCCAAGCAAAGGTTATGCAAACTGGCTGGAAAGTTCTTCACAGAGAAGCCAATTACTATTTTCTTCAGGAAAATGCACTGATTCGCAGATTATTTAGTCTTCTCTCAACTCTCCTCAGGTCTGAAAGACTCCAATTTTGAAAACATCCCCTACTTTGAGGGTAGCTTGAACTCTGCCAGGGTCTTAGAAACATAATGGGTAAGACCACATCCCAGTGTTCAGATTTTTTTTTTCATTTGTCACTTAACAAGGAGTGAAATAAATCCCGCTTGGAGAAACATGCTTACCTTCAGGGGTAAATCTTATCAAGGATTCTGCAGGGGGGGCTAAGAATGTGGAATACACAGTTGCACAGATCACCCTCTTCTGTTCCACTGAATCTTTCCACGAGGAAACAGTCTTTACAAGTCTACAGCACTTCCCTCTGTCTCACTGGTGGACCAGGACAGTATTCTCTGGTGTAGATACGAATTTCTGTGACTCTTATGCCTATAAACTCACTCCTTTTGGGACTCAAACAAGCTGGGCAATTTGGCCTTCACAGTGGAGAATGAAACTTCTATGCTAAACACCATTCAAACACCATCACAAGCAAAATGAAATACAGCTTGTTCTTTGACAGCTATTTTGGTTTTGTGGGCTATCACTAAATTTCTTGGGAAAGGGGAAGGAGGAGGTTCTGCTCCACCATTTGAGAAGATGTACCCTCAGACTGTTTTATAAGGGACCCAGTTGGCACCACTCACCATGCACGGCTCCATTACTGCATAGGGCGGCCAGCGAGTAAAGCTCCACTGCCTTGGAGTGAAAAATAAGTCTTGCTGAGTCCTGTCAACACTGCATCTCATCTGGGCTAATGTAAACCAGAACCTCACCCTCCCTGGGAGGGGTCAGATAGAGTTATAAAGCATGAGAGTGTTGACAAGGTCTCCAGCAACATGCTCCTGTTGTATCATTAGGTCCATATTCCCTGCATCTCCCTCCTCCTGGATGATGCCTAGGTTCACTCTGATGCCAGAGACATTCTGCAGGCAGACACAGGCTTCTTTCCAGTTCACCCAACTCCAGTCTGCCTAACTCCTCCCCTTAAATTTCATATTTATACCTATGCTAGGAGAGTGCAAAACTCTACCCAGTCAAAACAATGGAGCATTTATCCTTCAGTTGCCTGATGTTTAGAGGGCACAGAGCAAGAAAGGACTTGGCTTCTCCTTGCTCTTAACTGATAAGCCCCTCTTGGCTTGCCAGCTCCTCTAGCTTGCAGGGCAGATAGAACAGAACAGAATTATTTTCTAGGCTAAGCAGAAACCTCCTGTCTGAAAGTCTGCAAAAGTCAGCAGATAAACAGTGATGGATTTCAGTGGACACTGACTAGGTGCAGGCTTCCTAAAAATAGTAACAGCTTCACCCACAGAAATTTTCATAATTAACAGACAAAATATGACAGTATTATTTGCACAAGGGTAGGCAGTACCCTAAGCAGCAACAGTTTGTGCTGGTATGGGACCAAGAAGGTCTCCATGACTTCAGGGTTCCTTGTGAAACACACTGATCTAATGCAGCCTCTTTCTCACCCAGGGTAATTCACTAACTAATTGTTCCATATAAGGCAGCAGCAGAGGAGCAAACAGGCTGGACAAGGGATTTTTGCCTTCTAGTTACAAATGTCCTGCGGCCTGGCACAAAATAAAGGACACACTGATCATGGTCCTCAAGGCCTCTGAAAGAATTTAATGCTAACTGAAGTTAATTTTGGACTCCTTATTTAGATAAAAAGGATGAAGGAAGAGACAGAGTGAGAGCGCCAGGGGAGCGACTGATTTCCCGTCATTTCATTTCATTATTACCAGAATCAAATAAGCAAAAAACTCACGCATCAGGCTTTTATAATCATGAGGGCTGAAAATGAATGAATACATTGGATTACTTTGTACTGACCAGACTTCCGAGCCTTTATAGTGATGGAATTTCAGACTTTTTGGAGACTATTGAAGTCAGAATTTGCCCTTAACTCATGCAAGTAAGAAAAATAACCTCACCTAATCACAGGAATCTACAGCTAGGTCTTTAAGGAAAATGTGCACCCAGTTCAATGCTACACTCATCACTGGCTGTCTCCTGAGGTTTGAAAATGAATTACCATTAAGCAAGGGGGAAGAATTAGATACAGAAGAGCCAAGGTAAGATCCAGTTGCAGAGAGTGGTGGTTTCGGTGCTGAGACTTAAAATGGACTTCACAGCATGTGTCACCATAGCGTGGTGATGCTTTAATTTTCCCGTTTCCCCCATCCAAACAGGCTCAAGTTATTTTATGAAGTCTGCTGAATAGAAATAGAGGGTACCTTTGGTCAGCAGTGCTTGATCACAACAGACTGTAGCCTACAGATGTGGTTAACTCAATAGTGTGGCTGTGGAAGTCCCAGACCAAAGTCTTGCTGCTGAAGCAGGTGATGAGCCAGCTAAAATTTAGGATACACTCATGGTTTTGATGATGTAGCAGCAGAATGGTCTCCTCTAACTTTCTGTGTTAAAACCCAGCTGGCCTATTACCAGCATGATATAAACCAGAAGCATCTAATTGGCTGCTGCCATCCTCAGCCTACCCCCAACCTTCAGCACTGGCGGATATGTCAAAGCAAAAACATCTCAGCATTTCTGATCTCCCCAGGGTCACATCTGGTTTGAGTAAGGCTTCTCATTTGGTTCCAATCTACCGATTTCCTGCTACTGTCCATGAAAAAGAGTGCGACTCCGTGGCTTCCCCTGGGTGTAATGGTCTAATCTGTATCTTGTTGTGTACTGTAGAGAGGAGGGGGAATCGGTGCTACTTGGGAAAAGACTCCTCTTCCCCTGTGACTGTGTCCTGCTCTTACGCAAAGCACCTTTATTCTTGCCAGTAATGGCAGCTCCAGATGTCCTGGTGCCCTCCCTGTACCATCCATATTCCTCCAGCCTCTTAACTGAATCCTTTCCTGTCTAGGACAGGCTTTCCTCATTACAATGAGCTGGAACCAATTCTACTCCCCTCCATTTCCTAGTCTCTCATTGTGAGACACAGGGCAGGCCCCACAGAGCTTCTGTGGGTGGATGACCGCCCCAGTGAACTGTTCTTGCAGCTACTGGAATGCTGCTCATGTTAACAGAACAGGAAAGCCCCAGACAGGTACAAGGTGGTAAAGGCGTCTGCTCTGCCAAGGTTCTGGCAACATCAAGATGCACTTTAGTTCCAAGAAATGGTATCTAGTCCTTTTAATCTATGGCTTTCAAAGCCATTTATCTAAACCATCAGTGTTTTGCAGCTGGTGAAGCAGCCTAAGAGTATGCACAAGAGCAGTGGCAGAGCCCAGGAGCTGAATGGGTCTCTTGCATCCTCATTCCATAGGATCCTCTCTGTAGGAGGGCAGTACCCATGAGTGATGTTTCACTCATGCTCTGAACATGGCAGGGCAACATACACAGAACAAATTCTTTTTTTTTTTTACTCTCCCTCATCCACTGAAAATCTCAATCCTGAGGAAAAGAGTTCAGTCCTTTTCCTCACATCATTTATCCTTCTTCTTCTTAATCGGAGCTACATTATCCTATGCTGCACCATACAGCACATAGTGATCTGCGTTTTCTTTGCAGGCCCCATTCTGGAGCAATGCCCCAGCATTACCACACTTAAGATGACCCTCTAATACATTAAGTTGCATTTGTTCAGACACAGCATCACACTATACCTTGGGTTTGATACTTAAACTGGTTTGTTCAAAGTTAGTTAACTTATTATACGAACTGCCTTAGGGTGTGCAGGAACAGCCAGGTTTGTGCTGAGGCAAGCAAACTCAGGTAAATTGAGGTACAAATCCATTAGGTGCACGGACTTCAAGGCAAGTTCTCATAAATGCTGGGAGGAGACCCAGCACACCAAATTCCCCTAAGTGCCACCACTTTAACTACTAACCCACACTCTTCTACTGCACTAAGTACATCTGGATTCCATCAGAGCCTGAATATTATTTTTTAAAATAACCAGATCTTTGGAAAACAAAATCCCTCAAAGCACCAGAACAAAACCTCTGAGCTAGAGGCTTTTCAGCGTCTCAGGGAACGAGAGCTGCCATTATTGTTACTAGAAAGGCAACAGTACAAGGAATGATCTATAGGGCACAAGTATGTTTGTTATGAAATGATTTGGATCCACAGAGAAATTCCATATGTGGCTTCCCCTCTGGTGACAAGAGGTTCCCACCTTGGCAGTGATCCTGGAGTCCCATGCCTACAGGCTCAGCAGCATGGAAAGGGAGGGTGGACGCTGGAGGAGTAATGGGATCATCAGGCGCTGAGGCTGCTGCTTGGCACGCCGACAATGTTTGTTTGCACCTCTTTGAAGATGAGAGATGAAAGTGGCGCCCACATGGGCTGCCTTTGATTAGCTTCTTATTTTTAACATTGCAGCTGCGATTATTTTTCTTTTTCTTGAAGCATTTCTTCCCCAGCACCACATACTCTGAGGTTCCCTTCTCCAGGGAGGTTCAACTTCAAGGAAACATAACAAAGAGAAGTGTGAATGTAAAGGAGACTGGACAACTTGGGGCCAGTAGGGAATTATGTCATTTTATTTTTAATTTTACTTCCATTTTCCCCCCAATCCCCCATCCTCAGTGGGTCTCAGAAAGAAAATACTTGTTTACTTCTTTTTTAATAGGGAAAATAAATGAGTCCTGGGATTGTACAGAGCTGTCATGAAGAGGGAAATGTCTAATGGTTCAATTCCCAGCTCTGTCACTGAACCACTCTGGGAGTTGGGGAAAAGTCAGTTCGCCCATCTGTAAAATGGGATTTATAATGCGTTGCTTCTCAGGGGTATTGAAGGAGTACGAGCAGCATTGATGGAATGCTTCATGCACCTTGGACAGAAGGGGCAAGAGCCCTGTGAAGTGCTGTCCTTAATAGATACTTAGAGGAGTTTCCTTCACTGTGGTACTTATCTGACCACAGCAGCTGAGTGCCTCACAGCTACTGATGGATTTTTTTTCTATTACCTCTCTGTATTATAGGATTGTTGCAGAGGAAAGCAAGGCAAACGGCAAATGGAATGGAATGGACCCAGTCACATAGACAATATGTTGTAAAGTCAGGACTAATCCTTTATTTCCTAAATTTCTGCCACAGCCATTATACTTTCATCCTGGTTGTATGGATTTTGTGATCTGAAGGCATAAGAGAAAGCCACCTTCCCTTCCTCCTACACTGGCCAGTCACACTGTGGCTGTCTTCCTGCTGGATGAGGGGCAAGTGGTCTGGAAAGGGAGTCACTGTTGTGCATTACTCTGTTTCCTATCATAACATTTTGGGGATTGTTTCTTTCACCTGCTAGACTAGTTTTCAGCCAAGAATTTAATGTTAATCCAGTCATCCATAGTAAACTTTCTAGCTTTAACAGGATGATGGTAGAAAAACATCTAGATTTGCTGTTTCTTATTTTCAAGACTAATTTCTAGAGGTAGTAAAGAGCCATATATACAAGTGAAATCAGAGAAAACTGCTGGTAATTATTACCTCCTAAAAAATACTTCCTAAAAAATCACGAAGTGCTGCTGCTTGTATCAGCTTAAGTTTAACTTCAGTCAGAGGGCTTTAAAAATGCGAGGCAGAGCCTGATAGCAACAATATCAATTAACAAGATGTAAAGATCTTGAGTGGAGATAAGAGGAACAGCCAAGGATAATTAACAATCAAGCTCTCAATACTCACACACTTCAAAAGAAAAAACACAGCTATGCATGTTTATATTTATTTATTTGTGCTATCTATCAAGACATTTACCAGCCAAAGAGAAATGGGGGCACACAAGTTGAGTAAAAACTTGTAAGATGCTTATGCAAATCCAGCCAACTCTGAGAGCAAAATCCGGTTTTACCAAATATAATACCTGCTAAACCCTCTAAAAGACACTTCGGCCTTACTTTGGTCAGTCCAAAAAGCTTAGACTAATCCACATAAAACATATAATTTAACCAGGTTTCTTTGTCTTTATGGCATTTCTCCTGCTCCCAAGAAAAGAGGCGGACAGTTGTTCCAGCCCAGTGCAACATCCACGTAATCCCAATGCTCAAACATGACCCTGCTGAACCCAGCTCCCCGTGAAGGAATAAGCCAGTCTCACAGGCTCTTCTCCGGGATATTAGGAAGAGGTATACTGTACAGGACAGCTTATAAAGCGTACTTGCTTCAGATTCACTCCAGAGAAAGAACATATTCCAGTCCTGCTCCATCCAGTCACCCAGACCCCAGGACATTACATTAACCTGCCAAATTTACTGCAGGCCATCTGACCATACCATTTAGCCCACAGTAAAGACAAAATCTATGCCTACCTACAGTGAGGAAAGCAGGCAACTCTGTGGAAAACCTAGTTATATCATTCAAGGAGATCAATGGAGAGCCCAGGCCTGGAGGCCAGTGACCTTGGATTAACACAAAATTTAAAGGAAAAAATTAATGGTGTCAATTCAAGAGACCATAGCTGTTATTCCAGAGAATTCAAAAGCCAGCCCTGCAGCTTACTGACCAAGGAAAAGGGCTTAATTTTGGAAATAGAGCAAGTACTCACCCACTGCTGGTACAGGAACAGAGGCACAGAGCTGCTTTCCCAGGACTGCCAGGATGGCTGCCTGTGCCACACAGACAGGTTCTTGGTGGCACCAGATGTAGCGTGACACTTTGTAGAGGTTTTTCTGGAAGAAGTTACTACTCACCATAGAGAGCTTTCCATGGGCTGTCTCCAGAAGGTGCTCCCTTGGGGCTCTCCTGCCCAGGTAACTGTGAGGAGGTACCAGGGGGGTGAGGCACCTGCTGAGGGGTCTGGAGGCCACACACACTGGTAAGATGAATTTTCAGGCCTCAGGTTCCTCAGTTCCGCCTCAGAGCATCCTTTTCTGCCTAAGCCTTTTCTCAACTTCCTCAACTGCCCCAGCTCATCATTAACCCCCTCAGGTGAGCCTTAACCGCCCCACAGCCCAGCCTCAACCACCTCAGGTCAGCCTCAACTGCTGCAGGTCAGCCTTAACCGCCCCAGCCCAGAGCAGCAACAACCCCTGAGAGGCTGTGCAGGGGGCTCCAACAGTCACAAAATGGTGGCCATGGAGAGGCCATGGTGGCCCAGTACTCACCTTACTGAGGAACCAGCACAGCTCCATGTAGATGACACAGCCAGATAGTGCTGCACAGACCGTGAGGAAAGACAGCCGTGGCAGGAGACTGACACCTGCTCCTCCTGAGGCACTACCTCATGGACTAGGAAAAATGACAAAAAATGGCAAGAAATGGTGTCTGCCTCAGGGGCCCCTAAACTGGCCTCAGCCTCCCACAGACACGGGCCCTGACCCACCAGCCACAGCACTGGCTGTTAAAAACCTTCCCTCCAGTGTAAACTCCAGCTGTACCCACAGAACACTCCCAGGAAGGGCTTTCAGAGGCACAAAAAAGTCCCTACCCTGTCACAGCTGAGCCTAATTTAGAGGGGACAGCTGAAAACGGGACCCGCCCCACCTGGCATGGCTGTGAGATAAGTCCTAGAGAAAGCTAAGAGATGTCTGATTGTGTTTCATTATTTTAAAATTTAAATAGCCATAATTAGGCCCTGGAAAGAGCAGGTTACAGGGATAGTGATGTTCAATGGAAGTTGTGCGGTGTCAGGTTTTTTTTTTCTTTGAGTAGCCACTGACTGCTGGTGCAGTTCTGGACATGTTAATGTACTTCTGCTGCCCTTAACACCTCTTGTTTTGTTTTCATTTAACCATTTTTAGGCAAGAACGAATTTTTGGGTGTACAGGTCTGTGCACAGTAGGGCTTTGCCCTGTAATGTGGCCGTACAGGATACTGGCATGCAAGTCATAGCAATGCTGGCTATGCTCATGATCTGTAACTTTCTTGGGGACTTTTTCAAAAATTATTATTATTTTTATATTTTTTTGCACTAGGTGAGAGATCCAGGAGGCTGATCCCCCAACTGGGGACGAGTAGGTCCCATTTGACGTCCAGCTTTTGCAGCAGAGCTGGCTGCCACATTGTGGCCTATTCCCCTCAACATCACATCTGGCTGATGTAAAACACACATGTTTTGACTGAAGCTTTTTCTTTAAAATGCCAACATTAAAGAAAGGTTTGCTTTGTAAAACTGAAACTGTAAAACTCTTCTGAAACCCAATCTGGGGGATTAAAAGAACCACATGAAAAGGGATAAATATGACCTGGACATTTACTTCCTGTGCAGAAGTTCACTGAACATGTGCCTCCCAGCCTGTCAGTTCAAAACAAGACCTTCTGCTCTTATTCTCAGGAGGAAAAAAAAAAAAAAGAGAAGAAGAGAGGAAGACATGAGAACTCTTTTCTATTTCATAGCTTATGTCAGATGCATTGATTTCTTTACAGTGGCATCTCATGCACCTTAAAACCAGAAAGATGCACAACTAGTAATAAGAAATTTAGTATTAACAAACTATTCTTATTTGCACAGTAAAATTCAGCTTGATCCATTTTTAACCAGGAATCAGGGAAAGAACTCCTTTGGGTTTCAGTGGGAATGAGATCAAACCTAAAGATACGATGGACTGAGTCCAAGGATTCTCTGATGATGTACAGAAGAAACACTTGGATAGACAGTGCTTCAGTTAGTCAGAAAATGGCTCACTTTCAAACAAACTAATGCAAGATGTTTATATCAGTATTGTCCATTTAAAGTATTAAAAGTCATTGTTGGGTTCCAAAAACAACTTTACTTAAATATTATGAGACTTGAAAGGAAAAAAAAAATCAGTTATAGATTCTCTGTATTTCTTTCCTAGGTTTTGAATCTTCAGTAAGATACCACATTTTTTCTGGTTTCCTTTACTAATAGTGAACTCCTAGAAGCTTGATTCTTTTTAAAACTGAAACTGACATTGTGATTTATTATAGTATGATTTCAGAAGACAAGAGCCAGGAGGAAGAAATCATATAAAAGCAGGCAATACATTAAAGTCATTATTGTTCTCAAAATAACTTTTTGATCTCAGGTCCCAGTACACAAATTGCAGAGGACAAAATGCAATAGAATGTAAAATTTGGCACTGCCATTCTGTTTTGGCAAAAAAGTCCCTTTATCCCAGTGAAGTTCTCTAGAAGCCAGTTACACATTAATTTGGGATTATATTTCCCCCCCATGGATGATGATGTTAAATTACACTGAAAGTGGTGTTAGTTGCCCAACAGTCCTAATTTGGAGGAACACAACTTTATATACAGAGAGAAGACAACACTTTAGATATAAAGACAGACTTCCAAGAGAAAATGTTGGGCTCTGCACATGGAATGTTGTGGAGCACCTGCCTGCACCACTGGGTTGTAACTGCTGCGATAGCTCACGCTGTGGGTGCACACATGGGATCCTAGTTGGAACTGAGTTGGAAATTTTCTGTTGTTCAGGGTACTTGAATCTGGAGTTTGTCAGTTCAGCCCCCCTGTTGTTTGACTTCTTTGCTTGTTTATTTTATTTGTTTGTTTTTTAATTTTAGAGTGATTATGTCTGGATTGGTGTTCTTGGATAATACCTCCCTATCTCTTATAGGAGATACAGTCACCCAATAACCCCACACCATACTACATTTTTCCCAAATACTCTCCCAACTGGGTTTCATCTTTGAGATGGACTCATCGCTTCTACTTGCAGCCTTAGTTTCTAATTCCATGGAAGCCTTTCCCATTGTCTGCTACTGTATAGAGCTGGTAAAGAAATCTTCCTTCTGTGTAACCCTGACACAATTAAAAAGAAAAAAA
>VZTE01003148.1:1349743-1394202 GCA_013397775.1 Eulacestoma nigropectus
AAGAAAAAAAAAAAAAAAACAACCAAATGAACTTCTATTTTCAAGCCAGAACCAAGAAAAACAAAGATGTATTTCAAAGTCATCGTTCAATGGAAAAAAACCAGTTCCCAAGTCCTTTCCAAATCCAAAGTGGACAGTTCCTCAGTCATTTCCAAGACGGAAAGAGGCCATTTTACGATCCAGAAAGCATCCATTTTCTGTGTCAGTCCTGAGCCAGGGAGGCTTGTACCTGAGTCAGTTCTAGGGGGGGGAATGGCTGGCGTTTTTCCAAGCTTAGGAGTGTTGCTATCACAGCAATTGTTTGGTGATGCCATCCCAATAAAGCTTCATTACGGTGTTCTTCTTTCTATAAACCTCCGTGCCCTCCAGTGTCCCCAGCAATCACTTATCTAATATTAGGATATTAAAAAATATGGAAAGATTTTAAAGAGACTTATTAAAATGCAATTAGCAGCATGTACGACTTAAGCAGTGAGATTATTTTAAAAAATGACTCGATTGTGTAGAATGCCACGCACCTTATAGAGATAATAAAGCTGCCAATCAAGTCCATTTTCAAATTAGGAAATTTTCATTCTTTTTTTACAGCCCCCTAAGTGAATATTAAAACTGATTATTAACCTCATGGTGTAACAGCAGCCCCTGAGCCCGTGAGCTCTGAAAGAGAGGTTTCATAACTGAGGGTAGCCTGGGCTTCACTCCCCATTTGGACTGAGATCTCTGTGTTTATTTAAAGGGACAGTGCTCACCCTTTGAATAAGGAAATTTGGAAAGCCTGCATGGGTCCCTTGTTTAGAAAAGGGTGAAACTCCAGAGCTTGCCATGGGAACCTGGGAGGTCAAAGCGCACTGGCTGCAGTGGCCCTGCCACGGTGTTGCAAGGCTGTGATAACGAGCAGGTAAGGCTGCCCCCGTATGTCCGATCACAGTATCTCCACGAATCCTGCACTCCCAGCACAGAACCCGCCTTTTGTCCAAGGAAAAAAGTGTACATTAAATGAATGTTTCTGTGGGAACACACCCCTTTGACATACTCGGGTTGCTGTGCATAGATTTTCAGTGGATGTTATTATTCTTCGTTTACGTTATTACTTCTCTCACTAAATGTAAAACCCTGTCATTTACCTTGCCTTCTTTTAATTTAATTTCTGTCCTACTGAGAGACAATCAAGTGTGACACTTTCTGCTATTTCATTTTGCTGGCATTTTTATTTCATTTATAAAAAAGGATCTTTCTCTGAGAAATTAAGTCACATTACCTTGACAGGTTACTCCTTTTGCAGCTCTTTACTCCACTGTCAAAGTAGATTTATTGGTGCTTCCTGGATTTCTCTGTTCAAGCTTGCAAACTGGCAATGATGAATTCTCTGGAAGGCAGCAAGCTAATTCTTAACTTGAACGCTTTATTTTTGGAAAAATGCAAAGATTCAAAGGGAGTTGCTTAGGAAGGGGTAGTCAGAGATTCCAACTCCAAAGCAAGAGAATGTCCTTAACTTTAAATATATGCTTAAATTTACCTTTGCTGATCTCTTTGGGAACACACACAGGTCTGAAAATATGAATGTGGACACTTCCCCATTCTGGAGCCAAGCTGCTTTGCAGGAATGAGAGTCCAGACAATCTCTAAACAGAGAGAATGTCACTGAGTTTGGAAGCATCTAGCATGGAAGTTATTTTACCAGCACATGTACAGTCTCATGACTGTAACTCCCTCTAGAATCTAGATGTGGCACGTGGCTCTACTTAGGATTTGCATGGAAGCTATCTACACATCTTTTCAAAGTAAATAATCTGCCTGGGTTGGATAATAGGGGTTAGGAGGATGACAAATTGGGTTAATAAAATGTCAGCAAGAGCCAGGTTTTAAGCCTGGAACGAGTCACAAGTGAAAGAAGTTTAGTGGCCAAGCTTCACCCTTGATCTTGAATTGTTATTTGTCTACATCACTGAGTAACCACAAGTCATCCAGTGTAACTCAGCATAACTGACAATCCAGCGTTGGCAATATTGTCTGGGTGGGGAGCGGAGAAAGATGTTACTGCCTTGTTAGTCATGGCACAGTTAATGAGAAACACTGAAGAAACAGTAGCCACAGAGACATCATTAGACCTCCAAGCCTCTGCTGAAAAGCAGCATCCTGAGCACACCCTGTGTCTTGTGCTGCTCCTGAAGCTTTCAATGCGCCTCCCTCTCTTCTGCTCCCCAGAATGAGGCAAGTGTTTTCATGGCTCACCCTTTAGGCTGGTCTGGGTGGAGAATGTTTGTAGTGGTTTAGTATCCTCATCGGGATGAACTGAGCATCGGTGATATTTTGGGAGTCAGAAGGCTAGAAGGGAAAGAAATGCAGTCAGTCTGTATCAAGGTACACCAGAGAAGACATGTGGAGACTCGGGGAGCTACACTGCAGGTGGGATAATAGACATGCATAAAAGAGTTCTGAAAATAAATGTTGGTTGTTGGTTTTTGTTGGTTTATTTTTCCCATTTCCACAAGCAACTACTCACTGATAAGCAAATTTTATGATTGGAACCACACCGGCAATGACAAAGAGAATTAAGGACATGTAATGGAGATCTAATCTTCGGGTCTGTGAGCTACTAAATATATGGTAATGCCAGAACGGTAAATAACTTGGCTATTAACATATTCTAAAATTAGTTGAAGCAAAACAAGCATTCACTAATACTGAGACAATTCCTGGCAGGGAAGAGAGATTACGAACAAGTGAAAGATTTGAACAAGTGTTATGAAAGAGTGATTGCCAGGCTGGAAAGAAACTTCAAAAAGCATGAAGACTTTGTCCCAGAAGCTGCTTTGCTTTCCTTGATTAGGATCAGCTTCAGGAAAAGCCTTACCGTGGGTGCTGGCAGAACCAGACGTGAAAAGAACAAACTCTACCTAATGCCAATTCTTCCAGCTGCAGCTTTGACAGCAGGAACTGCTCTGCAAGTCTATGTTTCAGAAACTCAACACAGAGTTACACAAATGGCAAAGCAGTGGGAAGTCTGATATGCAGCAATTCAAATATATTAGCCCAACCAACTGAAAAAATAACCTTGCATTATTTGTAGCAGCTTATTGACCAAGGTAAGTTTTGGTCCAAACATTCCTGAGCATGGAAGAAGTGAATAATTAAGTGACACAGTCACAGCTCCCGTGTTTCTTCTCTACTCCTAAAAATAGGCATGGAAAATCTGAAATAGAAACCTGTATTTTAATTTATTGTTGGAAAAGGGGAGAGAGAAGCATATTGAGAGTATCCCTTCACTAGAAAAGCATACTTTCAAATCCTGGGATCTTGCCACCCGCTCTGAGCTTTCCCCACCCAGCTGTGTTGCAGGATGCGTGGCTGCTCCAGGCTCCCCGCCTGCCTCTCACAGTCCCTCCAGGTGTCAGCCTTGCACTTTGCATGAGGTTTTCTTCCCTCAGCCACATCTGGAACGAAGCGCTGGGTTCATTGGAGATTCCTGACAAGAGAGCATCAGAGATCTTAAAATATTAAATGCATTCCCTAATTTAATTCCAGAAAAAAATGCTGAATTATCAGACTCCCACCAGGCCTCTCTCAGAATGGTCAAACTGATGCCGTGGTGTATGGGAGGGGATCTAAATGGGTCCATTAACTTTTGGGAGGATCTGCCAAGGAAACTGTGAACATTTGCCAGCCCAGAAACAGTCCAAGAGCCAGGACTTTCACTTGAGTTTTCTTTTTTTAGGATGTAATTGACATGACTGTCCTTTCCTTGGCCTTAATCCCTAACTACTTCCCAAGACACTAAAAGCTTTTGCTCTCCTCTGCACTCTTGCACATAAATCAGGACTACACTGAGATTTTCTCACTGGATGTCATCGTGGTAAAGCCACTGGAAGCTCGAATGCAGGAAAGCATATGAAGGCCCACCACAACATCTGACCCCGCTCTGACTTCAGGGTTAAGATTGCTGGCAGCGCTAGTTTTTGGTTTAGGACGAACACTCTAGGAAAGACAGCAAAGCGAGATAAATGGGCCTTGTCAAACACACTTATACCTAGAGGACTGCACAGATAGCCTGGATGTCAGCAGTAGGATTCCCCTTAGGATGTTGCTGTAATTTACGATATTGTTCAGAATCGCTACAGTTCTTCAGGCAGGTCAAATTTCAGAGGTATACTTAAAACTACATGCATGAGCAATAATGTGTGAAACTGTGAAAACAGAAATCCATCCTTTGACAGAGCAGGAAGAGGATTGTGTCAAGGCTGAGGTATGTGGTGTGGGACGCTTGCAAAAGTATGTTTGTTTCAGACTTAAGTGTCTTTCAGTTTCATGAGTAGAAATTAAGAGGCGTGGCAGAGTCTTGATGTCATAGGTTTTGAGATGACATCCACGGATGAGAAACTGGGTTGAATTCAGGGTTTAATTCTTGTAGTGTAGCCACAGAAGAGCTGTTTGATGGCAACAATTTTCAGTAACTTCTGAGCTGGGAAGGCTTCAAATATAGGCTGTGATGGATCCAAAGGTCTGTATACATGAACTGGCATAGGACAACTTGCAAACATGATAATGAATGCAGTTTCCACAAGGTCTTTCAAAAAGTCTGAGTATTTCAAGATTTTTATGGTTGTTACGAGCAAGTTTGTCATGACAGCACAATTCTGGGTGTCAGGTGTCACTATGGTTTTTCACTATGGGCTTGCAGAATGACCTTGAGGAGCCTGGCTTATCCCAATACCTCAGTTTTCCAAATGGTTACCTACAACATTACTGGCCAGAACTGGATTCATTAATTGCATTATAAATTTAAGGGCAAAAAGAAGACATGAAAAATTTCAGAAAGAGAAAGAAGTCGATCACCTCTGGCAGTTTCAACTACACAAAAAGTCCATTTGGTCACATTTGGTTGATCGGTAGCTCTCGCCACTCTCATCAAGGATGACTTTCACTTCTACACGCATTAGTTCTCCCCTTTCTGTGGATGTCAACTATTTCTCATGTAAAGGTCTCGCTTCTCTTTCAGAATTACCTGTATAAAGGCAAATTATGTGTTCTCTTCCTTTCCTTGTTGAAAGTCATTTACATGAAGAATCACAGAACTGAGATTATAGATACTGGGGCAGGGAATGCAGAAATACAGCTTAGGCTGGAAATTTGGGTGGGCCTCAATTTATGGTGGACAGCCAAAGAACAAAGGTCTGATGTCATAGTAAATCATTTATATTGCAAAGGATTTAAAATAATGAAAACCCATATGCATTAAATTTTGACCTGTACATCCATTTGAAATATTTTAAGTAGACAAAAGATAGATTTTACATAAATCTTTGGTAAATGCATTTCGAAAAAATATCACCAGGCAGTAAAGCCTAACTATTTAAAAAACAGTCTTTGTCTTATCCTTTAGCTCTTGCTTCAATGTGCATCATTCAAAACCAGCAAAAAATACTCAGACTGTCTGCCCTGTCCTTGAGCGAAAAGCAGAAAAAACATAGAAGGAAAACTAGACCAAACAGCTTGTGAACAGATCCTGCCAAAGCTGTCCTTCCCACTATTCCAGGTGTTACAGGAATAATTGTTACACCTTACCCAAGCCACCTGTGGCTTTTGAAGGAGTTTATTTTCAAACCCCTGTGTAAATTCCAGTGTTTGTATTCAATATTTAGAACCCGTCACACACCAACACATGCAATTTTATGGACCAGTTCCCAGTCTGTGGGTTTTATCCTTTGGTTTATGCCAACCTGTGCTGATGGAAGTTCACGCTCTTCCACGCTAGGAGTTACTATAGAATCTAGCCAAAAAGAGTTTCTGAATCCCAGCTCCAGTACACTGTACAAGGCATCAAATTCCTTTGGAAGATGCCTGGCACATCAGCACTGGGAACTGAGCTCTGGGAACTAACTAGATACCTCTGCGAATCACAGGGAGAAATTCTTCCCAGGCTCTGCTATTGGATGCTCTAGAAAGGCAAGGGAGATGACTTGCAGATGGTTTGATCTAACTCTGCCAAACAAAACAGAGCAAAGTGAATTTTGCATTTGCAAGATGCAAACGTCTGACAGTTCCCACAGGTACCACTCAAACAAGAGGGCGGAGATCGCAGATAATCCCCGCTGCTGTTTTGAACTCTCCGCAGCTCGCAAAGGTAGGAGCCAGCAGTAGCTTTGGAGCTCAGAGGGGCCTTTTGTCACCATTTGGGTTTCCAGTTACTACAGAAGATTCTTAGTTCCTACCAGAGCTCTCAGCCAGGCCAGTCCTTTTGTTTGACATGGACTCCAACCAGCCTCACCCTATAGCTACTAGGGCTGAAAGGACCCAGACTGATGGCCACTGAGCCCTTCCGGAACTTCAGAAGAGCCAAACCTATAAAAATCTGATTTTCATTGTGTTTGCTGAGAGATTAAAAAACACATCACCTGTTCTAATCAGTTTGGAAGAGTTAAGTAAATAAGGATACGAATCAAAAGGAATGCAGAAACTCTTCCTCTTTAAGAAACAGGACTAAACTATCTCAGGTGGATTAGAAATGAGACAATTGGAATCATCATTTCATAGGATCATGGGAAAATTACCTAAAATATTTCAGGCACTATAATGAAGTCTTAAGTGTTGTTTTAACTGAGGGAATTAGGAGGACTGTGAGAACCATGGACTAAGTGATCTTTCCAGGTACTTCATGTGGGTGCAAGCTACTTATTTTGTTTCAGGGAAACTTTCTTTAGTAATTGTTTTAGACTGCTGGGTATGAGTAAATTTTTATGTTGATAACTTGCTTGTGAATGGAAAGCTCTAATTATGGTAGGTATTTACAGAGAAACTGTTCATCCTCCTTACATTCCTACCTTATTCTGAGAAACTTGATGTTGTGGGGGAAAATAAAAGGCTTCCACTGAGTGAGGAAGAAAGGTTGGATTTATTAACTAATGACAAAATCAGGCTGTCCACAATCTGACTACACTGATACGCCACTATTCATGAAATTCTCCCGCCTTTTCCTGCTCTGTGATTAGGAACAGGCCCAGGCACTTCATGTTTTTCAGTACCCACAGTTGCATGATGTTTTTGTATCAGGAGCTTATATTTAGGTGCCCATTGATGTTGTTTTTCATCCCAAGTGCTTTTGGGAGGGTGAACAGCTGATCATTACACTGAGTTTGCTTGTACCCATGAGCACACTTAACCTAGAGCAGCAAATAGTTATTGTATTGCATTTTGTCTTGTGCCTGTGGGCACACTTAAGTCAATATACATGATGGCTAGGCACCACATATTGTATTTGTCTGCACCCATGGGCCCTTGGAATTGCCAGTGTGAGGGAATTGGTGAATTAACTAGTGGTATGCCCACTGGTGTAGTTACTTCAAGAGCAGTGCTACTGTTAATTGCTTAACTTAAACCTAATCAAAATGCAAAATAACAAAAGGAAAGTGCTGCAAGAATCCCAATTCACACAGAAAAGGGACAGGAACATTTGCTTAATTCTAAGCTTGTTTGTTGCCAAAACTGAGGAAGAAGCTTTTGGGGCAGAAGTCTCTGTTATGGCTAATTGCCCTTCTTTCCCTCCCCGTTTTACAGCCAGTACAAAGCTCCCTACTCTCGTCAAGCTTTTACCTGCATGAAATCTAGTTCAGGGCTGGTGCTTAGTCTGCTCATTAGTGAAATTACCACCAGATGCTGTGTGAGATGGAGGTCGCTCTGGCTCAGCACCACAACAACCTCTTCAACAGCGCTACTGCTAAACTCTGAGTGGAAATGGTGCAGCAGGTAATGTTGACACGCTGCAATTACTGCTCCGTCCTCACAGCATGTTCAAAGTGGCTGTCTCCATGCTGACTTGGCAACACCAGAACTGGCTTTGGGATGTATATTGTGGATCACTAGAAAATGTAGGCATTTCAGGAGCATTAGCATCTCTTGTTAGCCTGTGTCTAGTCAGGTCCTCTCACAACTCTGTTGAAAAATGGTAATTAAATGATAAGACTGATTCTAAAGTCACACTGCCATAGATGGGCGGAGCTTCAGTGGTGCTGGGAGCCAATTTTTGTACCTAAAGAAGTCTGAAGTGGGAGTCTTAAATACTCTCAGCAGAAGCCATTAATGCAAGGTACTGGATTAACCTGTTCTAGCAGTAATCTGTCCTTACTAATAACCCTTTCTTTTTTTTTTTTTTTCTCTGAGACCAGTGCAAAGAAGGTCAAGCCAGAAGGATACTGAGTACACAGATTGGATGAGTGCCACAAAGGAGCAGATGAGGGGAGAAAAAGGTGGTCAAATAATTTTCCTTATAATAGTATGGTACAGTCCACAGGTTAAGTTGCTGAGCTGGTTAGAGAAAGCCCTGCAGTGCACTTTTTTCGCTATGATGATGGCAGGCAGGACTTCACAGCTCTGCTAATGCCAACCCTGTGTTGCAATAAATACTGATTGTGTTACAGATGTCTCTGGTGTGACTCCTGGCTAATGTGACTGACAGACCAGAGAAGCCCATTAGTAAAGTATCAGAATAAAATAAGTTGGAGATGTGGAATGGCAATTATCCAGATGGAAAATGACAGATTAAAACTGTAGAACAGTTATTAATGTATAGCTTTTTAGTATTTTCACTGCAAAATTTTAAAAAAAAAAAAGTGTTTACCTAGAGGGTAATGCTACTGAAAGCAGACAACCAACCTTATAAAAGAGACAAGACCATGTGGAAAATACCACGTTCCTGCCACTAGTGGTTTTGTCCTCCATGTGGTTCTCTTGCTCACAGCATTGTCCTTCCTGTGACTGCTGCTCAGGAAAACCTGTGATGAGCTCTTCTGAATTTTATTTTTAAAAGGCAGAAAAGCAGCAGTAAGAACATGAGTGTCCCTTAGCCATAATGGCTTTGGAGTTCAGAAGCTTGTAATATTATATAATGAGATATAACCATTAAGTCTTTCAATCAAGTTAGCGGAATTGGGTGTAGAGAGAATTAAGCCATGTTATAGCAAACACTTACTGGGTATTAAGGACAGGGCTAGAATTGCTAGCTTTTTCAAACTTCTAGCAATCCTGCAAAATTGTTTTATACAAGCTCAGCGAGCAGGGCAGTAAATGGGGGAGAGGCACAAAAACCCTGCAAACATTTTGAGGAATTAATGAAGACATTGATTTTGAGCAACCAGTTGTTGGGGACAGTGTCAGACTAGACAAGTACAAGATACAGAACCGAGCTACCATGAAACTGCATTAGTCAGCCTGGTTAATCTAGTTCTTCCCAAGGTCCTCAGGTAATACCTGCATGAGGTCTGCAGAGGCATGTTGGATCAATTCTTCCTACCCAGTGCAGAATAATGCTGTTCAAATGCCAACATGACTCAGCTGGTATTGCTCACGTCTCTGTTGGCGAGAGGGTTTGTGTCCTTTTCCAACTTACAGATAACATTCAACGCCAGCACTGCCACGGTTATGCCAATAACAAATTATTGTATCTTTAATGTTTCCATCCTCTTCTGTCTGGTTCTGTGAAAAAGAGATCTTCAAGTGCATATGGAGTCTCCTCCTACCCAACTGGAAGAGCCCTGGGTACACTTCAGATGATTCACAGGGAAGCTCTCTCCAGGGATGAAGACCCCTCATCTTCCCTGGAAACACTGCTTCAGTACTTAGGCCTTGTTAGAAGAGTTTGTGGGGACTGTGATTGGTTTGGTTTCACCCTTAAGTTACTGGAGGGGTTTTGGTTTTTTGTTTTGGTTTGGGTTTTTGTTTGTTTGTTTGTTCTCTTGTTTTGTTTGGTTGGTTTTTGGGGTTTTTGTTTGTTTCTTTTCTTTTCTTTTGCTAGAAATCACAGAATCACAGAATACTATGAGTGGGAAGTGACCCACAGTATCATCCAGTCCAATTCCTGCACAGCACACCCCAACAATCCCACCCTGTCCCTGAGAGCCTTGTCTAAACACTCCTTGAGCTCTGGCAGCCTTGGGGCCGTGACCACTGCCCTGGGAGCCTATTTAGTGCCCGACCATCCTCTGGGGGAAGCATCTTTTCCTGACATATTTGCTTAAACATCCCCTGACACAGCTCCAGCCGTTCCCTCGGGTCCTGTCACTGGTCGCAGAGATCGGAGCTACCCCTCCGCTGCCCCTCACGAGTAAGTTGTAGGCTGTGATGAGGTTTCCCCTCATTCTTCTCCACGCTGGATAGGCCGTCTTTACTCGCGGCTGCTCCGGGCGAGCTACTCGGGGCCGGCCCCGGGACCAACGCCTTTTGCGAGGTCGGAGCTCTCCTATTACCGCCCTCCCCCACAGGCCCCGGACGGCGCCGGCTCCCGGCAGCTCCCGCGCTCGCGCAGGCGCGGGCAGGGCCGCACCACCGGCCCCGCGCTTGGGGGAGCGCGGCTCGGAGCGCTGTCGTCTCTGTCGTCGCCGCCGCCGCCGCCGGTTTCGAGAACGCCGCCCGAGCTCCGGCTGAAAGTAAGCGGCGCGTCCTGGGGCACGGTCGAAGCTCCACGTTCTCCCGCTTCCCGAACGCCCCGCCGCAGTTCGTCCCCTCGCTGCCCTCCCCTAGCCGCCTGGAATGGTTCGGCCGGCGGCCCGGCCCGGCCTCTGAGGGTCCGCGGCCGCCATTTTGTGCGGCGGCGGGCGGAGCGCGGTGAAGGAGGCGTCGAGGGGTTCTTGGGGCGCCGCTCCCTTCCCTGGCCGGTGAGTGGGGCGCGGGGCCGGGTGGGGCTGGGCTGCCCGCGGTGCTGGGGTGGGTGGAGCCGCGTCCGGAGGTCGCAGGCTCGGGCGGGCCCGGCAGGCGGCGGGGCCGAGGGAGGTTGTGCTCTGGGCTCCGCCGGGGGGAACCTATGGCGCCCTTGGGAATTTCCGCCGTGCTCGGGGACCAGTCGTTGTTGGTACCTCCGTAGCTCCAGGACGGGCCGAGGTGTTGGTGCGGCAGGGCCGGAGGCTTTAGCGTTAACGAATGGCGTGTTTCGGTGCCCCGTGTTGTGTAATAAATACAGAGAGATTCGTGCCTTAGGGCGAAGAAGATGAAAGCTAAATCAAGGGGTATAGGGTGATCGCTTACGCCTGCTGTATCCCATTTGTACTTCAGTAACTTCCAGCGAAAATGTCGGAGTATATCCGGGTGACGGAGGACGAGAATGATGAGCCCATCGAAATCCCGTCGGAGGACGACGGCACGGTGCTGCTGTCCACAGTGACAGCACAGTTCCCCGGGGCGTGCGGGCTGCGCTACAGGAACCCGGTGTCACAGTGCATGCGGGGAGTTCGACTGGTCGAGGGCATCCTGCACGCCCCCGAGGCCGGCTGGGGAAACCTCGTCTACGTCGTGAATTATCCCAAAGGTTTGTCCTCGTGGCTTCGTTTCTTTGTACGAGGCTGCTTTCTTTAAGGTCCGAGTCACTGCTGATCTAACATGACAGCACTGTTACTCTTTAACTCTCTGATTCACAGAGATCAATGATTTATTCAGGTGTCTGTCCTGCCGAGTACGTTTCACCTCATTCAGTTTTTATTTTTTTTAACACTCCACCTAAACGAGTACTCTAATGGCAAAGTCTTGTGTTATCCTTGAAGGATAGCCTCGTATAGGCCTTCAAAGACTGTAGTGTACTGTAATCTCTGTACTCACAGACACTTCTCCTCAAGGCATGGGTTTGTCAGAGGTACCATTTAGAAGTGGTCAGGAAAGGAGAAACCTCACCACCCTGCTCCACCCTCCAAAAAAAGAGGAGAAGGAAGTAAATTGCTAATGATGTAGTCTTGTTAAAAACTCATGTTTTGTCCACCTCTTCTAGGACTGTGAATGTTGCTTGATAATACTTAAGTAAATTAATGCAGAACTAACTGGGTCAAATTGCATTTTGGTGGAGGACTCGAGTGGGGACTGGCTTTGGTTCAGGGCAGTCAGATATTTGTTACAGTTAGCTCTCAGCAGCGGGTGTGTGTCTCTGGCAGTCTGTACTCTTTCTCATCATAGTTTATAATTTAACACCATGTAGTTCATAGTCAGTGGGTCAATTTCCAGAGATGAGGATGTCTAATGTACTTTTTTATATTCAGATAATAAGAGAAAAATGGATGAAACCGATGCATCATCAGCTGTGAAAGTGAAACGAGCAGTACAGAAGACTTCAGATTTAATAGTCTTGGGTCTTCCCTGGAAAACCACTGAACAAGACTTAAAGGAATATTTCAGTACCTTTGGAGAAGTTCTGATGGTGCAGGTAAAATCCATTTGCAGCTCAAGTGAGGAGGGACACTGGGTAGATATCAGGCTCCTGAGAAAGCAAGTAGAAACAAAGGAGCTGTATAAACTCGGACAAGATTAGAAGCTGTGTCTCTTCCTAAGGGTGTCTTTTTTTTCCATGAGCCTGTTAAATTTTGGGGGAAGATGTTAAGGAATTAGAGGTTGCTGCGATAAGAATGTTTACAAGACCGATAAACTCTCAAACAGATTTTTACCAAATTCATTCAGTAACAACGTGCTTCATATTAGTGGTTGCTTCTGGTTTTTGGTTTTTTCCACATAGGTTAAGAAGGATATTAAAACAGGCCACTCGAAAGGTTTTGGGTTTGTTCGGTTCACGGATTATGAAACTCAAGTGAAAGTAATGTCTCAGCGGCACATGATTGATGGAAGATGGTGTGACTGTAAACTTCCCAACTCTAAGGTACTTTGGGATTTACTGCTGGTTTTATGTGTACCAAACACTCCAAATGCACCTCTTTGTCAGCTGTGTTAGGGGAGAGCAGCTGCACAGATTAACTGTCTGCTCTCGGATGTGGCTTTACTGTGAATGAACAGAACAAGTGAGAGCAAGGAAGGAAAACAGGGAGGAAGCGGGTGAGCTGGAAGTAATTGAAATGTTGGGAAAATAGCTCATTATGTGAAGGAATGAAGTACAGATAGAAATCTAAAAATAATGTGTTTGATGTCCAGCAGTACCTGCCTAACTTGCCTATTGCATGAATAAATGGAGAATAAAGCAGATGGAATAACTAGTTTGGGGAAGAGCAGAACAAGTCTTTGAGTTCCAAACTGAACCTGTAGTTTCTATTCTTGTCTCTGTATGCAGTTATTACAAAAAAGTGTTCTTGTGCAATGGCCTTGTCACCATCCCTGTGTGTTGCTCCCACGGTCATTTTCTTGTGGCTCTTCCCCCCCACCTGTACCAAGGTGCAGCCATGTTCTTGGAATAGAATTTATTTAATTCATTTATTTTAAGTCTTAAACTTACAATCTCAAGCTTTCTTCATCAGCAGCCTTCAGAACAGGCTAGATTAAGAGTCTCATTTACCGTCCTGTAACTCAGTTCTCAAGGACTATAGTTGTGATAGTTTTTTCCTTCAATTCTCTCCAGCAAAGTCCTGATGAGCCTTTGCGGAGCAGGAAGGTGTTTGTTGGACGCTGCACCGAGGACATGACGGCAGATGAACTCCGACAGTTCTTTGCCCAGTATGGGGAAGTGGTAGATGTCTTCATTCCTAAACCCTTCCGAGCTTTTGCTTTTGTTACATTTGCAGATGATCAGGTAAGTCTTAAAATACTTTAACTTCATAGACTACATTTTAGTAGCATGATAAAGTATTAATTTCTGGAACTACACATGAAACGCTTACTTGTCCACTGTCTTGAGAATTACAGTGGTATTAGTGTGATGTGATTTATCGAATGGACTGAGATTGCACTTTTAGATGCAGCTGTGCAGACAGGATTTTATACTGCAGTTAGTGTAGTGATGAATGCAAAGCTAAATCACTTCAAATTGAATTAAGTACATGCATATGCTTTCTTTGCAGGATAAATATCTGCTCAGAATCATAGGGGATATTTTGTCTTGTGCTACTAACATTTAAAGAAAAAAAAGGACATCTAACATACTTTTAATCAATCCCTTATTTCTTATAGGTTGCCCAGTCTCTTTGTGGAGAGGACTTGATCATTAAAGGAATCAGCGTACATATATCCAATGCTGAACCTAAGCACAATAGCAGTAGACAGTTAGAGAGAGGTGGAAGGTTTGGTGGTAACCCAGGAGGCTTTGGGAACCAGGGGGGGTTTGGGAACAGCAGAGGAGGGGGGGGAGGACTGGGCAACAACCAGGGCAGCAACATGGGCGGGGGTATGAACTTCGGAGCCTTTAGCATCAACCCTGCCATGATGGCAGCAGCGCAGGCAGCCCTGCAGAGCAGCTGGGGAATGATGGGCATGCTGGCCAGCCAGCAGAACCAGTCGGGGCCCTCGGGAAACAACCAGCCGCAGGGCAACATGCAGCGGGAGCAGAACCAGGGCTTTAGTTCAGGCAACAACTCATACGGAGGGTCCAACTCGGGGGCAGCGATAGGCTGGGGCTCGGCCTCAAATGCAGGCTCCAGCAGCGGGTTTAACGGAGGCTTTGGTTCAAGCATGGATTCCAAATCGTCAGGCTGGGGAATGTAGACGCAGTGGGCTGTGATACTGACTGTATGGTGGGAAATCAAATTTTTCTAACTCATGGTAAGTATACTGTAAATTACGTATATACTAAAGTTTTCCAAATGAATTTGTTCAGTGTGCAGTATATTCAGCAGTATTTTTGACATTTTTCTTTTCTAAAAAAAAGAAAAAAAAGAAAAAGAAAAGAAAGGTAAAAGGAATTTTCTAAGTTTTGTTACATACCTAGTTGGAATTCTGAATGTTTGGAAGTGGACTGCTGTTTGCCCGATAGGTGAACTAACACTACAGTCGATAGGAAAGGTTTCTCTTGTAATACTTTATCCCTTGTTTCCTGGCTACCTGAATTCTTTGCATGTTCAAAATGGAACCATTGGTCAGAAACAGCATTCTCTCCGTCTTGTTTTTAATTTGATCCCACCATATGACTCTCCAAGCGCCCCGTTGGACAACACAGTGTCGTTTGTGTTTGTGTTTGTTTTTTTTTTTAACACTGTCTCCCCTCCATATTAAAGTACGATATGAAGGCTTCATTTAATCTCCACAGTTCATCTCATTTCAAATGTGTATGGAAGAAGCACTTCATTGAAAGCAGTGCTGTAAATATTCTGCCTTAGGAATACTTCTGTCTACATGCTTTCTCATCCAAGAATACTTCATCACACCGCACATGCTGCGTCTTAGACGGTGGGTGTTCCATTTTTATCCGCTACTCTTTATTTCATGGAGTCGTATCAACGCTGTGAACGCAAGGCTGTGAGATGGAACCAGAAGGCTGTTTGAACTTTTGAAACCATGTGTGGGATTGGTGGTGGTGCCGAGGCATGAGAGGGCTGGTATGTGCGAGATAAAGGAGCGAGCGCATGCAGAGACCTGGTGGTGCATTAATGGGATTTTATTTGACTTGGCGAGATGTCTCTCAATCCTGTGGCTTTGGTGAGAGAGTGTGCGGAGAGCAATGATAGCAAATAACGTACGAGTGTTTATTGCGTTCAAAGGACATCCACATGTGGAAGACTTTAAGTGGGTTCTCTACCTAGTTAATCAATTAGTTGAATGTGTTACGTGAAATGGAATATTTGTATTTCTTTTCCCTTATGTCAACTGCTGTGAATGCTGTATGGTGTGTGGTTTTTTTCTGTTAATGATCTGTAAGTGTGGTAATGTGACTTGAAGACGATGGGGTTTGTGATGAGAACATTGAGCTTGTGGTGTGCTTTGCAGTAGCTCTTTCAGCAGAGATCACTAGAGCTCAGTGTGCCTCTCCAGGGTGGAAGTTCCACTGTCTGTAAGATATCCATAAGAATGCTGTTTGCTGCAGTTTCGTGTTTGGATGCTTTTTATAAGATTTGTCACTGTAGGAAATTCTTAAATAAAACTGATTTAAGTAATATGTGTCTTTGTTTTGCAGCCCTGAATGCAAAGAATTCATAGCAGTTAATTAATTTTACCCTTTTGCGATGAACTTCTGTAAAGCTTTTTGCAGTCACTCGGTTTGTTTCAGATAAGCAGGTTCTAAAGGAGCCACCGCTCAGCACGTATCGATACCCGACACTCACCTCTAAGCCAGTGTACCCTTGCACTGTGCAGTGACATAGATCTAAAATCCAGGTCCCACACCTTGGGGTGCCCGCACCTAGACTGGTAAGCAGCTCCCTCCAGATTTCATCTGTGCCAAGGAACGTTGCTTGTTCTTTTAGCAATTGAAGTTCCTTATCAGAAGTGGGTTGGGGAAAATAGAGAGTTGCTGTCACGATGGATTTCTGTCCACAGCATCTCCTTTGGGGATGGATGTTTTTAATTTGTTTTTAGGTCAGCCCACTCATGGGAAACAGGCTTCTGCCGCACTTCCAGCCCCAGAAGAATGCTGTTAACGCCTCTTAAAACTAGTCACAGGAAAGACTTTGCAGCTGAATAAAGCACTAGTAAAATATACACAGACTGATAAAAGTTTCAATCTGTACTAAGTTGTGGCAGGTGCAGAGGTGTCACGTAAGAGGCAGCTTCTTGACAAGGTGCATGGTGTTAGAGCAGAAACTAGTGGACGGCTATTTCCACTTGTGGTATGAGCTTGAGGAATTGTGTTGTGTACTTGGGCTTGCAACCCACTGAAGCTTGGATCTATTTTTCTATACGCCATAATACTGTGCTGTAGCTGTGAGTAGTCTGAATATGGATATTTACACAGTTTTTAACCTATGTAATTTTCAAGTGAATCTTCATTACTCTGTATCCCGCTGACGCTTGTGAATAGCAGAGCGTCTAAACAGCAGACAAAACTGCATGACTATGAGTTTTCCACCTGCAGAATTAAAAAATCTGTTGGGCCTTAATGGACTCGATTTAGAGAGGATTTCTAAACACTCAGGCTGAGAAAGAAATCCCACACATTTGTTCATATTCCACTGAAAAAGTTGCTTACATATTTTTTTCTGCACCTAAATCAGAATAATCTCCAAACTGTCCCATCTGTGAATTTTGCATTTTAGCACTTGCACTATTACCAGCTACTTCTGCTGAGTAACACTTTAAAATGGTATTCTTGGACCTCCAAAGACTAACTGTGACCCCCTGCAAGGAACCTCATGGTAAGTTTTTGTAATTAGCATGGTTTTAATTCTGTTTAAATTGTTCAGGTTTAGGTTTAAGAGGCTGGTTGGCAGCACTGAGTAGTCTTTGCTAATAATTTTAGCCTTCCTTCACCTTCAAACAAAATCTCCTGAAAATTTTAGAATTTCCAAGTTTCAGTAGCATTTTTAACTGCTTTGCATACTTTAATGTTTATAAGTGAGTAAATAAACTATCACTGAAAATACATTGAAGTGTTTTGAGTCTTCATTTTTTTCTTAAAGAGATACTTCATTTTCAATTACATTGCTCTAGAAGGTGAAATGCTAATGAAAGAGAGTGAGATACAAGAAAGAGGAAGTTTATGTGTAGTGTGAGGAGGTCTAGATCATAGACAAAAAAGTTTTTTCTAACACTGCTTCTAATTAATTCCAAGAATCTGTTGTCGGCTGTACTTGGACCGAACCTCTGAATGTGAAAGCTTGTTCTTCAGAAAACTCTTCAGAAAAGCATTGTTTATACAGTGAGAGCAGGAACTTCTCAGCCACGGGCTGTGCAGCAGGTACCTGTAGGGGCACAGGGACAACAGGGCAGAAAAATGCCCCCACATACAGGAAGCAGCTGCTACCACATACCTGAGGGGTGAGTGCAGGGACCTCGGTGCTCTGCAGGCTCTCACTGGACCTGTGTTCAGTCAGAAGCTGCAGTCAAATAAGAATTCACAGCACTATTTAAAAGGAAACAGAATACACTTTCATGAAGAAATGAATAAAGCGTGTTGTAGGCAGATGGCAGCATGCTTTGTACACGTGAAGGACTTCTAACAGCTGCTGGGACGTTACTTCCCCACCCCATCGTCTGCAATCAATCTTCCTGGTAAACAGGTAGGTGTAAGATTAGTACTGATTGAGACTTCCTGCTCCAGTGTAACCAATACCATTATCAAAGTGGACAAGATAATTTTTATAACCTTCATGAGTTAAATTTATTTCTCCCTGGCCACCTTCATAGTGTTTTCTCGAAATTCCCAGTTTACTCCTCAAATATGAGGGGTTTTTTTGATCAGCTATATGGTAAGCAGCTGTTAGAAGCCCACTGTTGTGCACAAGTGAGCCACCTCCTAACCCTCCTTGCCCTGTAGTTAATACCACTTGCCAAGGAAGCTCTCCAGGCTCAGCTTCCATTCCTCCACGAACTCACTGCACGAAGCGCAAAACAACGGTGGCAGCAAAAGCTGTTTAACAGTTTGAGATCTGAATACTGAATTATTGTGCTTATATGGATTAAATTAAGTTAATGATTCTAAATGTAATTCCTGGATTGTTTTGGAATGGTGAAATTGCTTGCAAATGAATATTTGATTTAGAATACAATTTTCATTAGTATTGCATCCCTTGAAAAAGTTCTGTAATCAAGAGAGACAGCATTGCTGAGGAATTTGGGCATGGAGGAGGAAGTGCATTTTTTCTGAATGTAAATTAAGGTAATTGGAATATATGGATATTCTAATCTAAAAGATAAGAGGGACAATTATGCTATTACATTGTAAAGTGTTTCTCCCAAAACTCGGTCTTGGATCTTGACTAATTTTACAGAGTAAGTAATTTAGCAGTTCAGGCATTAAAAAAACAAATAAAATCCACAACCCTGTACTCAGCAGTGAGGGGATTCTTTTCCCGTTACTGCTGTAGCGTGGTTCAATCTTCCTGTCAGAAACAATGCCAATCAACATTTAAAAGCAACAATTTAGTTAATTATGAAACTGCGTTCTCCAAAGAGAGCTGGAATCGAGGAATGTTCGCCTTTTTACTCTCCTCATGGAGAACTGAACAGAGTTCTAGGCATTAATCTGCAATAGGGACCCTCAGGCATAACCAGGGCACGTTCAGTAGTAAATGATTTAACAAATCTAAGGTCAATAATAGAAACTATAGTCACGCTGTGGGGTTATCATAACATTTTCAGTTTTGTTAGCATTCCTCCCTGTTAAACAGCACCTGTAGCACTTGCCGTTCTGAAAATCAGCGTAACATATAGGTAGCAATTGATGGTTAAAATGAACATCCTGCAGTGAAATAGTTCTGCCTCACCACTTTAAAGGTACTCCAGGACAATCGAAGAAAGCCACAGGGCTGTACCTGCTCCATTGCATAAACAGCAGAGTAGCCAAGCTGGGTAACTGTTCCTTGGCCTGCATACGCATGTTGCTGTAGGCTGGTACGAGGCACAGGCTGGAATGTTTCCAGTATCCATCACCATGTGAATCTTCACCTGCCTCCCAGAGAACACAAATGAGAACCGTGATTAGAACAGCTGGGCATTGCTTAATACAACCCAGAAGTGACACTCTAGAGGCATCATCCGATGCCATATTTTAGGTGTCCTTTGAGTCACTGCAGGCTTGTAAGAGGGTGACTGTGTCACTTACCCGCCTTGGGCTATTCCCAAGAGCTAATCTATTAAATCCATTGATTGATGGGGTAATGGTAAGAAAGAATGATAAGAAAGCTCTCAGCTGTAACTGGATTAAGCCTACCAGGCTACCTTTCACCATTCTTACGTGGCCTTAAAAATGCAAGTACGTCCCACAATCAAAGTTCAGTTGTGTCCAGGTAAGGCTGAGGCATTCCCTCTGCACAGCCCCAGAGCCAAGGACCGCATTTAATTCCATGTTCAGGCCTTACCATTACGATTTGCCTTCCTGGGGCAGAACAGGGCTTCATTCACACTAGCGCTGAATTTTGGCATTGCATTTCCATACACACCCAGGTCTCCCAGTGTTTGTGTGGTACGTTAACTCTCACATCAGTTAAGTTATTCTGGGTTTCTACATAAACAGTGAATATGTGCATCAATTCAGACAGACAGTAAAGTGACTACTGGGGTAAGCTTGAGCCTCCCCAAACCACAGTCACCTAATGGTGATTTTAAAATTCCATGAGCATACGCAGACTGCCAAAACCGCCTGCTGAGAAGCTCAATTCAGTTACTAAGAAGTAAGTCTGAAACGCAGCACTCAGCAGGAATGTCCATGTATTACTGTTTTAACTTCCCTGGAGAGATCTGTAATGAAAGAACATAAAAAATTCTCACTACGCTGATCTTGTGAAATCTTTTGTAAAATCATTATTTTCTTCTGACATAATTAGAAGCAAATCTTTAACTAGCAGCGTCCAGGGCATCAGCAAGGGCAGAAATAAACACAGGCATGCACAGACAGGAACAGTTCTTCAGGGAGTATATCAAAGGACAATTGCCGACAAATCCAGTGCACTGAACACACCTAATTACAGTGTGTGAACAAGGGAAATTGGTAAGGAGAAAGGGCACCTGCGTGTTTAATCTCCGGGAAATTAAGTCCAACAGGGCTGACAGGATTCACCTACGTCGAGTAGCATAATCCTGAGGGTCGCGAGAGAGCACCGCCGCCACCCTGATGTGCCGCGCTTGCACCGGTGCACTCTGACCACGGGGTGGTGCTTCAGGTCCGCAACACGGCAAATCTGCACGGGTCACAGCGCACAGTACTCCCCTTCAGAGCGAATTTGTAACTTGCTGCTGAGGGCTGTTACCTTTTCTCTACACGGTTTCACTCACGCGGACACAAATCTACAATTGCTGAGAATGAAAGCAAAAACCGTGACTGACTCCTGGTGATGTTCTCACAGCAAAGGGGAGCAGTGACCTGTACACAGCCTGGCTGCACCCAGGACCAGCCCAGGACATCTGTTGCCTTGACATACAACTTGTAACTCTTGACAGGTTAGGAAAATTGTTCCATGAAATAAAATCGTATATCTGGATCCAAGCTGGACTGTAAGATCAGCTGGAATGCTGGAGTTCTTTCAAAACTGTACTTTAGAAGTAAACTTCCTAGTAGCCACTTAGTAGTAGTACATGTAGCAAGTACACTACCAAAAATACACCCGTGAAGCCTCTGTTTCAAAGTATCACTGTTTTGTTGATATTCAGGCCTTTCCAGCATGAATCTGTGGGAACAGGGCAGAGGTTGTGACACAGTCTATCAAGTCATCACACATGAGTGATTGGTTTCGGTCAGTTTTCAAAGAGGAGGGTGTTGGGAGAAAAAAAGAAAGCAAACCTAAAAGGACAAAACGTAATGGAGAAGTGAACCGGGAGACATACAGGGAGACACAACTGTACGTTAACACGGCGAAACATGGGCTGAAGAAGATGCAGTAAAAGAGCTGGGCCTGTCTCATAAAGTTTGTGATGAACTGCAATAAACCTCACCTTACCTTAAGGACAACACAGGGGCACAACACTCCTGGATGTGTCTTCACATTAAAGGTCTCCATGAATTCCAGCATGATCAGGAAGCTCTTCTACCTGGATACTGTAGCTTCAGGAGCTGAGATAAGGCGTCAGATAGTCAGGGCCAGTGATTTCTCCAATCCTCTCAGTAAAAATCTGACTCTGACAGTGGGCTCGGAAAAAAACCCTCAGCAGAAAACAGCAGAAAATTATGATCATTGGTGTATTAACTGAGTTTGGATGCACTGGGTAAAGGCAGTGGGTAATTTTCTAAACAAGTCTATGACTTCATGAAAGATCTGGAGCCACATATGTACCTCCCCCTCTCCCTCTCTCACGGTGGGACTCGGGCACCAGCACTATCCAGTAGTCCTACTACAGGTGAGTGACAGGGAAGGACCCTGGGAAAGCACCACTGATGCAGCTGCGGGGCTGGAGAGCAGAAATAAATATGATAACTGGAAGCTCATCGGAAACATTCCAAGGTATTAGATTTGCAGCTTGTCTGCTGCTCCAGAGTGTGTGGAGTGGTAAGATAGATATCAGCTCCTCAATTCCAGAAGCCTCGGAATGCAGCTCTTTCTTCTTAATGCCTTTTTTGCTAGACCTTTAGAATGTAATTGCATTCTTTGAGCAAAACCAGCTGTGCCTCTTGCTGACACAACTGGAGCCACAAATGTTCCCCTCCGAAGAGAAGCAAGAAGGAGCAGCCACAACTGCCCAGAGGATCTCTGCTTGTTGACAGCATCTGATCACTGTGAAGTGGTGCTTTGATCAGCTGGGAACAAAGGCTTTATGATGTGCTGCAAAAGCTGTATGAGCAATCCTGTAATTGATGAGGAATGCTGGACTGGCTGATAACACCCCAGATTTTTGCACTAATCTGACACTGAATTAATTGTAAGAGGGAAATTGTTTGACTTTTAATTGAATCCTCAAACACACCATGCTAACCTCCACCAAGAAAAATGCCATTATCCAGGCATTAATTAAAGATTATCACCTAGAAACAGACCATACAGTTTAAGGTTGCCATTTTAATGGAAGGGAACCAAGTTGTAAATGAGAAAATGGACATTACTGTCCCTTAACTAACCATGGACTTTGTAAGCCAAGATTCTAAGCTTATTTTACTTCAGAGAGAGAAGCTTGTTTCCACCCTATACCTCTGTGTCAGCCCTACTTGCTGCTACAGGAAATATTTGGGTTTCAAGCATTTACTGGGAAAGAAAAGCAGGAACAGGTAAAAGGATAGTAATTTTTGTTCTATGTTTGTGCGGCCCAGCTCAATGAAAATACCCCAACACAAGTCACAACACCTTTGGGCAGAAACAGAAAGTGTTTCTTTAAGCACAAGCCGTAATTTCAGAACAACGTCTCTATGACCATCTTCCCAGAAAGTTATGAGCAGCTGCTTTTATTTGGCACGAACCTATTCATCACCCTAGTGACTGAGCACCTCCGTGTGTCCCACTGAATTCATTCTCATAGGTTTTCAAACACAACTGACAGTTACACAAACAGCTAATAAACACCTAGAAATGCCTATTCTGTTAAAACTGAGCTCTCTCCTAGTTTATAAATCCTGTTTGAAATGCCTCTCTGGGTTCAAAGAAGCAGGGAAAGCTTGGCTAATTTACCTGGAGGTTCTGGCTGCCTCTGAGTGCAGCCCAAGAGCACAGTGCTTTGTACCAGGAGAGATCAGCCGAGCTACAAAGGGAATAAAATCTTTTCCTTTCATGTATACTTGTACTATCAGTAAGTGGCAGGGAGGGGTGTCCCCTTTGTTGTTTCTATCTCATTTTTCCCAGATAATGCACATTTCTGTAACTTTACGGGCTGTGCTTCAAACTACGGAAGCATTTGAAGGCTATGTAAGAATATGGCATCTTTTCCAGCACACTCTCCTGAGCTGCTGCAGGTCCCACCTAAAATACTCCAGTGACACAGAGTTCACTGCCTCACCAGGCTTTAAGGTGCCACTCTAATACCTCCTTCCAGCTTCTGCAAGCCCAGGCTAAGAAATACCTCAAAACCTGCTTGATACGCAGATCTACAGGGTACTATTAACCCTCACGTAAGTGAAAAAAAAAAGAAAAAAAAAGAAAAAAAATCTGTTTTCTTAAAACTGAAATTTCCTCAGGCTGCCAGTATCTGTCCCAACTCTACAACCCCTTCAGGATTAGCCTGGAGGCAATTATAGGAAGAGATAAGGATGAAAAGATGAAATCCTTGCAAGTGAAAAAAGACTTAGAGGGAACCTACCCTAAGCATACAAGCCACAATACAATGAGGACTATATTTACACCCCTAACCCACTGCTGAAATCATTAGGAAGTTAGAATTTCAAATCCTCTGCTAGTTCTGTATCAGAATCCTTTTTTTCTTACCTACAAAACCATTTTTCCCCAGCCAGGGGATCTGCTATGTAAAGAAGGGATACTCAGGTTGGTAAAGTTAAATTCTTTCTTACAAGAACCTTGGAATCAGAAGGCAGCAACACTGGCTTCTATCTACCAAGGTGAGCATGTTATCTTCTTTGCCTAAAGTATGTTTAAATGAATGTTATTAAACGAAAGCTCAGCATAAATATGTGTAATAGAGAGAAATGGTGAAGAAAAGACCACCGTGTGGTAGCAGACACATGCCAATAGAGACGGAACAGCACTCCACATAGCCACATACTGTAGTTCCTGAAAGCTATTTACTTCTTCTAGTAGTAGGATGGCAAAGGGACACATGGTGAAATTAAAGAATGAAGAACACAAATCTGGTACAAAACCAGGATTATGCTTCTGCACGGAAATATACTTTAAAAAACACTTACTGGACTGTATTGCCCACTGAAGCATGAAATGCTGGCCGGTCTCACAGGCAGGAGGTTGGACTCAAGGGATCCTCAGCCCAGGTCCATTCTGGCAATGCACATTCCAGAACTGCTCTGAGCTGCCCAGGTGCTGGTTCAGAGGCTCTCCAGGGCAGACAGTGCTCTGTGTTCACATAGCAAAGAAGAGCACCACACCTCTGCACAGAGCTGGGCTCTCTGCACACTCTTACGGCACAAATAAAAACGATGCCCTGTTAATGGCCCAGTTATTCAGAAAACAGGCCTTGTTCTGAAGGACTAAAAAAGGAGAAAGATAGAGGTAATAGTTTTTCATACTTCATTGCATCTGTCTCCTTTAAATTCAGTTTCCTAATTTTTATCTGAGATTTTCATAATACAGTTTAGAAAAATGTGAATCATCAGCAACAAAGTCTCTTGACTTTTGCTCACATGAATAGCCAAAACTAGCTGACCCTACAGAAGATACTGTGCTAGTCCAAGGAAATCTGCAGCTTGAAGATGAAAAGGCTCAGACTGGACCTTACTTTTCTCCTAATATCTTCTAGATGGGGCCGCTGGGATTTCCTTTTGTCAGGGCAGTATTTTTTTCATAAGTGCGCAAGCAAGAAAGTCGTAAACTAGCCAGCATGAAAAGGATCAAATAATTTTTTTAACATCTGCCAGCAGAAATGCTGTCCCTTGACTGCTCAGTCCAAGCTGTAGAGCTGTCTTAGGCCATATTCTTATTAGGATCACAGTGAGCTCTTTGCCAGGGGCTTGAACTCTGAAAAATAACCCCCTCAAAACTTGCAAGCCCATTGTCATTGGCTCATTAGGACTCAGACGAAGGATGGGTCACAAACTGTATCACTGAGCCATGACAAACTTTCAAGCTTCTTTGATCACAATTCACTGTGACCATAGAACAGGTTCTAAGCAGGATTAAATGTGGCAGAAGTAAGCCTCGGTAGTGCTTGCATAGCCCCTCTACCCTCAAATCTGTTCTACCTCCTAGACACTTACTAAGCATCTTCCCACTAAGTCAAGTAAGGGACGTTCCCTCTCATTTTGCTGATGGATGTTCAAAGTTGATACCAAGCAACTTGCCCAAGGGAACACAGATGTCTGCAAATGCAGTGGCTTGAAAAAATCAAGTGTCCCACCTGAAAGACTGTCCATCTCTCCATCTCCTGTCATGCTCACCTGGAAAAGGGTTCCTTCCCTGTTTATTCCATGCACTAAAGAGTGCTTTATGAAGCTTCCTAAATAACAATTAAAAGCAACTTGGCTAAATTGCCGAAGTAAGGAAATACTGATTGGCTAAAACAAAGCTTTGTTTTATCTTCAGCTGTTCATCTACAGCTGCTCGGCTCTGATTTGTCAAACTCTTGCAAAAATCATCATGTTCCCTCCACAGAGCTAGGGAGCCCTAGTCCCTGACAAGTATGGAGCACAGCATTTCTCCAAAATGTTTTAAGATGGTCCCTGCCCAAAGGGAGTACAGCCTAAATGGACATCAAATGGGTATTACTGTGGAGCAGAGAGAGGCACTGTGAGGGACTGAGACAGAATCAATCAACTCCACAAGCACTTGAACTGAAGAACAGCATTCCTGGTGTGACGTCTTTGTGGGGAGGGCACTGTGCCTTCCCCTGTATGAAGACAAGGCGCCTCAGCTGCCCTGTGACATACATTCATATTACTTTACCAAACTCCTAGAACTCTGAGGCTGTGCTCACCAGCCATGAGGCCAGGTTCCCAATGGAGAAATGGTCAAAATTGGGATTAAAAAAAAAATTTAGACCTTTCCGAGGAGTGAATGGGCTCTGAATAGAAAGTTTCAATCTAGAAGTCTGGGTGCAGACAAGAGCATATCTAAAAGGAGCATTAGGGAACAAAGGTGTGGTGTGGTTCTGGTCTTCTTGCAGTTTAAGGACTATGTAAGGTTAAACAACAAGAGCTGGACAAGAAATTCAAGAGTCTTCAGGTAGCTGTGATGCTCAGGGGCCTTTCACAATGGCTCCTCTCTAAGCAGCTCCTGCTTTATCTACCTTCTTTTTTCCCGAGCGACGCATGGGAACGCGAGAAAATGAACACCCCAGAGCCTGCATTCAGCTTTCAGCAGGCAACGGCCTCTTTATTATCTGCAGCAGGCAAGTCTGAAAGGCAAGAAGCCTGCAGCCCTTGGGCAGACTGCAACAGGCAGGTCAGGAAGGAAGGAAACCAGCTCTTCCCAGCATATCTGTCTCCAACTCTGCCTAAGCGAGGAGAAGCTTAATTATCTCCTGCGGGAAAATAAAGGAGAAAAAGAGCCTGTCAATATCAGCCAGCTCAGACAGGACCCCAAAAGACACAGGGGCAGCTTTTGCCCTCAACTCATGAAGGAGATCTGCAGAGACCTTTGCCTTGCAGCCCAGCGGCTGGAGCAGCTGCAGTTCTGGATTTAAGGGCTCTGAAAAGTGAACAGGTTCCAGCACATCACCTTCATCACAGCAATTCCCAACGTCTCCACTGTCAAGGTAGCTCAGCCCCTCACTGCTGCTGAAAGGCTCCCTCTTCTAGAGCTCTTTTCAAGGAGCGGGGCATAAATGTGCACACATGAATGGTCAATGCAGAGCTGCTTGTGTGCTAGTTCACAGCTTTCCATTTTGCACCTTCACATTAAGGCTTTACAGCATCTGTAAATCCACGTACTTGCGCTAAAAGGCATCACTTTAGGAAGGGCAGGTTGAATGCACGTCTGTTCCAATACTCTGGAGACATGAGGAATTTGAATCTTGAATCAGACCCAGGCAGCCCTGGATGGAGAGAGTTTGTAATAGGCTGTTGCTGGGAAGGCAAATGCCAAGGCAGCCTTAAGCACTGGAAGTTAGATCCAATTTTGCATTTCAGCATGGGGGAGCTCAAAGAAACTATCTTTCACCTATGACACTATTTATGAGCAGTATGTGTGTTGATTTTTTCCAGACAGGATTTAGCTCCAGCTGGCAAAGCTGCACCCATAAAGGATGAACCTCTTACCCCATGTAGGCACGTGTTTCACTGCAAAGGGAATCCCGAGGTGCTGATCACCACGCTGATCCAGACACTTTGCTGCCTGACTCCACAGAAGCTTTCCCTAGTTATGAACTGCGGAGCAGAGCCAGGCACCAGCCAGCGAGAGAGATCTCACACTGTCAGCCCTTCTGAACAAGAGATCCATGCCTGGACATTTAATGCGTGGATTACGATATCTGGTGTCAGTGGTACGTGAACCATGCTCCTTCTTGGCCTGTGTCCTTACAGCAAGCTAATTATTTCTTCATTAGACTTCAGAACTCAGTTGGTAGCTTTCCCAGCATATCTACTCACTTGGGTCCAGAATACGCAGGATCTCAGTACCCAGGGAGCAAGATATACTCAGTTTTGCAAGACCGGCTGCACTGGAATCCATGAAGGCTTGTCTGTGGAAATGTCTGTGGTGGGAAGTGTACGACATTTCTTGATTTTCCATTCAACCCACCTAAGGCTGAACAGAGCTGGAAAGGAGTAGCGAAAACCAGGTGCCAGTGCAGCATTTTACTACGACACAAAATTGTCCCTAACAGCAGCCACAAGCCCACAGCCACTCTCCAAAGCAGGGCCTCTGCTCACAGCCCTGACTAACCCTGTGAACCTCCTCCCAGCTGCACCAGGCACACAGGGAATACTAAAAATGAAAACAAAACCCCACAGCTTTCACCTTGATATTATTGTCAGGATTGGATTTAAGCGAATGTTGTAGATAGGGAAGTATTTCCCAATCTAGCAAAAGCTCACCTGTACACGTCCTCTTGTTTTCATGCAGTGTGTAGCCAACCCTGCAGCTGCAATAGTAGCCCCCCACGTAGTTGTGACAGTGATGACTACAGAGGGGTTTACTATCCAACAGCTGTTTGCACTCATCGATATCTAATGGGCAAAGCAGAGAATCAGGCAAACAGTACATTTCAACAAAATGTTCTCTCAGTGTCAGCCACTCTGTGTTTTGTGAGGTTGGTCTTTGGTTGCCGTGCCCCTCTGCATCTGCTTCCGTACAATGAGACCACCTTCTCCCGCCCCACACCAGCAGCCTCAGGCTATGAGAGCACAGAGGAGCACCAACCTCACCATAGCTGTGGCTCTTCCATCTACAAGAGGGGCCAGTCTCTCACCTTCAGCAGCATAAAAGGCCTCAAAGCCTGTGAATGGTTTCTCATTGGAGTAATCGGACCGAAACACTACCGTGAGGTGGTTGTCGATGGATATGTATGTCTTGTTGCCCGGAGCCTCCTCAGTGTCTGTACTGTCCCTTCCACACAGCATAGCCAAGGTCTTCCCACCAGAGCTCAGCTGCAAAACAGGCAGACAAATCCACCAGGTGAGCATAGAGCATTGATCTTCCCAACCTGCTGCCATGGCTGGAAAAGCATGTGTTTAATGGTGTGAGGAAGGAAGCTTGGAGGCTCTCAAAAGGTGCTTCTGGAGGTCAGTCCACACCCAAGGACAGACAAGAGTAGATTTCCCCTGTTCTCTGTGACTTAAGACCATAATTTTGTCTCCCTTTCTCATTTCAGAGGTCCCGACAAAGCTCTGATGCCAGCCATGCTTTGTTTATAATACTCCTGTTAACTTGGCTCTCTCAGTGACAATCAGATTTTGGTAAAGCCAGAGACAACTGGGGTGAAAAGGTTTCACACACTGAAAAATTCAAATGCATAGAAAAAGGTGTCCTTAAACAAGTGACTCACTTGCTCTATGATTCACTTATTAGAGTTCCAGCTCTTCATTTATCTTTAATGGAAGAGAAATGTTCTGATATATGGGGTTTATGTTGGGCATGGTAAAGAGGGAGCTGTGTACTACACACCTACCAGAAAGGGATACTCTGTCCTACACAAAGGAAAGTGCATGAAGAACAACAGACATTTGGGGAATGGCAGCAACTTGCCATATAAAACCATGGAAATGAGATCTTTCTAAGTGGGAACAAGGCTGCCTGGTTTGGTTCAGTCAGACGCAAACCGGGTTTGCATATTCCCTGTGTACACAGTTCCTTCCTTATTGTACATCAAGCCCACGCAAACAACAAAAGGAGTGCAGACGTAGCACGGCCTCAAATCAGTGACAGACCCCCCCGGAACAGAGCACATGCATCTTTCAGGGACACTGCTGCTCACTCAAACACTTCCCCAAGGCAGTATCTTTGTTCCCCTTCCTGAGGCTGTTTCTCACATTAGCCAGCAAACACACCAAAGCAACTGCTGCTGTGAGTGCCCGCTCAGACAAGCTGACAGTCCCTTGTTTAGACTATCACATTTTATGGTCTCCCATTATAACCTGTGTCAAGCACTACCTGTTAATTTAAAACACTGTAACATTAGAAAAATGCTCAAATGTTGTTTCGGGCAAAATTTCAAAACTTTTGCTTCACAACAGAAGAGCACCAGAATTTTCTGAGCACAAGCATCTCAAGCTTCAGATGTTCCAATGTGACAACCAGATCTGCTTCCTGGTCCCTTGGGCCTCAATAAACACATAATTTAGAAACCAGCTGAGCCTGAACTTTACAAGTAGACTAAAACAAAGAGTTATGTTGGTTCTGCACGTGCCCAGGATCACATAAGGAGAGTTTTTAACAGCTGCACCTGCTACACGTTACCCCATCCTACACATACCTTCACATAATCATATTCACACAGGTAGGATAATTCCAGATTGAAATGGGTGAAGTAAATGCGGACAGAATATCCTTTTGGGACAGTAATATTCCATATTTTCTCCTTTTGATTTGGGTAGACCTTTGGGAAGTTTGGGGATGTGATCCTCCCATACATTTTCTGTGGCAAAATGCTGCTCCTTACTCCACTATAGAGCACAGCCAGCAAGACGAACAGCCTGTGTCAAAAGGACAGAGATTAACGGAGAAAGAGTGAGCATTAACTTGGATCATACCCCAAAAGCCACACATCCTAGTTGCCCATCTCGATACCAAATCAGGTCACTCAGCTGAAACCTTCGTGTCCAACACCCTTCTCACCTAACAATGAAAGCAATTAAGAGGTATCAGTGGGGTCGCTGCAGTAACAGCTAAACAGGATGAGCCTCATGCTCACACCTTCTAGACCCTGCACAAAGCCAAGTGGACAGAGGAGCTGGAGATGGCCCTGTGACTGCACTCACCTCATTCTGCTGCCTTCCTGTCTGAGCCTGTTCTGCTCTGAGCCTTGGGGAAGGAATCCCTCCTCGTGTATTTGCATTTGGGGGTGGATATATTTACTGTGTGTGCTCTGCTGTGTTTATCTGGATATTGAACCCTTATGTTTATCTCCCTTCCACCCCCTTCAGCCTGCTGAGTTCTGGGAACAGCAATCCCTAAAAACCAGGCTTGTGTTTGGGCTTCAGTCAGTGACAGGGAGAGGCAGGCAGAGATGGAGCGGATGGATTAGGAAAGCTGCAGGCTCTTGGAGGGAGCCATAATATCATTGCTCTGTGGGAAGGCAGGCAGTGGGAGGAGGTGGCTCCAGACAGTGTCTGCCCTGGTGAGCAAGGGGAGCTGGGCAATGCTCTTTCCTTCTAAACAACTGATCCAAAATTACTGCTAATGCAAGCAGCATGTTACTGGAAGTAGCTCCTTCCATCATCAGAGCAGGAAGGTGTTGGAAACAGAATAATGGGGCACATTACAGGATTTTAGAATAGCAATGAGTCTGGTTGGATGGTTCTTCGTAACGGGACAGAAATACTTGGGGGACATAACACTACAGTACACACAGGCACCACTTTCGGAGATGCCAAAGTCCTCTGGTTCTCAGATGCACATTTTAATCCAGTGCTTGTGGTGACTGAAACCTACTCCATGCCTTCTTCATACGCATGGATGGCTTTTTATCCTGCCCATCCTGGAACACCCATAACGTAAAAAGGCACACTTAAAAAAATTTCAAATTTCTTTTAAACATTTGTGGATACACACAGGGATTTCACACTGCCCAGGGAATTCAACTGGGAGAGCAAACACTATGGGACATAAAGCTCTATTAATTCCCCTGCTTGCAGACTGCTTCTTTCCAAATCAGCATTTAGGTTTCCCACAAAACTCCTATTCCAGCACACATGGAGATAGGCCTATAGATAGAGGGTGAAAACCCAGATATATTAAAGCTGAGCCTAGGTCCATCTCTTCCCTGATGAAAATTGACAGAACTGGAAAACTGATCTGCAGCAGGGAACAGACTGTTGCACTGCACACGCAGGAAATTTATCCTGAGATACCCTGTAATCAAACGGACACCTTTGCAACAGCCAAAAAGCATTACCCCAGGCAGTGAAGCTGGTGCTGGCAGGAAAGCAGGAGTTATTATATGAACAAAACTAAGGCCAACAAACCATTCAGCAGACTGCAAACAGAAAACACCATTTAATAAAAGTGAAGGAGAAAGTACTAGCAGTAACAATTGTGTAGCAACAATACCTACAAGCACGGCTAATGAACGGGAACCAAGAGGGCACTGACTTCTCCCATGGCCCACTAGTTGCTAAAATGATCCTATTAACAAGATAGATGTGGACTTTATACTGTCTGGAAATGAGGGAAGAGACATAAAATTTTGGAAGAAAATCAATCCATGCCTGACCGAGCTGCTGCCTGATTCCCACAGGCATAAATACTTCCAGAAGCATCCCACATCAGGCTTCTTGCTCAGATCAGTAGCAGAGGAATGGAAAATCAATTCTGATCTTAGGTCTGAAAAGTTTCTCACAGCCCAGAATTTGCTGAGTGCCCTGAAGCTGACAGTTGCTGCCGAACACTGCATCAGGACAGCTGACTTAATAAACTGTAGTGCTGGAGCCTGAGAAACTGAACACCTGGTGCACACATTGGCTTTCCTCTGGCATGGTCTCTGGAGAAGCACCTGAGGCGAACAAGGCTAAAAACACTGCCCCTGTTTCTTCGCCCAGAATCCTCTCACCTCCAAAATGCTGCTGGCGATTAGCTCACCAGGTGCATCAGCATTTTGGGAGCACTGATAGCTAACCGGGCCCCACAGACGCTCTTCCTGCCCACAATTTCCCTTCGGCATAGGACTAAGCCAGCGCAAAGGCTGAGTGGACTTCATCCACGTCACTGCAGCTTCCAGTGCCCTGTAACTTGCCGAGTTACTGATCCACTTCAGGAAGTTTGGGTGTTACCAGAAACGACAGATGCCTCCTGAGAAGTTTGCCCAGCTGTCTTCTTGTGCTCCTGTCTCCTTCCATGCTGAGAGCTGACTGAGGTAGCACAAAGGTGAGCCTCATTCCCAACAGAAACACCAAGCTAAGGTTTAGAGAAAGGACTTACCTGGAAAAAAAAACAACAACCTTCTGTGGAATGGAGTAATATGGAATGACACAGAGATACTGCAGAGACCTCATCTGAGCCCATACTTTCCCTCAGACCCTGCACAGTCTCTCAAAATATGCTTTTACTACTCTACACTGAGGACTGTCAAAGAAAGGTTTCAGATTGCTCCTGTGGCAACAGTGAGCGCAGACAGCCAAGTCAGACACATGAATAAATCAGCAAGAGCAGAGCTGCTCAGCCAGCACAGTGCCTCAGGCTGGTACCATTAAGATCCAGAGACCTGACCTCCGCTTTTCCTGCAAACCTAGACAGTAGCAGAAACTAACCAAAAAATGAGAAGGCTGGGAAGCAGCTGTGCAGGGCTGTCACCAAAGTGCTGTGAGATTCAGGCAAAGTCACAGGGTAGCTCTTCTGTTCAGATTTCCCTCAGATCTCAAGTTTTGAAACTGCAAAAATGTTACCTGAGGTAGGTTCTGCCAAAGCTGTGTTGCTACTGAAAGAGTTTAAGCTGTGACAGACTCTGGGATCCTCTAAAAATGAAATCAATATAGCCCCACTATCCATTTAATCAAAAAAGTCCCAGACAGCTCTATTCTCAAACTGACCACATAAAACCACAGGGCTTCTGAAAGTCAACTTGTGCAGGGTACAAAACCACCTCTGGGCCTTTGAAAGGCAGCTCCTGCATTTTGACAGCAATGCCACGAAAAGCACTGCAAAAACTGACCGATGTTTCAGGTATGATGAACAGGACAGTGAGCATCTGAACGTGCCTCCAGATCTGAAACACTGGTACAGTGCCAAAGCAAGAGGCTGGTTGATGAATGAAGGAAAATCATGCACACAGTGCAGTCATGTGACAGAGCAGAGCTGTCCCTGCGTCAACCAGGAGAGCAAATGAGTGCAATAGCTGCTTGCCGTGGTCCCTGAAGACATTGCTCCTCGATGCCCCTTCTTTTTCAAACGCCAGCTGCCTCTGCAGAGCCCCTAAGAGATTGCTCGGACGCTTGCTGTTCTGTGGCTAAACCCCATCCTCGTGCACTGAGGGGTTCAGAGGTTGGGGGGAAGGAAATAAAGCAGAGGAAAAGACGTTCTGTTTCTTCATTACAAATCAAATAGGGTGACTGACATCAAAAGACAAGCACACAGAAGGAGCAAGCAGAGCATAGAGTGGGGCAGGGGGAAGAGCCTGGTTACTGTGAAACAGGAAAAAAAATAATCTTGCCAGGGGAAAAATAGCAGGCAGAGAAAACTACTGCAATGGGGCAAGATACTTTGTTCACTTAGGGCAGGCCTTCCTCCTTTCCATGCTGTCTACTGCTACCTCATCGCTGTATATTCTGTTTGCAGAGACAGACTCCAGTTGCTACAGAGGGCTATGGAACATTTCTCCAGCAGCAAAAAACCCACTGCCCTTGGCCTCTCTACCCTGCACGTGCTAATTTTCAAAGGACAGCCAATGCAATTCTACAGCGTCATCCTCATCTGAAAGCACTTGGATCTGAGCTCAGAGTGTCAAGGAAGATCTACGACGACTCTGAGGTAAAGATACTGGTTGACAATTTTACTCCTCTGGCGTGACCAGAGCTTTCAAAAGCAAAGATGACCGTCAGCAGCAGCGGGACTGGTCTCGGGCTGGAAATGTGAACTCTCTAGGAGCACGACAGAGCTCAGAGTGCAAAGCACACACAATTTATACATCATGTATGTGTACATATTGAAAATGATCATGTGTAATTACGTGCATAAGTTCTGTTCAGCTGCAGAGCTGCAGAATCCAAACACATAATTTTCACCTACTCCAGACCATCTCAACCACTGCATAGATGGGTGTCTGTGTATTTATGCACGTGACTATAAAAATTCCAGGGCAAATCCCTGCACTGCACACACACACTCCCTTGGGAAGAGAGCATGACACAAGTAAGAGATGCTGGTCACACCGCTCTGCCACCTCCTAAAAAAAAACTCCCACTCTGCCATGGAGAAGGCAGCATAAGAACTGCATAGGCCAGAATCTTCTCTCCTCTTCTCCCTAGTCCCATCAGCCTGGCTCTCAGAAACCGAAAGACCTCCCACAGCTACTGTCTTGCTCCTGACCACATCTTTGGTAGCTGCAGCATGTCTCCTGGGCTGGCTCCAAGCATGTTACTTCACTGGAGCAGCTGTTCATGCTGGGAGGAGAATTTAGTTATGATTCACATGCAGTAGAGCCAAAGCTATGAAATAGTGCTGTCTTCTCTCCAAGCAAAGATGCTCTGCATGTTCCAGGAACAGCCAACACACTTTCCCTGGGTAAAGCTGCCTCCAAACAGCCAAGAGGGACAAAGGGGATGGATGAGTAACACATTCAGCATGTTTCTCTTGTCCAACATGAGGTCTCAAAGCAGAGAAGGCAAACCGCGGGTCACAACAGAAGCAAGAAAAATATGACCAATCTCTGTACCAGAGGACACAAAACCCAACCCAAGATCAGCCCATCAGGAACTCGCTACTGTGAATAGAGTGAGACTAATGAAAAGCCTCCCCTGAACTTGTTGTAGCCTCATTCAGCAAGCAGCTTGGCCCTGCAAAGTAATTAGGAGACTTTTCAGCTCCCAGAACGGCACTCAGGAATCACAATCTCATTTAGAGACAACAGTTCGGGGTTACACACCTGCCACGATGACTGGAAGGCCTGGAAAATCACTTGCTAGCTTAGAAAAGGCTATTAGCATGTGCATTTCCTCCAGGCAGAGTCTCCAGCAAGAGGATCCACTCGAGCAGTAGCCTCTCTCCAAAACCATTCTTTTTCACGGGAGAACTGCAAAGCGAGTTTGGCAGAACCATATCCATCTCCTGCTGGAGTTTCCATGTAATCCTCCACCGGTATATCCTTTCTTAAACAAAGCTTAAACCTTCCCCTATCTGCAGAACCAGACTCCACCGAGTAAAGCGACCACCATTAAGTCTGGGATGAAGCCCTAGTTTTTCAAAGGAGGGAAACCCAGGCTTCACCTTCCACACCAAACCACAGCAGACAAGGTGCTGTCAGCTGAGAGCACGAGGTCTGCCTTTGGAAGTTAGAATTTGGCTGCTGTCTCTATTTTCATCTCCCTTCATTTGTTCCTTCTTTCATGACTGCTCTTCCTGTGCATGTATGTGCACTGATTAACACTGTGAAGAAGTGTATTCGCCTCCCAAATGTCTAACTTGCTGAGACTGGAGGAGACAGTAAATTCCTGAGGCTCCCTCCCTGCTCAGGAAGAGGGAGAAGCTGACAAACATGCTGAAGAACAGGCTTGAACGGCATCAGGATTGGCAAATTCATTAAACCAACTTGCAACAGGTTCCTTGTCCATATATACATCCAAATGCATTTTCTACTCTCCCCCGTTCAATTCATAAACATTCTTCCCCATTTCTCTTCCTCTGCAATTGTCCGTAACCTCAATTTTTTGTAACAAAAAGGCTATTACCCCTCTAATCTAGACAAAACAGTAAAGCCAGTGCAAAACATTTCCAAAAACAGAGCTACTGCTCAGACATTAAAGAGTTAGTATGATACACTGAAATGGACAAACCTTCCCTCTGGCTACATCCCTCGCTGAATACACACAGCCTCATTCCTGCCTTAGCGAAAATAAAATGAAGGCGTGTTAGAGCCAACAGTCTCATCAATCAGAATTCGTATGTTAGAATGCCGGTAGCACTCCATTGAAAAAAACCAATCCCGCAAAGCAACCAGCTGTGCTAAGTTTTCCTGACCACCTCAATGAAATAAAATGGTTTTCCCAACTATTTCAAACCGATCCCCCTTCAAAGAAATCTGGGATTGCTGACCGTTCTCTCTTCGGAGGAGAAATTAGGGAAACCTTCTAGGTACTAAGTACCTTCTAGGTGTCTTCTAGGCGTTACAAAGATTGGCCTTATTTATCTTATTTTTAAGGCAGGAATGTTAAATCTATTCCTGCCCAGGAGAACTGGAAGTATCCAAACCAAACGCTGTCTTTCAGTCTAGATGTGAGCTCATTTTTGCCAAAATTCCACCCTAAAGCTCTTGTTTCTTGCCCTAGAGATAAAAAAACCCCAAGCCCAACAACAAGCCCATCAAAATGCAGGGCAAGACTTCGGTGCCGCATGGACATCTTACTCTTCAGTTTCTCTGGTTGATTTTGCTTCTGTCACAGAAATCTTTGCAAAGCCATGCAAAACACCCTTTGATCCCGTGTCCTTTTGTTTTGGGTGATGTCAAACACTTGAATTTGACTTGAGATTACTTTTGTTGCACAGAGAAATTTAACTCTGTCTTTTAATTGAGTGGGACACTTACCTGGTTTCCTTCTCCTCGCTTTTCAGGATTGTGAAATCACAGCGCTGAAGTTTCGCCAAAAGTCATGACCAAAGCTTGAACAATAGAGGGAATACGCAAAAAGAAAAGAAAATAGCAGGTTTTAAATAGAGTTGTCAACAAAACAGCATTAAACAGAAGTATCACAAAGGAGGATGAGCTGCTGCCAACACAGCGCTGTATTCTGACTCGGAAAAATCTGCCTTTCAGAGCGAGGCAGAGCTATAACCCGGCTGCACAAAAACAAACGTTCAGGTGTTGTCATTCAAGTACTCCCTGGATTAAGAAGTTATCTGACTGCTGCACATGGGCGTTTAGAAATGTGACTCTTTCATACCTGTTGGATGTACTGCCATGCCTGCTTTTACTTACTAACAGCTGGCCCACCACTTGTTGAATCTCAAAGCTGTATGCGGAAAAAGCCTACTAGGAAGTGCCGACATGCCTTGGAGGCACTGGGCCTGCTGGCAAGCAAGGGGAGACTCGGCAGAGGCTTTCGCCCTCTAATTTAAAATTAGGCAGAGAGTCTACAAGAGTATGTCCTAATTTGCCCCAGCTATAATAACGTCAGTGATTTCCAGTAGCCACCAGTCGCTCTGCTCCAGCACTGCTCAGCTCCACCGTAAAGGCAAACAAAATCATTTGGCTATATGCTGAGTAAACTTTGCACAAGGGCATGGAATCTGACCCAATTTCAACCTGCGTGCCAAGGCACTCAGCTGAGCTCTGAGCCCCCTTAGCTAACAATAAAAACTAGAAGAAGAAACTCTTTGGGATCAAAGCGAAAGTATTTCAGGTACACCCATGTGGGGCAGACAAAAGGGAAACAGCCTTGCCATGGCACACGTTTATCCGATGTGGTAAGAGCAATGCAGACCCACTGAGCTGCCAGCACATTACAAGATCATTGCACGTAATTTAAATGTTTCGCTGGAATCCCCTGAACCCCAGTAAAGAATCTCTGGGGAAGGGAAGATATTCTGTTTGACGTAGGTTAGGAAAGTAAGGAGGGAGGGAACTCAGCCGGAGTCTTAGCACGGCTGGAGGAATTGTTCTTGCTGAAGTCCGATTACTCCAACTTGTCTGTTAGCCTCTGCCTAGCAGCGCTGTAACGATGCAAAATTGCAGCTGACAGATCGGTGCTGAGAGCTTGTCTCATTGACGCTACTGCATGTGGATGGGCCATTATTCTTTCAATTTTGGTCTGTGATGCCTGTTAACATACATTAGGTTTTTCCATACGGTGCTTTTTAGCCTGGTGTCTAGGGCAGCTGCCTGGTCCTCTGTCCCCCCCTACATGCTCAGACCCTGGCTAATGAAAATGGATGATGGCTCCAGCTCAGTAACGGAACACAGACGGACCAAATGGTTTTTTACTTTGGAACATATTTTTATTTAAGAAAGTCTCCACAGACAGTGAACTTTTTATTCTTGTATCACTGTAATATTCCCCCTAATACATTGCAATCTTCAGACAGGTGAGGAATTCACAGGTTGCAAATTTTCTGTTTAGTTGGATCTGCAAGGCTACAGCTGTTCTGCTGATGGCCTTGAGATGTTCTCTCACTTTGCCTTTCTCCCAGCTCACCTCTTCTACTCAAACTGAAAGATCTTCAGTGTGAGAAGCTGCATGTTCTGGGGCAGCTTAAAAGAAGGTCTGACAGGCTGCTGAATTAGCCTCAGCAGGACTGTACTGCCTCCTGCAACACAGATAGTAACGCTAAATCGAACAACAGCTTTACTGTTACGAAAGCCTCGTTCAGACACAGGAAAAGAAGCCTCCACAGCCACGCCTGAGAACGCACGACTGAGGGCAGCGTGCAACAGGCATCGAAACCAGGGGTCGTTTTCCCAGCAGGAGTCCTCATTCTCCGATTGATTCTTCTTGTTAGTAATATCTCTATTCCAAGAACAAATGGGCACAAGTAGAGTCCAACTTGCAGAGAAGAGTCAAACACTTCCACATAACTTGTGGGAAACAAAGCCTGTGGGAGCCATGGGTGTCTTAGGGCAAGTGTCCTGTGTCTGTTGTCAGTGTAAGTTACAGCCCAGCAGGGTTTTGCAAACAGCATTTCACACACCTCCTAAGCTAACTTGCTCTTGGTGGGCAGCCTGGGACATCTCACACTCAATTCCACACAGATTGGGCAGGACTCAGTTGTGGCCTGCCTGGCCACAGCGATCTGGGAAGCCACACAGAATAAGCTCCCCTTTGCTGACTGCTCTGGTGGCCCATTTTTTCCGTGGTGCACGCATTCAAGAGATGGAGTTCCTTTGAGCTCTGCATCTGTACTCTGCACTGGGAAATTCTCAAGGCTCATGAGGCTGCCTCCAACTTTCTAAAGTGCTCCTTGGTATTTGTGGTTTCTGTTCTTGTGCTAAGTATTTTCAAATAATTTGGAAATAATCCCCTTAATCATAGAGCAGTGACAATCACATCTCATTTACCAGGCAGTCCATCTTCCCAGACAGGTGAAGCCTAGTTAACTGTCTCTCAGCGACAGGGCAAACACCTGTATGTGTTCGTGTGAAAATGGGATGGGACTCAGGAAAACGATTCTCCTCGAATCCCTCAGCCTTCATTTACAATTTCTCCTTTCAGTGCCGGCTCTGGTTTATGGGCTGCCATTCAGAGGCTGGGAAGCTCTGCAGCCACAACTGACCGGCTGTCTGAACAGCGCTTCCAGAACAGGAAATATATTAACCTGTCTCTGTGCCTGCCTGGATCCTGCAACTGATACGGGAGCTGACAACGATGGGCCGCTCTTTGCGCATCACTTACACTCAGAGCACGGCTCGCGGCTGTGACTGGTCAGAGGCGGATGCACCCAGAACCAGGTGAAGATTCCCCAGGTGCAGAATTTGGACACAGCAGTATCTTATGCCCCAGGAGAGAGACTTCCTGGATTGTGGTCCCTACCCTCTTGCTTGCTTCCTGCAGGATCTTCGATACGTGGGCTGGCACTTTGGCAAAGGTGGATCATCTCATGAAAACTCCTTCATGAAAACTGCGAGCTATATAGAAATTACTTACCTGAAAAGAAGAATATGGAGATAGAAACGTGCACGGCCACTTTCTCCTTGCAGCAATAATACTCAGTAACTTTTATACCAAGCCACAGCAATAACATAGGACTGACAAAACGCAAACCTGCCTGTGACCAAATGGTTAAAGGGAGGTAGGGCATTCCCTTCCCTCACTCCACGGGGGAGCACGTACCCTCTTGCACAGCACCCGAGTCACACGCTATTTAGACAGTTTTGCAACATACATACAACACCATTTTCATTCTGGAATGGAGCAAAAGGTCACCGGCGCCGTTTCTTCTCAGTCACTCTGTTTCTAGCCCTCTCTGTCCCATGGAACGACAAGCTGCCTTCCAGCACTGGACAGGGCTCAGTTATCCTTTCGGAAGAGCGATCATCAGGCACTTTCCAGCCTGCTGGCTCCCAGCAGTGGGTAAATTCATCAGTTCATGGATGAAGATGAGCACTGTTTGCAAGCCAACATTTTAGAGCACGAAGACTGCTGTTTGCTCCCCGTGGCTCTGGGCTCCTAAAGTGCAAATCCACGGCTATTTAGGCAGCTGCAGCTCCCTGTCTGTACACCTGCACCTAAGCTTCTGGCAGGGAAGCCACCTCTCGCCATGGGACTGATTGGACTCTGACTAGATTAGCAGCACATGGCCAAGGACAAAGGCAGAGCTCTCAAGAAAGAAAATGCTTTTAAGGAGACATGTCCTGACCTATGAGTTTCACTCTGAGCAGGAGAGTCCCTGCACAGAGCCTTGTCCCAACTGGAAAGGTTAATAGCCCTGTATAAAACATTATCACAGAAATACTCTCCCTTTCTCTATTAATAAAGCTGCTGCTCACGCTAAGTCCACTAACTAATGCAGACCAGTACACCCAGTGCTAGCTGGGCAATCTCCTTTTATTCAAAAATATAAATAAAGTCACAGTGAAACCAACCGGATCTGAAGACTCTCCCCTCTCTGCAACAGTGACCAAATGTACCATGTGTCTAAAGTAATGGATTCTAAAGCCATCATCTGAGGGACCAAACATCTCCTGGACAGTTTCTGGAATGTACAAGCCAGGAGTGGGAAGCTTTTCACAATCATAAATCGTTGGCTTCTTCCCCTCTTTCAAGAAGAGACTAAAATGCACCAGCCAAGCACAGCCCCAGCAAAACATTTTTAAAAGCAGGCTTCCCTCACTAGCAGTCTTACAATAGGAAGTAGGCCTGACCTCAAGCCAAATTCAACAAGGTCTCAGCTGTAAAGTTTGCTTGTAATTTATTTTTTGTTTTACACTAAACATTAATTGCTCTAAAACAAGAGTCCTCCAGGTCCCCAAGGTACCGCTAGAACAGAAATTCCTCATTCCCAGCTGAATACCCTGCGCTTAGGGAAACAGTATGCTCTCTCCTCTGTCACAGCTTGTTCTCTTGTGCGCTGTGGTCCTGCTAGACGACAACCGTCATCCAGCCCAGCCAACCACTCAGGACTAAGATACTCTCTGGAGAGGTGTAAGACATGCATTTGAATTGCTGATATTTCCTTCACCTCCCAAATGCTTCCTCTGAGACTTTCTATGAGCCGTACATAATTCTCACAAGTGGGAAGCAGACATGCTGGAAGGTTTGAATCTCGATTCAAACAGCTCTCTCCAAAGCTTCTACCCTAAGGGACCGTCACGCTGGCAGTTTTTCATCCGGCACGTCCCTCCCTTGGCTGCAAAATGAGATTCAACTCTAAAAGTAAGAGCTCCATCGGCTCCAAAGGTGCTGGAGTTAGCAGAGAGGAACACATGGATCAGACCCAGCTGTTACAAGAAGGCTCACAGGCTCAGCACGGGCGTTACTGCTGTCCCTTTGCGTGGCGGCTACCTGCAGACGGACAGGATCTTTGTCAGTCTGGTCAGATTGCAATTCTCTCCATTGTCTGAAGCTGAAAACACACACAGCGTATTAAAACGAGATCTTCACCGTAAAAGCATGTACAAACAAGTCGCCACGGAGGGTACTAAATTTCAAAGTAATGCCTCCCTAGTTCCTCCGTCATATCTGTCCACATATGGACATAATTTAACCTCAGCGTAAACGAAATTTACTCTGTTCTCCTAAGCTACCTTGGACTACCACACGTTTGTCAAGGGATATGCGCCCACAGCTTACCCCTGGGTATCAATATGCTGTGGATTCACAGCTGAGCTCATGTCCACGATAATTTCTTCACTTGTCTGCAGCTTGATAAGTTAGCTTGAGGTTAAAAACATTAAAAAAAAAGAAAAAACAGAAGTGAATACCACTGGACCACGTATTGGATTAGGCGAGGTCAGCACTGCGTGCGCTAGATGACTTTAAAAGTTTGCCTTCTGGCACGCTTTTTACTTTTTAACGCGTCTTTGTCACTTTTTAAAAAATCCAGAGATAGCTCACGTGTATTTGCATTTGCTCATACGTAGACACATTATTCTGAGCAGCGACAAGACTCTAAAGTGCATCCAAAAACTGCATCCAAAAAAAGAAATAGCAGGCTCTCACTCCCTTCTAACTTGACACATGCCATTATAAGCCTCACAATTCTTTTGTGAAAATTCAAATAGAAAATAAGCCCCTCTCACTGAATCTGATTTATCCTGCCACACTCCCTAACATTAAATGTTACCATCAGGCAGGACCTTGCATCGCTTCAGCCTCAGCACATTGACTTACCAAGGAAACTGCACAATCCGATCTGACTCAAACGCTGATTTCAGAGCTGATAAAAGAAGCTGTCCCCATGGCGCCGGCCCCTGTCCACAGCAGGTGCGCTGGCAACTCGGACTTCCCCTCGGTGCTCAGCCAGTGCCTCGGCCTGTGTCAGCAGGAACCATCTGTGGGGATGAAAGAGCACCTCAACTTCCAAATTTACTTCCAGCCTTGAGAGCAGCCAGATTCCTCCGGGAACCATTAAGTAATCCAGCACACAACTCGCTGAACAGGCAGGCTCTGTCTGGGGCAATCCCTACGCCCATGTGCTCAGGAGTTTCTTGCTTTCACTACGTATTGTCTTAAGCATTATGGTCACAGACAAGATGCAATGGTGGATAATAAGGCAATTCCTACGAGAACACTTCTAAGATGTTTGCATTCCGGTTGGTCCCATCCTGCTACAGAGCTGTTAGTAATAACAATGGCCATAATTACCTGTTATAGGGCGCTTGTCGCTTTATTATTTTTCTTAAGAAACGTGGGTGGCAAGAGCTTTCCTTCCTTTTAAAGATGGCGAAACTGAGGCAATGATGAAATGCAAATGCCAGCAGCAATGTGAGGCATAAAAGCAGGTCCCCTGCGTCCTAGCTGGGCGCTTCAGGCAACACAGCCAGGAAGCTCCAAATCGCATTACCCGTATACCGAATCGCTGAGTACTCCCGGCAAGGATCTTACTTTTCATCGTGGGGCCAAAAATAAAACAAGCCATAGAGCTCTAATTCCTCCTGCAAGCCAGAAACGCGCGGCCAGAAATTTCTATGGCAAATGACACGCTGAAAAACACAGCGTAACACGGAGCAAAGCAGCGGGCAGCTCATGGAGGTGCCAGAGCCATGCTGCGACTCATTACTCGGAGAGCTGGACAGTGGGAAGCGTTACCTCAACTGCCACAAAACGGGCTGGCTGCTGATTAATCTAAAATGCTGCTGTTGAGATGAGCGACCTCCTGGTCACCGACCTCCAAAAGCGAACCGTAAAGTCTCAAAACTAAGCCATCACAAAAAGCTACCTTCGGCCCTCAGCAGGTCTTGGGGACAGGCTCAGCGACATACAGTCGAAGCCTTCTATTTTGTGGGGCCGCTCACAGCAACATAATACAGCTCTGAAATTCAACTTCTTAGTTCTAAGAATTAAAGCAAATAGAGCAACCGAATTTCATACCTTTTTGTTTTGCCAGTATGAGAGGCCAAGGACTCAGCAGCCTTCTTCGGAGGGAAATACCCGTGAACTTGAACGTGTCTATTGTCCATACCTCTGTACTACCTGTCAGTTCTAAAAATAAGGTTCAAAAATCCCCACAATAATCCCAAAGAAATAAAACTCCACACCCTGCTACTCTCCAGGCAGCAAATGGCACCCAAGAGGCTAGGTAAGAGAACACAGGTGGTTTGGTCTTTTTTAAGCAAGTTGAGAAGACACCAAGAAACCACGAGTGAGCCAGAGGAGAGCCAGAGCTGTTGAACCCAGGATTACAGCCCATCTGTATCTTTATTTTGGTTTTGGATGCAGCCCAAAAAGCACCCTAGGATCTTCTCTGGAAATACCTGCTGGCAAACCAAAAGTAGGTCAAGCTCTGGGCACGCGTCCCTCTCCCCAGACCTCCGGATGCCGCCCCTGCACCCCACATCTGCGCAGCACTGCCTGGGCGCTTCGCTAAGCCAGCGCGGAAAGGAGCACAGGGAGCCGCTCTCCTCCGTGTCCAGAATCAAACCATCCTCTCTCCGTTGTGGCATGGCGCTTTATCCCGACCAGGGGCTGACACTGAGGACCCTCCCCATGAGGCACAGCCCCAGCTGCCCAGCACCTCACTGCACACCCATTTGGTCCCTCAAAGGCTGAGGGGGCAGCTACAGCAGCTGTAGAGACGGCTGTGCCCCTGCTCCCTCCTCATGGCTCCCCTCACATCTGCAAAGCCCTTTCCTAAAATGGCCACAGCCCCCCACGGCCGCTCCAGAAAATGTGTCCCGTTCCCCCCCCC